>CAWLCK010000001.1:0-397500 GCA_963855885.1 Coenonympha glycerion | reverse complement strand
AGTATTTTTGCTTAATCTAAAATGATTTGAGTGAATCGAAAAAATTTTATTTCCCGCAAAACACAAAATACTGATCTTTGTTTAGCAGATCTTAATAAAATAGTAGTAGGAATATAATTAATAGTTCCAGTTGTGTACAATCTGTACTTCAAGTATTGCAATCTGTACAATTACATACTCAGTGATTTAATTTTAAAAACATGACATTTTTTTCATAGTTAGTAAAGTACTCGGTTATTTTGGAACATGTTGTATTCGGTTTAGAACCTTGAGGAAGAGAAATGTGATATTTCCTTTGTACTTATTTCGTTGCTTATTCCGAGCCAGGACTAACTTTGCCTTACATCGATTTAAAAAAAATTACTTTCCCCACTCACAGATTGTAATGAATTCTTTTTTATAAAAATTCCCCGGAATTACCAAAATTAGTTTTATGTACAGTGACTTTTGCTAAGAATTACCTACTTATTATTATTTTTCCTATCAATTAAAATCATGTAATTTGGGTCTGTACTCTTGTGTATGATTTATTATTACTTGATGTATTACTAAAAACAGCTGTGTGTGTTTTACTGTTCAATAATAATATTTGCCGTAAAACTTGCCCTTTTCAACAGACCACGAGAATTATACTAATTGTTACATCTTTACATATAATTGGGATTGTGAAAAATTGAGTAGGTACTGAAATTTATTGAACCTACTAACATTTAACCCCGAATTTCTCTGTATTTTCCATTTACTAAAACAAAGTTTAGTATCTCTTTATATATTTTATACATAGACTTATTAGACCTACAAAAGCGGTTGAGTATAAATTAAATAGAACTATCTTTATTGAAAACCTCAAGAATATTAAAAGCTACAATTTCAAAAAACCTCTACATCAAAAGTGTAACAATGTCTGGTACCCCCCCACATTACTATGTCCGCTTACTGTTTATTACACTGAATCCTATCTCAATTTTTAGTTGACGCTTTTGTTTATTTTTTGGTGAATGTATGTTAATTTTGTAAGACCTTAAACTTAGAACTTCTTACACTAAGCTCAGAATTAAAATTGATTATGTTGGAGGAACCAAAACAAAATATAGACATATTTTACGCTTTATAGATTCCCCGTCATACGGGCGGGCGGTGTCGTTTAAAACTTGAACGATGTAACGTGCCACTTATTGACAAAGTCTCGGGTGCTTCAAGTTCAGCTGACGATGGTGCTCGAGTGATTAGGAGGCTCATCTGAACCGGATGATCGGCAAAGTAGCCCGCACGTACTTTATAAGACTAGCGAGAAGAAAGTCGCTGTTTTCGTGCGTGATCAATATTTGAAACAAAGTTTCTTTTCAGACGGTAACGCGCAGGGGGCTAATATGGAAAGATGGGTTTTTCCATCACGAAGAAAATCTAAGAAACTTCCATGATATTTTACGCATATTATTTTTTCTGTGTACCCAGCACTTACGATCTGCAAATATTATATAATTTTTATTTGGGTATTGATCAATTTTAGGAAATTAAAATTTCGAGGAAAGACATTTTGTTCTGCGGTGAAGTTCGAATGTGAGTTATTACAGAATTTGTTTTTAAAGAATGTTCCACGACACTCACGTGTTTTTTAGGGTTCCGTACCCAAAGGGTAAAAAGGGGACCTTTTTGTAAGTTAACTGTTTCGGAGCTGTACTAAAAACTATAATTTTTATGTGAATACTTCGCATTTCGCAACCTAGCTTCCTCTAGTTACTGTAAGGCAATTATGAGAGTACAGACACAAATAAAACTTCTATCATGTCTATGTTGTCCTGATGATGTCCCGGCGTCTGGACGAAACGTGCTAATGTATGCGACCGACAGCGGTATGTGCTATCAGCGGGTTTTTTTTTTATTTTTTTTATTTATTCAATATAGGCTTACGCTTGATCACAATCTCACCTGATGGAAAGTGACGATGTGGTCGAAGATGGAGCGCGTTTACCTAGAAGATGCCTATTCACTCTTTTCTTAAAGGCGGTACCGAAATGTATGAAGCGGCGACGCCATATTTGAGAAATTTTTGGCTTCAACATACGTCATATCTTTCCCGTCCTCTTAGCGTAGCGTATTTCGCCATTGGTACAAACACACACATACAAAATTTCGTGTTTATATTAGTATGATCATTCGTTGGCCACTTGCACCGCGCTTCGTATTTAATTGCAACATTTTATTCCTGAATGCTTTTTTTAATTGTTTTAATTGCAGCTTTCACAGCAACGTAGCCGTGCGAATACAGATCTAAGGGCCGTTTAGCGATAATATTGCACGAGTTTTAATTATCTTCAATGAATGGAATGAGTAATATCTCCACATGGAAAATCTTCTCACGTTAATATCAAAATCTTCGCTTATAAGCGGCCATTCCAAGAGTTAGTCCAAGTTTTAAGTTGAACGTAAGTAATTCGCAAAATAGTCATAACTCATCCACTAATTTCTTAGACGGGACACTTTCATGCAAAGATATTTTATGTGTTGACATATTTTATCTCAATTTCTGGTTTTACTTTGTGCAAGTGATTTTGGTACACTTGTAAAATTTGTAACAGGAAACCGGGGAAAGCGCACGCTATTTGGTTTGGCCAATGAGCGCGCGCACTGTGCAGTGCTATTAAAACCACGCTGTACTGTTAGCCAACATAGTGCAAACGGTGCAAACCTGCGTTCCGAACTTAGCGGTAGAGTTTTGACATTTTATGAGAGCTTATATCTAAGCCTATGTGAAAAAAAATAAAGAATTTCAAAGAATAGTGTACCAGAAACAGACGTCACAAATCATATGCGACCACTGTTTTAAGACTCGTTCTTTTTTTTATAAACATGTGAAGAAGTTTATGAATTTGGCGGGCAGATGCATTTTTAAAAAAACGTCTTACAGGCCAGTAGATGTATTCAGCCTGAAATGTTGATGAAGCTGTTTTAGAAGCTATCGCTCGCTTCGACGCTGGAGCACCGGGCTAACGATGTTTGCTTCTCTGACCTTGCTACATTGTCTTACAACGCGGCGCGTTCCCGCATTGGAACAAAAACGCACTTGTTTATACACCGACAGACAGCCGTGTAGAGGTGCCCTTATATAAGGGCAGGACTACATATAAATGATACACTGTATAATTTAAAAATTATGTTTCGTTCGACCAGAGTCATGCTAAGCCAAACAACTTTGCTTGTATTTAAACCAAGTAAAGTTATCTTGAATTATTAAGGATTATGTAAAGATATTAAGTATATTTGTGTTCCATGTATAGGGTTGCGTAAACTCCGGTAGTTCAAATGAGAAAAAACGCAATAATACACGTTAAATTCTTGTTGTTTCGTTTGTCCGGACTTTTTTCTAGAAAACAGCCATATTTATAATTACCACATCGCAATTTATATTTTCTGATATACAATTTACTTTGTTTTTATTTGGTTTTTACTGGTTCTGGATAAAAGTTACGGCCAATTAAATCTGTAGAACTACTGTAGAAATGCAGTAGAGCTATGAAACTTGCAGGGCAAAACTCTTTCATAAACCAAGAAAAAGCTGCCATAAAGCTGATGGTTCTACAGGACGACTAGATTACGTTAACAAACACAGATTTAGTGTAGTGTCAGGTCAGGTCCACTTATAAGTGATTGAGAAATTACAGGTAGGCGTCTCGACGTACTAATTTCAGACGGCCGCCGCGCGCTCGATTTTTTGCTCGCGTTAGTTCGGGTACGATCTATTTCATGATTTCTGCTTGTTCCACATCACCCACCATTTCTGGGTTGTGCCACACATGACAAGCGGTGTCTGGTGCTTCCGTCACTTGAGCAACAGTCTAGTATTTGTTGCCCAGGTGGTGGAAGCTTCAGACAACGTTTTAGTACATGAGTGTGTACTTTGTTTTATCTTTCTTGTGCCCGAGATTTATTTATTTATTTATTTAACACTTTATTTGTACACCACAAAACAATAGTACAACTAAGAAGTAAAAATTAATTAGTACAAAAGGCGGCCTTATCGCTAAGTAGCGATCTCTGCCAGGCAACCTACAGATAAGGAAAATACAGAGGAACCACGGACTGCAGGTGGTGCAAAACTATAACAAATATACTTAAATTCAAATAAGTACACACTACTACATACACTAGATTACACAAATAAAAATAATAAAATAAATATTATAAAAAAACTAATAAATATTATAATATATTATGTATATATCCCGTTATATTACAAATAAACAAATAATAATACTTAGTCGTCATTAAGTAGTCAAAGTTTCAAAGTAATGCTTCTTGACAGAGTTTCTAAATGTGTAGAGAGTTTTCGACTGCCGCACCTCTAAGGGAAGTGCATTCCATAAAATAATTGCCCGCACATTGAAGGACTGCTCATACATCTTAGTTTTATGGGGGGGAATTGTGAGAGTCAATGTACGAGACGGCCTTAGGTCTGAATGCACTCCCAGAAATTTAAATTTCTCCTTCAAATAGGACGGCGTTCTAGGATTATATAATACACAGTACAGAAGAGAGAGAACATGCAGATCCCGGCGACGTCGAATAGGGAGCCAGTTGAGCTTCTGTCGAAATTCAGATATATGGTCATATTTGCGCAGGCAAAATATAAACCGAATCGCAAGATTTTGGAGACGCTCAAGTTTATTAAGCTGGTCTTCAGTGAGATTGAGAAAGCTTGCATCCGCGTAATCAAGGATAGAGAGAAGAAGAGTTTGAGCTAACATAACCTTGGTCGGAATTGGAAGGAATGAACGCAGCCGCCGCAATGAGCTCATAGCAGCAAAAGTTTTCCTGCTGACTTCTTTTAGATGAGTGGACCAAGATAGCTCACGATCCAGATGTATGCCGAGGTCTTTGACCGTGTCACAGTAGGGAATAGCAACCCCATTAAATGTTACAGGAGGAAGATTAGGCCAATCAACTCTTGCAATCATCCCAGGGCTACCAGTGATAATGGCTTGAGATTTAGCAGGGTTGACCTTTAGTCCAAACTGACAGCTCCAAGCAGAGATAGCAGCTAGGTCCCTGTTGACGGCGAAGATCGCAGAGTTAAGCTCATCAAGAGGAGAAGAGCGATAAATTTGGATATCGTCTGCATACATGTGATAGAGAGAAGAGATATTAGTAGTATGATACGCCGGTTCCAGCGCACATCCGGCCGAAGGCCGGACAGACTGGCCGCAGGCCAGTGCCCCCGGGCCGTAGGCCGGGGAAAAAGTAGTATGATACGCCGGTTCCAGCGCACATCCGGCCGAAGGCCGGACAGACTGGCCGCAGGCCAGTGTCCCCCCGGCCGTAGGCCGGGGAAAAAGTAGTATGATACGCCGGTTCCAGCGCACTTCCGGCCGAAGGCCGGACAGACTGGCCACAGGCCAGTGTCCCCCGGCCGTAGGCCGGGGAAAAAGTAGTATGATACGCCGGTTCCAGCGCACTTCCGGCCGAAGGCCGGACAGACTGGCCACAGGCCAGTGTCCCCCGGCCGTAGGCCGGGGAAAAAGTAGTATGATACGCCGGTTCCAGCGCACATCCGGCCGAAGGCCGGACAGACTGGCCGCAGGCCAGTGCCCCCGGGCCGTAGGCCGGGGAAAAAGTAGTATGATACGCCGGTTCCAGCGCACATCCGGCCGAAGGCCGGACAGACTGGCCGCAGGCCAGTGCCCCCGGGCCGTAGGCCGGGGAAAAAGTAGTATGATACGCCGGTTCCAGCGCACATCCGGCCGAAGGCCGGACAGACTGGCCGCAGGCCAGTGTCCCCCGGCCGTAGGCCGGGGAAAAAGTAGTATGATACGCCGGTTCCAGCGCACATCCGGCCGAAGGCCGGACAGACTGGCCGCAGGCCAGTGCCCCCGGGCCGTAGGCCGGGGAAAAAGTAGTATGATACGCCGGTTCCAGCGCACATCCGGCCGAAGGCCGGACAGACTGGCCGCAGGCCAGTGTCCCCCGGCCGTAGGCCGGGGAAAAAGTAGTATGATACGCCGGTTCCAGCGCACATCCGGCCGAAGGCCGGACAGACTGGCCGCAGGCCAGTGCCCCCGGGCCGTAGGCCGGGGAAAAAGTAGTATGATACGCCGGTTCCAGCGCACTTCCAGCCGAAGGCCCCCAGTAACTCCAGTCGGTGACTGGGGTACTAAATGCATTCATTTAACGGATGTGTGGGGCGATGGCAATGATGCGATGGGAATGGGGGGATGACGAGTAAAAGGTTAGCGTGGTATGGATATGTTATGCGGAGGGCTGAAAATCATGCAACTAAAAAAACAATGAGTATGCTTGTGCAGGGGCGAAAAAGTATAAGGAAGACCGAAAAAGATGGATGGATTGCGTGAAAGAAGACATGCGTGTGAAAAGAGTGGATTGCGAGTTGGCGGCTGATAGAAGCGAATCGAAAAAAATAACATGTTGTGTCGACCCTCCACATAACGGGGGAAAGGGGTAGGAAGAAGACTAACCTAACCTAAAAAGGGACAAACCTAACCTAACAGGGAGGAAGACCGAAAGAGATGGATGGATTGCGTGAAAGAAGACATGCGTGTGAAAAGAGTGGAATTCGAGTTGGCGACTGATAGAAGCGAATCGAAAAAAATAACATGTTGTGTCGACCCTCCACATAACGGGGGAAAGGGGTAGGAAGAAGACTAACCTAACCTAAAAAGGGACAAACCTAACCTAACAGGGAGGAAGACCGAAAGAGATGGATGGATTGCGTGAAAGAAGACATGCGTGTGAAAAGAGTGGAATGCGAGTTGGCGACTGATAGAAGCGAATCGAAAAAAATAACATGTTGTGTCGACCCTATACATAACGGGGGAAAGGGGTAGGAAGAAGACTAACCTAACCTAAAAAGGGACAAACCTAACCTAACAGGGAGGAAGACCGAAAGAGATGGATGGATTGCGTGAAAGAAGACATGCGTGTGAAAAGAGTGGAATTCGAGTTGGCGACTGATAGAAGCGAATCGAAAAAAATAACATGTTGTGTCGACCCTCCACATAACGGGGGAAAGGGGTAGGAAGAAGACTAACCTAACCTTAAAAGGGACAAACCTAACCTAACAGGGAGGAAGACCGAAAGAGATGGATGGATTGCGTGAAAGAAGACATGCGTGTGAAAAGAGTGGAATGCGAGTTGGCGACTGATAGAAGCGAATCGAAAAAAATAACATGTTGTGTCGACCCTATACATAACGGGGGAAAGGGGTAGGAAGAAGACTAACCTAACCTAAAAAGGGACAAACCTAACCTAACAGGGAGGAAGACCGAAAGAGATGGATGGATTGCGTGAAAGAAGACATGCGTGTGAAAAGAGTGGAATGCGAGTTGGCGACTGATAGAAGCGAATCGAAAAAAATAACATGTTGTGTCGACCCTCCACATAACGGGGGAAAGGGGTAGGAAGAAGACTAACCTAACCTAAAAAGGGACAAACCTAACCTAACAGAGCAAAAGAGCTAGGGTGCGAGTATATTATTATATAATAACCGAACCTAACCTAACCTAACAGACAAAGCTAAAAAGAGCTAGGGTGCGAGTATATTATTATATACTAACCGAACCTAACCTTACCTAACAGAGCAAAAGAGCTAGGGTACGAGTATATATTATTATATACTAACCTAACCTAACCTAACAGAGCAAAAGAGCTAGGGTACGAGTATATTATTATATACTAACCTAACCTAACCTAACCTAACGTAACCTAACCTAATTTACCCCATTCCTACCAATAGCCCTACGGAAACCGGGTAAAGAAGATTACAGCCAACCCAAATCTTACAGACCTATAGGGCTATTGCCGTTGTTTGGGAAAATATTGGAAAAAGCGATGGTGAAGAGGCTTCGATGGTACTTGCTGCAAAGCAGGCGGCAAAACACAAAAAGACAGCGCCCGATTACGACAAATGCCCACTGTCATATATAAAGAAGTCGCTAAAATCAAAATATATTCAAGTTTGGAACGACAGATATATAAACAGCGACAGGGCTAAGACTACGAAGCTCTTCTTCCCGGACGTAAAAATGGCTCATCAGGCCCTGTTTTTACAGTTAAATTGACACCTATACTTGTGCAGGTCTTGACAGGTCACGGTGGTTTTGGTGGATACCTGCACAAGTATAAGTGTAAGGATACTCCGGCGTGCCAAGGCAGAAGAATCTGTTGTCCATCTGTTGACAGATTGTCCAATGTTTTGTCGGCAACGGTTCGATGCTGAGCACATGACGGGTCTACAAATATCGCTGAACAATGTGTCAACACTGATGTGTGACAAAAGCTGCCAAGATGCCTTCATTACATTCTGCACAAAACTGGCTTAGTACGCAATTAAAAAGAATAAAACAAGATAGAATAAGTATTCTTGCTATATTATACACTATTATAAAGATCCAATGTATTATATATATTTTAAGTAGAATATAATATCTTACATGGATAAAAATTTTGAGGGTATAGTATGGGAAAAATACTGATTAATATTACTGATAAAATGAAAAAAAAAAAACATTCTAAAATACAATAATTAAAACAATCAGTAAAAATAAATGGAAAAAAATCGGTGGAACACAATATCGGAGGGAAAAAGCGTCTCCTAGACAGAGACAAACCTAACTTAACCTAACTTAACCACTGACCTAACGTAACTCAAGTTTTTTTTATTGAGAATTGATCAAACCTTATTAGGTGGACGAACGACAGCAAGAGTATTAGAAAGTTTTAAAAAGAAATATTATGAGAACCACATATTATTCTGAAGAAAGTATCAAAACAGCCAAAAAAAAATCAAGACACAGTAAGATCCATATGACACTAATAACAAATATCTGTTTAGAACGGCAAATCTCTATATTATGTGCAAATGATATAAAATATTTTAAATGGTGATACTGAAAATAATAAAAGAATTTACAAACTGAAGAACGATGAAAGTCCAGGACCAGACAATTATGAAACAATGCAACAAATATATCAAAAAGTGATTATGCAGAAACATTCGACTCTACCTCGCTTGAAAGCATTTGGAACGTCCTAAAACACTTTGAAATGCCGCAAATATACTTGAAAATAATTAAAACTAAACACTAAAATAATGAAAACAACACAAGTATAATTGTAAACCGTCTACCAGAATGTATGTATTCAAATACAAAAGAAGGTTAAATGAAGTTAAGTTTTCAAGACAATATACTCGTAGGTTGCTTAAACTGTAATGGCAAATTTACTATTTTTTGGATAGAAATTAACATGTGATGAAACCTACTATACTAGTGGAATAGCTAAAGTTATTAATTCAGACCAAACTATTTTCTAGGTTTATGTTTATTTTGTTCAATATAAATTCGTTACGTTTAAGAATTACAAGTACCAATATTAATATGATCTAATATTTTTTTGATAACTCAGATTTTTCTCTCATTCGATTCAAATATTTAAACCACATCCTACGAGAGCCTTACACATTATACATACATATAACAGATACAAATTCATAAGTCAGATACAAATTCTCACACAAGTGACATTTGTTTATCACAGAGTAAAGAAATCATTGTCTATTCTCTAGGATGCTTTGCGATGGCGCTCCCTGTCACAGTTGTTTTAACTAACGGATTATTGTAGCAACAACAGATATAAATATATATTTTTCCTACACTTTCTCTTTCGAAAAACTCTATGTATCTAAAGTTCAAACATACAAACAGAATCTAAAATGGGTTCGCAGCAATATATTCTCATCTGAAATAATGTTTGGTATATCACCATTGTTCTTTTACCACAATACAGTATGTTTTGATGAAATAAAATTTACCAAAAATTTTAACAAACAAATTTACAAAATAAATTTTTTTTTAAATGAAAACTTTTTTATCTTTACAATGCATTAATGTTTTCTAAATTCACTTTCATACTTTTTTAAAGTTACTCAAAAGTTTAATCCTATTTTCAGAAACTTAGACATTCCACTGATGAAAAATATTTTACGAAATATAAAACTATTCGCGTGTAAAAAAAAAAAAGATTACACATAAAAAAGTTCACTTACTTTAACGTAACTCGAAAAAAAAACTGATCTCGTGTTTTCAGAAAAATTAGATACTGACAACAATATAAAAATTTATAAAACTATTTCACGAGTTGAAAAAAAATGTATGTCACTCAGCAAAATACAAAAAATAATTTTTTCAATCTTCTTTTCTGGTTTTTCAAAGTGAGTGAATTTCTTGTTTGATGTGGGTAATTTTTTTTTTAATTTAGAATAGTTTTTTATGCATTTTTATCCATTGTTTTCATTTTTTTATTTTTGTCTAGTGATAATTTTCTTTTAACTTACAAATAATGCATCAACGCTTAAAGAACCATAAAGAGCTACTAAATGCATTACATACACTTAAACCTAAATATAGAAAAGCTTTATTGAAATCTTGTGACGAAGAAGAAATACATTGCATTTGTGAATGTATTCATAACGTTTTACAAGGTAAAGTTCCAATAGAATATAGGAACAAGAAAAAGTTACAAAAAATATAAAAAAAATACTACGCAACTTGGTTCGTAAAGGAAAAAATAAAATAAGAAAAATATACTAATACAAGAGGGATCTATTTTAAGTGAACTAGTTTCATCTTTAGTTTAAGATGGAAAATGCTAAGAAAATGGTATTAGTTGAACCAAGTGTCATAGAAAAATTAAAACAACATACTAATGTTGAAAATCTTATGTCTCGATTAGATGCTTAAATGCAAAAGATCTTAAAAAGTAACATTAAAGATACTAAAAAGTGTATTTTATATCTACAAATTTTACGAAGATACCTACATTTTACCCAGGAATTTAGTCAACCTATTAAATTACCGATTATAACTGGAAAAATTAAAAATAGTGGCAAGAAAAATGAAAACTTGAGTTTGACTGAAATTCCATCATATGAAGCAAAAGAACAAAATATATTAAATAATAATCGGACACGTTACACTTCAACTGAAATATTAAGTTTAATACCTATCTCATATTTGAAAGAGGGTGAGTTGTTACTGAACTTAATTTCTTTGAGTAAAAATACAACTGACTGGGATGATGAAGGTACAGTTATTATAAATAATGAAAAAGTTTCTGGAAGTAATATTGTTGATCTAATAAATGACTCCCTGAGATCACTTAAAAGAAGTGATCCTATAGGTTGGGAAAAATTTGAAGAAGCTTTAAATTCAATTAAAATACCGCTGTCTTACATCGGTAATCCTAAAAGATCTGAGTTTATTCATGAACTTCAATTGAATAAGCTTGAAGGTAACTATAAATCAAATCAAGAAACCTTAGTCACACCTAATTCTAGATGTAATAAGCATATGACAAAGATAAAGAAGAAAATAGATGGGGAAAAATGGACTACTTATTAGAAATAAACAATATAATACAATGTATTATGATTCAAAACATCCTACTGGATTCAGTAGCAAAGAGAAGTTATCAAATACCATGAGAAGTAAAAATGTCTAAAAAAGATGTGAGAAAATGGTTGCAGTCTTAAGATACTCACACACTTCACAAACAGTTTATTCGAAACAAATACATATATTCGAAATATAATTATAGTTTTAACTATAAATATTGTGTGTTATTTATATCTTTAGTAAATATGATTATGCCAGGCCAATGACAAAAAAGATTTTTGAAACATTAATTGAATGTTTTAAAAGTATATTTAATGAATCTACAAAAATGTATAAATTTATAAAAATATTTCACGAGTTAAAAGAAAATTATCACTAGACAAAAATAAAAAAAATGAAAACAATGGATAAAAATGCATAAAAAACTATTCTAAATTAAAAAAAAAATTACCCACATCAAACAAGAAATTCACTCACTTTGAAAAACCAGAAAAGAAGATTGAAAAAATTATTTTTTGTATTTTGCTGAGTGACATACATTTTTTTTCAACTCGTGAAATAGTTTTATAAATTTTTATATTGTTGTCAGTATCTAAGTTTTCTGAAAACACGAGATCAGTTTTTTTTCGAGTTACGTTAAAGTAAGTGAACTTTTTTATGTGTAATCTTTTTTTTTAACACGTGAATAGTTTTATATTTCGTAAAATATTTTTCATCAGTGGAATGTCTAAGTTTCTGAAAATAGGATTAAACTTTTGAGTAACTTTAAAAAAGTATGAAAGTGAATTTAGAAAACATTAATGCATTGTAAAGATAAAAAAAGTTTTCATTTAAAAAAAAAATTATTTTGTAAATTTGTTTGTTAAAATTTTTGGTAAATTTTATTTCATCAAAACATACTGTATTGTGGTAAAAGAACAATGGTGATATACCAAACATTATTTCAGATGAGAATATATTGCTGCGAACCCATTTTAGATTCTGTTTGTATGTTTGAACTTTAGATACATAGAGTTTTTCGAAAGAGAAAGTGTAGGAAAAATATATATTTATATCTGTTGTTGCTACAATAATCCGTTAGTTAAAACAACTGTGACAGGGAGCGCCATCGCAAAGCATCCTAGAGAATAGACAATGATTTCTTTACTCTGTGATAAACAAATGTCACTTGTGTGAGAATTTGTATCTGACTTATGAATTTGTATCTGTTATATGTATGTATAATGTGTAAGGCTCTCGTAGGATGTGGTTTAAATATTTGAATCGAATGAGAGAAAAATCTGAGTTATCAAAAAAATATTAGATCATATTAATATTGGTACTTGTAATTCTTAAACGTAACGAATTTATATTGAACAAAATAAACATAAACCTAGAAAATAGTTTGGTCTGAATTAATAACTTTAGCTATTCCACTAGTATAGTAGGTTTCATCACATGTTAATTTCTATCCAAAAAATAGTAAATTTGCCATTACAGTTTAAGCAACCTACGAGTATATTGTCTTGAAAACTTAACTTCATTTAACCTTCTTTTGTATTTGAATACATACATTCTGGTAGACGGTTTACAATTATACTTGTGTTGTTTTCATTATTTTAGTGTTTAGTTTTAATTATTTTCAAGTATATTTGCGGCATTTCAAAGTGTTTTAGGACGTTCCAAATGCTTTCAAGCGAGGTAGAGTCGAATGTTTCTGCATAATCACTTTTTGATATATTTGTTGCATTGTTTCATAATTGTCTGGTCCTGGACTTTCATCGTTCTTCAGTTTGTAAATTCTTTTATTATTTTCAGTATCACCATTTAAAATATTTTATATCATTTGCACATAATATAGAGATTTGCCGTTCTAAACAGATATTTGTTATTAGTGTCATATGGATCTTACTGTGTCTTGATTTTTTTTTTGGCTGTTTTGATACTTTCTTCAGAATAATATGTGGTTCTCATAATATTTCTTTTTAAAACTTTCTAATACTCTTGCTGTCGTTCGTCCACCTAATAAGGTTTGATCAATTCTCAATAAAAAAAACTTGAGTTACGTTAGGTCAGTGGTTAGGTTAGGTTAAGTTAGGTTTGTCTCTGTCTAGGAGACGCTTTTTCCCTCCGATATTGTGTTCCACCGATTTTTTTCCATTTATTTTTACTGATTGTTTTAATTATTGTATTTTAGAATGTTTTTTTTTTTTCATTTTATCAGTAATATTAATCAGTATTTTTCCCATACTATACCCTCAAAATTTTTATCCATGTAAGATATTATATTCTACTTAAAATATATATAATACATTGGATCTTTATAATAGTGTATAATATAGCAAGAATACTTATTCTATCTTGTTTTATTCTTTTTAATTGCGTACTAAGCCAGTTTTGTGCAGAATGTAATGAAGGCATCTTGGCAGCTTTTGTCACACATCAGTGTTGACACATTGTTCAGCGATATTTGTAGACCCGTCATGTGCTCAGCATCGAACCGTTGCCGACAAAACATTGGACAATCTGTCAACAGATGGACAACAGATTCTTCTGCCTTGGCACGCCGGAGTATCCTTACACTTATACTTGTGCAGGTATCCACCAAAACCACCGTGACCTGTCAAGACCTGCACAAGTATAGGTGTCAATTTAACTGTAAAAACAGGGCCTGATGAGCCATTTTTACGTCCGGGAAGAAGAGCTTCGTAGTCTTAGCCCTGTCGCTGTTTATATATCTGTCGTTCCAAACTTGAATATATTTTGATTTTAGCGACTTCTTTATATATGACAGTGGGCATTTGTCGTAATCGGGCGCTGTCTTTTTGTGTTTTGCCGCCTGCTTTGCAGCAAGTACCATCGAAGCCTCTTCACCATCGCTTTTTCCAATATTTTCCCAAACAACGGCAATAGCCCTATAGGTCTGTAAGATTTGGGTTGGCTGTAATCTTCTTTACCCGGTTTCCGTAGGGCTATTGGTAGGAATGGGGTAAATTAGGTTAGGTTACGTTAGGTTACGTTAGGTTAGGTTAGTATATAATAATATACTCGTACCCTAGCTCTTTTGCTCTGTTAGGTTAGGTTAGGTTAGTATATAATAATATACTCGTACCCTAGCTCTTTTGCTCTGTTAGGTAAGGTTAGGTTCGGTTAGTATATAATAATATACTCGCACCCTAGCTCTTTTGCTCTGTTAGGTTAGGTTAGGTTCGGTTATTATATAATAATATACTCGCACCCTAGCTCTTTTGCTCTGTTAGGTTAGGTTTGTCCCTTTTTAGGTTAGGTTAGTCTTCTTCCTACCCCTTTCCCCCGTTATGTGGAGGGTCGACACAACATGTTATTTTTTTCGATTCGCTTCTATCAGTCGCCAACTCGCATTCCACTCTTTTCACACGCATGTCTTCTTTCACGCAATCCATCCATCTCTTTCGGTCTTCCTCCCTGTTAGGTTAGGTTTGTCCCTTTTTAGGTTAGGTTAGTCTTCTTCCTACCCCTTTCCCCCGTTATGTATAGGGTCGACACAACATGTTATTTTTTTCGATTCGCTTCTATCAGTCGCCAACTCGCATTCCACTCTTTTCACACGCATGTCTTCTTTCACGCAATCCATCCATCTCTTTCGGTCTTCCTCCCTGTTAGGTTAGGTTTGTCCCTTTTAAGGTTAGGTTAGTCTTCTTCCTACCCCTTTCCCCCGTTATGTGGAGGGTCGACACAACATGTTATTTTTTTCGATTCGCTTCTATCAGTCGCCAACTCGAATTCCACTCTTTTCACACGCATGTCTTCTTTCACGCAATCCATCCATCTCTTTCGGTCTTCCTCCCTGTTAGGTTAGGTTTGTCCCTTTTTAGGTTAGGTTAGTCTTCTTCCTACCCCTTTCCCCCGTTATGTATAGGGTCGACACAACATGTTATTTTTTTCGATTCGCTTCTATCAGTCGCCAACTCGCATTCCACTCTTTTCACACGCATGTCTTCTTTCACGCAATCCATCCATCTCTTTCGGTCTTCCTCCCTGTTAGGTTAGGTTTGTCCCTTTTTAGGTTAGGTTAGTCTTCTTCCTACCCCTTTCCCCCGTTATGTGGAGGGTCGACACAACATGTTATTTTTTTCGATTCGCTTCTATCAGTCGCCAACTCGAATTCCACTCTTTTCACACGCATGTCTTCTTTCACGCAATCCATCCATCTCTTTCGGTCTTCCTCCCTGTTAGGTTAGGTTTGTCCCTTTTTAGGTTAGGTTAGTCTTCTTCCTACCCCTTTCCCCCGTTATGTGGAGGGTCGACACAACATGTTATTTTTTTCGATTCGCTTCTATCAGCCGCCAACTCGCAATCCACTCTTTTCACACGCATGTCTTCTTTCACGCAATCCATCCATCTTTTTCGGTCTTCCTTATACTTTTTCGCCCCTGCACAAGCATACTCATTGTTTTTTTAGTTGCATGATTTTCAGCCCTCCGCATAACATATCCATACCACGCTAACCTTTTACTCGTCATCCCCCCATTCCCATCGCATCATTGCCATCGCCCCACACATCCGTTAAATGAATGCATTTAGTACCCCAGTCACCGACTGGAGTTACTGGGGGCCTTCGGCTGGAAGTGCGCTGGAACCGGCGTATCATACTACTTTTTCCCCGGCCTACGGCCCGGGGGCACTGGCCTGCGGCCAGTCTGTCCGGCCTTCGGCCGGATGTGCGCTGGAACCGGCGTATCATACTACTTTTTCCCCGGCCTACGGCCCGGGGGCACTGGCCTGCGGCCAGTCTGTCCGGCCTTCGGCCGGATGTGCGCTGGAACCGGCGTATCATACTACTTTTTCCCCGGCCTACGGCCGGGGGGACACTGGCCTGCGGCCAGTCTGTCCGGCCTTCGGCCGGATGTGCGCTGGAACCGGCGTATCATACTACTTTTTCCCCGGCCTACGGCCCGGGGCACTGGCCTGCGGCCAGTCTGTCCGGCCTTCGGCCGGATGTGCGCTGGAACCGGCGTATCATACTACTTTTTCCCCGGCCTACGGCCCGGGGGCACTGGCCTGCGGCCAGTCTGTCCGGCCTTCGGCCGGATGTGCGCTGGAACCGGCGTATCATACTACTTTTTCCCCGGCCTACGGCCCGGGGGCACTGGCCTGCGGCCAGTCTGTCCGGCCTTCGGCCGGATGTGCGCTGGAACCGGCGTATCATACTACTTTTTCCCCGGCCTACGGCCGGGGGGACACTGGCCTGCGGCCAGTCTGTCCGGCCTTCGGCCGGATGTGCGCTGGAACCGGCGTATCATACTACTTTTTCCCCGGCCTACGGCCCGGGGCACTGGCCTGCGGCCAGTCTGTCCGGCCTTCGGCCGGATGTGCGCTGGAACCGGCGTATCATACTACTTTTTCCCCGGCCTACGGCCCGGGGGCACTGGCCTGCGGCCAGTCTGTCCGGCCTTCGGCCGGATGTGCGCTGGCACCGGCGTATCATACTACTTTTTCCCCGGCCTACGGCCGGGGACACTGGCCTGCGGCCAGTCTGTCCGGCCTTCGGCCGGATGTGCGCTGGAACCGGCGTATCATACTACTTTTCCCCGGCCTACGGCCCGGGGGCACTGGCCTGCGGCCAGTCTGTCCGGCCTTCGGCCGGATGTGCGCTGGCACCGGCGTATCATACTACTTTTTCCCCGGCCTACGGCCGGGGGACACTGGCCTACGGCCAGTCTGTCCGGCCTTCGGCCGGAAGTGCGCTGGAACCGGCGTATCATACTACTTTTTCCCCGGCCTACGGCCGGGGGACACTGGCCTGCGGCCAGTCTGTCCGGCCTTCGGCCGGAAGTGCGCTGGAACCGGCGTATCATACTACTGATATTACGAGTGATAGAGTTAATGAATATAGCGAAAAGTAAAGGAGACAACACGCCACCCCGAGATAGCCCTTGTACGTCGAAAGCAATAAAGTTACGCTATCGAAAGAGAAGTTCTTTTCGGAGGCGTGGCCAGGCGCTATTGCTAACTGAATTGCACTTTTTGTGTCAGCGCTAGAGTCGTTATTTTCAAAAATCATCTTGCCGAGTGAGCCTTCTGTACCGTCAGGTATTTGGTATTCTGTGGTAGTGTTAGTACCTAAGTTATACCCTAAAATTATGACACCCATATCATCAAATAACTACGGTACCTACCTATTTATATTTACCGATCCTTCGTCGTCTGTTATTGGTCTGGAAAATATGGTTTATTTCATATATGGTAGCAGTTTTTTTCTACCCATGTAGGTTCGTTACACGATTAAATATACAAAATTTTTATTATGGAAAAAAGACTCTTTTCTTCCTGTTCATAAGAGTCAAAATTAAATAAAAAAAGTCGCCCACTAGACTCATAATCACCACTGTTGTCCTACAAAGAATGCTGTAAACGGAAAAATACCTACATATTATAGTCAATATTTTATTACACGTAATTGCATATTATACGTACTTATATTTTTTACTATAATAAAACCCAATTACGCCTCGAGAATCCAATAAATTTTCATATCTGTTTACGTTTTATTTGCAATTTCTGTGGGTGTATTTAAGGTTTAATACAAAGTGCACTTTTAAATATAACTACCCGTGCCTAGGTAATTGTATTGAAAGCATAACCTACAGCAATTTATTGTGAAGACAAGATATATATTATAACTAGTAGGGCGCATGGGAGCGCGGGCCACATGTGGCCCGCGGGCTGTCTTCTCTCCTATAAAAGAATTGCCGTCATCTCCATCGCCAATTGGAATCCGATTGGCAGTGGGCTAAAAGAATTTACTCGGAGCACGGTCATGGATTTAAAGATAGTTAAGGGTTGTTTCAATAAAAAATACACTGAACCTCGATGAGGTTCAGTATATTTTTTACTAGCTTTTGCCCGCGGCTTCGCCCGCGTGAATTTCGGGGTTCTACAAATCCCGTGGGAGTCCTGGATTTTCTGGGAAAAAACAGCATATGTGTTAACCTAACTTCAGAAACACGATTGGATAAAAATTTCTCGCCAAAAAGTTGTATCAAAAATTGCTCCAAAATCTCCATTTTTCTAAATTCCATCGAAAACTACGATGGACATAATTGTAATTTTTGTTTTAATGTATCGGTAAAAAATAATTCCCAAAAACGCTCAGAACGACATTTAAATAACTGGCTTAGTTTTTGAAGTAATTAGGTAAAACAACGTTTTTCTGTTATATTCTTCCGCAACGCTGCATACTAACCTAACCCACCAACGTATTCATAAGAGTGAGAAGGACGAAAATAAAATCAACGTATCCGCTTAAGAGTGAAATCATTTCAGAACCTTTACCTTATAGGTAGGTATCCATTTTCGCATTTATAGCATAATTACTATCACATATTCTATTGCTTAACTAAAACACATATTTTTAATAGCGAAACAGTTCTGATATCGTAACTATACAGGAACACCTTTTTAGCATTATTAACCTGTATCCCATTGCTTAACCAAAACACACATTATAAATAGCGAAACAATTGTACTTTCAGAACCTTTATGGGTAGGTACCCATTTCCACATTTATAGCATTACTAATTACTTTACCATATCCCATAGCTCAACTAAAACATACATTGTCAGTAACGAAACAGTATATCGTATAGGTACCCGTTTTCATAGTTAAAATATTATTAAACTGTATCTCATTGCTCAACTAAAACACAAAATGCTAATAGCGAAACAGTTGTAATGTCGGAACCTATAATACGGGTACCCATTTTCACATTTATAGCATTATGCATTATTTATAGCATTATATTATTATTATTTATAGCATTATTATCCCATATCCCCTTGTTCAACTAAAACACACTTGTTAAATGCGTACAGTGCTATGTTCAGAACCTACATAGTGGCCATTTTCACATTTAGAGTGATAATAGATTCAGTTTTTGCCCGCGGCCCGGCCCCGTCAAATTCGCTTTTTCATGAATCCTAAGGGAAACGTCATTTTCCCGTTATCGTTCCCTATTCCAACCTTTAAACATGCTTTCAAGCAAGTTCGCTTGAACAATCTATCTATAGATGTAGCTATAGATTGCTCTAGAAAATTTGGTATTTTGAGTATCCCACGGGAACTAAGGATTTTTCCGGGATAAAAAGTAGCCTATGTTTTAATCCGGGTTATAAGCTACCTATGTTCTAAATTTCAGCTAAATCGGTTCAGTAGTTGAGCCGTGAAGGAGTAACAAACACACACACAAACTTTCGCCTTTATAATATTATTAGGATTCAAACAACCCTTAACTATCTTTAAATCCATGACCGTGCTCCTCAATCATCATCCAAATCGTAGACCATCATCTCTTCTCATACTTTTCATAGTTTTTCATAGGCCTTGTTTATTGTAGCATTCACATTTTCCATGGAAAAATAAATTCAACCACTTTGAATTTTTTTCATTCATCCCGTAGACCTTAAGATTCTAATCACGTCTTGCAAAGAAACCACTCTCTTATCTTTTATACTTTCCGAGATAGAAAAACACGAAATTTGTATGGCGGCCATCTTGAATCCGTCATTTTGAATTTTTTTTTCAGCTAACTGCCAATTGGATGACGTTTCGAGTTACATTTGGTCGAGCACCCCCCACCTATCTTCGATACCCTGGCTGTGCTCTTCACCCGTCTCCGAAATCCTCAATCATCAGCGCTCTCCATATTTTTCTCTAGTAACTCTCCGAAAAACCGCATCACAACCTTGAATAATTACCAACTGTTAGTCTCTTCAACATTCCCCATACATTTTCTATGGAAAAATAAATTCCGCCATTTTGATTTTTTTTTTCTATCCATCAAATAGACCTTCGGGTCCTGATCACTTCTTGTCAACAAACCATTCTTCCATCTTTTATACTTTCCGAGATATCGGCGAAATTCGTATGGCGGCCATTTTGAATCCGCCATTTTGAATTTTTTTTCAACTCACTGCCAATTGGATGACATTTCGAATGACATTTGGTCGAGCACCCCCCACCTATCTACAATACCTGTGGCTGTGCTCTTGATACGACTCCGAAATCCTCAATCATCAGCTCTCTCCATATTTTTGTTCTTAATGAATTTTTTCCCTCTATACGAAGAGATTAGTAAAAAAAATTTTTTTCATACAAAATTGTTCAGGAGAGGTGATCAATGAGTCAGTGAATCAGCACGAGCAGCTATATATATATTAATACAGTACTTAATAAACTGATTTTATAACTAATTATTATATTTTCAAAAATTTGATGTTTAGCACAGCATCTAATTATTATAGAAGGTATCGAATTGTGATATTAATACGAACCTTATTTTATTAGCCTAGGTACAGCGATTAAGAAATAGCTCAAGAACCTAGGTTACCTACGAACGTATTGGTTATAAACATAATTATTATTAAATCTATTTCATCCACTGTGAATATTACAGAATATTACAGCATATTTTCAATACATTATTATAATAATACTAGCTGATGCCCGCGACTTCGTCCACGTGGGATAAAAACTATTCTATCTTTTAAGTTGGACCAAATGACAGATATTCACGAAGTTTGAACTAAATCGGTTCAGTATTTTAGGAGTCCATTGAGGACAAACATTGTGACACGAGATTTATATATATTAAGATTATTATATATCTGTTTAAGTTTAGGTTTTTCTAATAATTATTATTGTATAATTAATCCCACCAAAAACATAAATGTAAAAAAAGGAGAGCCAAGTTCAATAGAAAAATTATGCTTGGCTGTCGGCTTCGCCGCAAAAAGAATGGAGATCTAAATGAGTGCCAAGTTCTATGTAAAATCGAAATTTGTATTTATAGGAACAAAAAAACAATATGAACAATTATTAAACTCTATTTTTTTGCTTTATTGAATACCTATAACAATTGCTGTTATTCAAAAATGTTAGATCTTAAAGTAGGTTAGATTTGACTTGGCCAGTTTTCATTACATCAGTCATTTTATAAAGTTATACAACATTTTAATTCCGATAAAAACTCGCCAAGTCAAATCTAACCTACTTTAAGATCTAACATTTTTGAATAACAGCAATTGTTATAGATATTCAATAAAGCAAAAAAATAGAGTTTAATAATTGTTCATATTGTTTTTTTGTTCCTATAAATACAAATTTCGATTTTACATAGAACTTGGCACTCATTTAGATCTCCATTCTTTTTGCGGCGAAGCCGACAGCCAAGCATAATTTTTCTATTGAACTTGGCTCTCCTTTTTTTACATTTATGTTTTTGGTGGGATATCATTACTTTTTGTAAAGAAGACTTGGCAGGTACTGAGTTTAAAGCTTTTTCTTGCGTTTCTGCTGCGTGATTTTCTTTTTTATACTATTTTCTTCTCTCTCTTGAATGTTAGAGATAATAGTGCGCATTGCCCATTCATTATCTGCTACCTTTTTAGTACGCTTCCTGTTTATGCTTAAATTAGCTAAGTCCGGGCGATATAGGGATCTCAGGCGGTTATATTCTATTATATATAAATCTCGTGTCACAATGTTTGTCCTCAATGGACTCCTAAATCAGTGCGAATTGCTCTAACTTAAAAAATAGGATAGCTTAAATCTCAATTTATCTATTTTTTTTATATCCTTAAGGGCAAAACAACGTTTGCCAGGTCAGCTAGTATTCTATTATAGAACTATCTTGTGCCTTAATTTGACTAGGGTCTAGATTAATAAGGTGTACTCCGTCTAGGGTTTTAACCCTGGAGAGCGCAACGTAGGCCTGTCCTCTGCTAAATATCGAAGTGCCTATGTCCAGAAGAGCGCTGTCCAGACTAAGTCCTTGTGATTTGTGGATAAAGAGCTACAAACAAATGAGGTTTTGAAACAAACAACTTTACCCAAGTAATATTAATTGACTCTCAAAACTCGTCGAACAACGCAATCTTATAGGAGGGTTTCCGCTAAACAACCGGGCATAACGACGATGCTGGCGCAAAGCAAATGAGCGCCGCTAAGAGCATACTTTAGTTCGTTCGCAACTTCGCGTATCGGGTGCGCGCGCATAGTTGTAACACGCTAGTCCTCGCGTACAAGTGCAAGGCGCGAGCGAGTTCAATTCTTAAATTAGTCAATCATACATAAATGTTATATCGGTAACAAAAATACATCGCTATTGCCTTGATCTTGGTATACCTACATACACATTGGACTTTCTTTTAAGGTACAAAGAGTTCGAAGTAACAAATTTATACCTTAAAATATTATTTCTTATTTTTTAAAGAAATAAGAGAAACGAACCTTGATTACTGATCTTTGTTATTTTAGTGAGCTGTGGACTATAAAATATCGTGAAATATTTATCACCATTGAAGAACTAATATTTGTAATGACTTGTCATAAGTGCCTGTAAGTTAGGCCTATATGAAATATAAAAGTACTAGCAGTGCCCGCGGACTCCGTTCCGCGTTAAAAATATTTTTATCCCGGCCCGTTTATCCCATATAAGGCCCAGTTTCCACCAAAGCGGAGCGGAGTGGAGATGTGTTTGAATAACCAACCAGATTTCATCATTTCGACATCACCTCTCCCCTCAGTTTCGGAGATGTTAAAATGTCGAAATCTGATTGATTACTCAAATACAGCTCCGCTCCGCTTCGCTTCGGTGAAAACCGGGCCTTATACGTGCTTATAACCACAGCCACGGAACACCTAATAGTATGCCACAGCCCACAGCGCTGGACGCGAGCGAGGCATTCGCATAGATACTGCGGACTGCCGGGGCGGCGCGTTTTTATTTTGCTAATATCTTGGAAGATATTTGTTAAAACTGTATAGCGTAAAAGGCACAAATATTCTACATTAAATTTCCGTTCTGAAAAACATATTTACAAAGATATAAATTACTACCATATGGGCTAAATAAGCTTCACAAAAATTATTTATTTGTAATCCACAATTTTAAAAGTAAAAGCAGTTATTGAGAGTTACCCGTAGGAGATAGGCATATGCTATCGCGGACTTTTTTGCAGATTTTGATACGTTCTTTAATATTGTAGAACATTGTTTTGTTCTATCCTCAATAGTTTCCGCAGCGTACGCGATGAAAGCAATTTTTTTTGCGACTTGGATTGCATTATTCAAGTTTTAGTAAAGATGCATAGTTAATTTTGGAAATTATTATAGCCTATGACACTCCACGATAATGTAGCTTTCTATTGATAAAAGAATTTTGAAAATCGGTTCAGTAGATCCAGAGATTACCCCTTACAACGTCACAAACTCACAAATATCGTTACTTTATAATATTATACTAGCTGACCTGGCAAACGTTTTGCCCTTGGGGATTTAAAAAATAGTTGAATTGAGATTTAAACTTTAAAGTATCCTATCTCTCAAGTTGGATCGAACTGCACATGGTGTGCGAATTTTATTATAATCGGTTAAGTGGTTTAGGAGTCCATTGAGGACAAACATTGTGACACGAGATTTATATGTATATACTAGCTGATGCCCGCGACTTCGTCCACGTGGGATAAAAACTATTCTATCTTTTAAGTTGGACCAAATGACAGATATTCACGAAGTTTGAACTAAATCGGTTCAGTAGTTTAGGAGTCCATTGAGGACAAACATTGTGACACGAGATTTATATATATTAGATATATTAAGATTTTTGGTTTGATTTGATATCTACCATGCAGATACGTTTTTTACTACATGTATATGAATACGGTAAATACAACAAAATAACATTTTTTACAATTTTTGCCTGTCTGTCTCTCTGTCTGTTTGTTCCGGCTAATCTCTCAAATGGCTGGACCGACTTTGACGTGACTTTTATTAGCAGGTAGCTGATGTAATAAGGAGTAACTTAGGCTACGTTTATTTTATTTTAGAAAAAATCTATAGAAAATAAAATAAAATACCTAATTTTGCAATGTCCAAATTAAAGAATCGACTGTTAGACGGAAAGAAGTTCGCCGGGTCAGCTAGTACAACATAAGTTTGCTGCTGTCAAATGATGTCAGTATAGCGTTTTCTCACTGGAACTAGAACTGAGTGGCTGAGACAACGCAAAACGCGTGACAGTTGACAGCGGCAATCTCATAGCGAACGGGTTGTATAAAGTATTTATTTATTCATTGAATCTCAGATATATATATGTACTTCACTTTTATACTATTATTGGTTTAGGCACGAAGAACCTGGTTGTTTAGCGCGTATTACAAGTTTTTTGTATGAGGACACCGCTTATTTTTTTATTCTTTGACTTTTTAATTTTTTGATTTTTTTCCTACGCTCACACACAATTACCGAGCTGGATTCCAAATTTTATCCTTCTAGGTCATCTGGAAGTAGGTTAGATTTAGGTACTATATTATGTCAGTTTGTATGGGGACACCCCTTATTTTTTTACTTTTTTTTTAATTTTCTAATTTTTTCCTACGCTAACACACACTTACCAAGCTGGATTTCAAATTTCATCTTTCTAGGTCATCTGGAAGTAGGTATAGGTTAGATTTAGGTACTATATTTCAGTTTGTATGGGAACACCCCTTATTTTTTGACTTTTCTTTATTTTTTGATTTTTTCCTACGTTTACACACAGTTACCGAGCTGGATTCCAAATTTCATCCTTCCAGGTCATCTGGAAGTAGGTTAGGTTTTTGTACTATATGTTTTTTTGTATGGGGACACCCCTTATTTTTAGACTTTTTTTTATTTTATGATTTTTTCCTACGCTTACACACACTTACCAAGCTGGATTTCAAATTTCATCTTTCTAGGTCATCTGGAAGTATAGGTTAGATTTAGGTACTATATTTCAGTTTGTATGGGAACACCCCTTATTTTTTGACTTTTCTTTATTTTTTGATTTTTTCCTACGCTTATACACAGTTACCGAGCTGGATTCCAAATTTCATCCTTCCAGGTCATCTGGAAGTAGGTTAGGTTTTTGTACTATATGTTAGTTTGTATGGGAACACCCCTTATTTTTTGACTTTTCTTTATTTTCTGATTTTTTCCTACGCTTACACACACTTACCAAGCTGGATTTCAAATTTCATCTTTCTAGGTCATCTGGAAGTATAGGTTAGATTTAGGTACTATATTTCAGTTTGTATGGGAACACCCCTTATTTTTTGACTTTTCTTTATTTTTTGATTTTTTCCTGCGCTTACACACAATTACCGAGCTGGATTCCAAATTTCATCCTTCCAGGTCATCTGGAAGTAGGTTAGGTTTTTGTACTATATGTTAGTTTGTATGGGGACACCCCTTATTTTTTGACTTTTTTTTATTTTCTAATTTTTTCCTTCGCTTACACACACTTACCAAGCTGGATTTCAAATTTCATCTTTCTAGGTCATCTGGAAGTATAGGTTAGATTTAGGTACTATATGTCAGTTTGTATGGGAACACCCCTTATTTTTTGACTTTTCTTTATTTTTCGATTTTTTCCTACGCTTACACACAGTTACCGAGCTGGATTCCGAATTTCATCCTTCTAGGTCATCTGGAAGTAGGTTAGGTTTTTGTACTATATGTCAGTCAGTATGAATTTTAACGACTTTTTGACCTTCATATCTTTATAACCGTTTGAGCTAGCATCATGAAAATTGGGCTTCTATATGATCTTATGGATATAATTAAACACACGAAGTTTTATGTGTTTACGTTAAATAGGTTTTGAGTTATAGAAGGGTCAAAAGCGGCACCAAGTGGTTCGTGTAAACTTACTCTTGGCGCTGGCTAGCCAGTTCCTTTGCTTGAACTTGGCTTGACACGCTGCCGCGTGTCTTGATATACCCCGCATTCCTGGTATTTTAAATGAATATGGAGAGGTACATTCCGTATTCAAAAAGCAAGACGCATACGTAGTATTATGTTGATTTTATTAATTATAGTTTCGTCACACATCGTCGGGCGCTAAGTCTATATAAGTCCCTTGAAAAAAATTAATATTGAAAACTTTACAATAAATAATATTCGTTTGCCAACATCGCGGACATTTACATTATGCGGGATAATCTCATTAATATTTATGACGTTATAAAAATAAATTATCCTCGAGTACCGTCGTCGACGAGTGACCCGCACCTGATCAGACCTCCCTCCTTCCTTATTGCTAACCCAATAAGAACTATAATAACCGAAATATTTTACCTCACCAACCTCCAAAGCGTCGACTAAGTCGCTTTCTGTACATTCATGCATTTTTTCGTTTGTGTTGTGGTGTGGATATACAGACACAACACAAACATCTTTTGATTATTCCCTTGTAGTAAATTAGCGATGCCAAAGTCATTTCAAGCATTCGAACTCCCGAACATCCTGATGAGATACAGACATCTGAAACTCTGAGCCAATGGGTTAGCACTGCAATGCAATTATTGTTGAAAATATAAAATGTCGACTTAATAAATTTAACACAAATTATAAGTAATTCTTGATATAAATAAACACTAAAATATTTTTAAATGTTACTTAAAAATAGCATAGAGTTGTCATTTGTATAGTTAAATTTTAAAGTTATAGGTATATCTGGCGTTTATGTTTCTAGAATACCAAAATAACTGTTTACAATCAGACGGGTCATTAGAATAATTGACCTTATTTTCCATAGACCTGGCGATACTGAAAAGCATAGTAGAAATGGAATAGCATATACCTGTAGGTAGATAGTTATAGATAGCATGTGCACAAAATTATCAAACATACGTTGCACCCGTATCACAAATTGTCCCAGTAAAGCCCATAAAAACAACAAAACGTCGCAAGGCTGCCTATGACGTATTATTTTATTAATACCTCCGTGAATACGTAATAGCCCGCCGAGCCGAGTACAGGCACGGCTACGAAATATTATAGCATTGAAATGACTAAGTAATGTAATAGAATAATAAATGATAACATCCGCGTTAAGAGAACTTACGGGGCATCATTTTATATTTAAGCGACAACAATGGCCCCGGCTTGTATAGAGGCAAGTATTATTTTACTGTACACTCGTGTGAAAAAGTCCGAGAACAAAGTGTGCTCGCGAACGTGACGTCACCGACGTGTGCATCGAGCAGTGCGTCGCAGTCGCAAAGGCGCCGCGCGCTTTCGCCCTTACAAAATTTAACATGCTCCAATTTTCCGAAGCATTTTGTTCTCGTTAATGTGATAAAACTGCGCGCCTCCATTAGGACTTTTTCCCCCGATGGTCCTTTACGACAGATTCGTTCCGACGTCGGACAATTAATATTAATTAAGATTTAAATTGGTCTAATTATATAGAACCCGGCCCATCTTCCAGCGGGCGATTCTTTGGATGCGCGGACAAAGGAATAATGTACAAACATGATTTTTTTTTATTCGTCAGGACCCACTCGTGAGTTCCTATGCATCTAATAAGTAGGTACCTAACTACCAACTCGAAGTCACGACGCGTGTCTCATAAACGCTCGCTTGTATTTTTAATTTTTAATGGTCCTATTTCGAAACTAAAAACGCGAGTAATAAAGTCTTGTATATTTAAATGGGAGGACTAATTAGGCGCAGAGCACGTGATTTATGATTTCATTATAACGCTTTTTTGATACATTTCAAGAAGTTGCGAATGTTTGGTAAGACCGGCTCTTTTTATATGGCGCTGGGACACTGTGGGAATATATAAGTCGCGGATATATAAATGGAATCAATTTGTATCGTCTAGTAAAAAAGGTAGTGAATTGAAAATTAATGTTCAAATTTAAGATTTAAAAAAATTATTGTAATTGGTACGCTCCTCCTGAGTGTAGAGCTTATTTTTTCTGTTTTGCAATTATGTTTTATGTAATTAACGATTTGTTTTTGTGTCTTTTCAGGTAAGTGGTCGTTGTACTTTTTCTCTACGAGGCAACCATTTCACCGCTCAATGGAACTTTAATATTTACAGGTATGTTAAAAGTATACCTATATGTATAGTGATAGGTCTTAACAAAGTAATTATCATTAGGAGAGCGATTCGCGTAACGTTTTCACACACTAAGTGATGTGAATTAAGAAAAAAAAAACCAAAAACACTACGTATATTGGTTAAAAGTGTAAAATTGAATGTATTTCAACATAGGAATAAGTGTCTTGCAACCTTATCGCGGAAATTAAAAAAAAATTAGGATACATTTTATTGAACATCACTTAAGCTTTATTATGTAAATTTTAAATAAATTCATACAAAAGAAGTATGATTCTGTATAATCACGTCATTCTCGCAGTGAGCCCACTAAGTTGATATTTTCCGATTATAAAATATACAAACACTCGTAGGTACGTAAAGCTTTTAGCGACGAGCGCCTCGGCCGGTCGGAATAAATACACTGCTATATGTTAAGCCTTTCAAATTGTTACGCGACTTAAACCCTTAAGGGCAATGGGTAACATCCGGGCGCGAAAATTCAAATTTTATTTAGTTTTTTGCTCATAGTGGGCTAATTATACATCCAAGGTTAATGGCAATGTGTTTTGCGAGCACAGAATTTATGCATCTACATGTTTTTAATAAAAACTCTGCTCAACAATACTCATTTACTTCATATTGGTTCCCGATAGCTCGAAATCTGGGAAACTGCAAAAAATTATCTTTCGGGAACCAATATGAGATGAGTGGGAACTTTCAAGCAAAGTTTCTATTAAAAACATGTAGATGCATAAAAAGTAGGCCCGCAAAATGCATTGCCATAAATCTAAAATGTTTAGTTAGTCTAATATTTGCGAAAAACTAAATAAAATTTGAATTTCGCGGGCTGGTAGGGCCGCAACACCTTAACAGCTTCTTTTTAGTTTACTGCACTAGCTTTTTTGTGTCCGCAGCCGCAATTACCCCTTTCATTTTCTTCGTGTGGCAACGCTTTTATTTTATCCACACCTACGCCACGTCTACGATACTTTTTTATATTCGCGCGTATCGCCGTGACTTTTAATAGCGCCGACTCCCTTTCAGCGCGCGCGACAGAAGGTACATTGTCGCCGCGAGCTTAAAAATTACACGCTCACCTAGTGGTGTGAATTGTCTCTTAATTTGTGGTTTCACTATATCCCGGCATCTCGCGTTACCGCATCATTGGGGGCGGCAAAGCTTTGCGCCGGGTTCTGCGCTTCGGATAATGGCTCTGAAAAACGTTAGCGAGGCGCGCGCCGACTGCCGAGCCGCTCCGTTTGTTGTTGGGATAATTTGTATGATGTCGTTACACTTTACAGAGGCGGCAATAATGTGTTACGGTGTCTCTATCAAAAGAATCGCGGGGAGCGTTTAATTTTATTTCAGCTCGCACAGTTTAATTTATTTTGATGTAATGCACGAGGCGTTAGGCAAGTTAGTCGGTACGCAATACGCGTGTGAATATTCATTCAAAAGCTTCTATCACGATACTCTTACGAAGGAAATCAATTTAAAAGGTTAACAATTTTTTTATGTTTATTGTGCAATTTGTAGGCTCATTTTATAGGGTTATGGCATGTTTCTTCTCGTTGCGTAAAACCAGCTTTCCGGACGGTGGTGTCACTTAAAATGAACGCTATTTAATTGTATTTGTTTGTAACTCGTTTTAACGATTTAAAATGCTGAAAATTGTACGACGTAGTTAAAAAGAGCATTCTGAAAGCCACTGCAGAAAATAGGCACACTCTACGATGGTCTTTTGAAGCGTTCAGTAAATTATTGTCATCGTGAAAATATACTCGTAGTCGTTTTACTTTAATATTATGAGAATGTTAATCATTATTTGTCGACTAAAAATTAAAATCTGTGCTAAAAATAAATTTAATGTGGCAGATTTTTAGGGTTCCGTACCCAAATGGTAAAAACGGGACTCTATTACCGTTGACTTCGCCGTCCGTTCGTGCGTTTGTCACCAGGCTGTATCTCTTGAATCGTAATACACAGTTACAATTAGTTAATAGAAAAAAAATATTTAAGGGGGATTCTTTTGCTTGTTTTTGCTCGATATTGATACGACAACAGGTAGATAGACGCTTCAAATATATATACAGAATATTTAGGAACATATTTACTTTAAAAATAATATTAAAACAAAAATAATTTAAGGGGGGATTCCCATACAACAACCGCGGTTTTTTGCTCGCTTTCGAATTTGATGGGCAGAGTTGTTTTGATTGGAATTGGTCTTGATTGTACGGAACCGTCAGTGTGCGAGCCCGACTCGCACTTGACAAATTATTATTGTTTCCGGTTGTCCTGTAAGGGATCAGTTACTTATTGAAAATTGTTTCTGAAACCATGGTGTTGGCTAATAACTACCTGATATTACATAACTGTTGCGAAATGGAGTATTTTAAAAGAAAACTACATTTTCTTCGTCATTAAAGAGAAAAAGCATCGGCCTCAGCTTAAAAAAACCGGCTCCCAGCGCTCTCACTATTAAAAATTCGCGCTTCCCGGGTCACAAATCAGCATTTCTTATAGGCAAAGAGTCACAATAATTAAGTAGCTGGCTCACAAACGGCATCGGCGCGCGGGGCGGAGATGGCGGTGCGGTGTAGTGCGTTAATTATCACATTTCAGTGTTAAATCTCATTTTAATTCGACGTATGAAGCTCTCGGGGCGCGGCCTGTGAAAAGGCTCTCTCATTAAATTAGTCCGGCGGTTGGAGAACTATGTATATACTTAGCTCACGCACTGATACACGTAAGTGCGAAACTCGCGCTCTCAGCCCTTCTGTGAATTAGTGGAACACAACCTGAATGCCTTCTATGGGGCAATAAAAGTAGATTTTTTTTTATTCAGCTAATTTTACTTGTACGAGCGGCGCCGTGGTTTTGAGGTTACAGAACGGTACGCGGTTTTGATTATACAGAACTTCCTTTAATGGGCACAATACCTACGTTTCGTCATTTCGTGTACCTATATAAGATTTTCGTTTTGTCAGCATTAGAGCTAATTAGATTATCGCTCTCTTCTATCTATAATACTGTACTGGTCGTGTGATATTTCAGTTATCCTAATCTTGCGACTGTGACGGCATAACTACCCCCGATCGTTGGAGAGCGCATAGATTGCTTGTTTTATCCCGCTTGGAATAATAGGGTATTTGACTCCAATTTTTTTATTACTTTATTATAAAGTAGAATTAAAATAATGACGTGCACTGAAAGAACTAATTAAATCGATCAAATAACAAAAAAGTTATAAGCATTTAAAGATTTGTGATTAGACAGAGATAGCAACAGAGACATTGTGACGTCACACCGTACCAATGCCATAGTATGCCATAGTAGCTTCGTGCGGCTTCATACAAATTTTCGTTTTGCGAGAAAGGGATAGAAGATCCCCCCACTCCAAAGTTTAAACGCCTGTAACTTTGTAAATCTTCGTTGGATTTTAATATTTCTTTCACTGCACGTTATTATTTTTATCCTAGTTTATAATAAAGTAATATTTTTTATCAAATTCAAAAGTAGTGTAAGACCCCATTATAATGGGTGCGAATGAACAATGGGGGAAGATTTGATGTGAAATATAACCGGTGGGGTCGTGATCGTAAAGAGTGTGCGCAGAACATGCGTTTCGCAGCTCTGCGCAGTCCGCGAGCTATGCCGCCTGCAGCAGAGGCCTCGCCGCTGAGGGTCGACGAAAATCGATTATGTGACCGACGAAAAATATTGCATTTATAATTAGGCTTTGTGACGCTCGTGTGCGTTATGATTAGGTAGATGGTATCGCAGCTGAGATTTTGGCTTTTAGTAGAATAAAATCAATTTTATCAAAATGGGTATATCTTTTTAACAACTGATGTTAAGTTGTAAATAAGTTAAATACTTCCTTTGACTCTGTCTCTTTCTGACCTCAAAACTTACTATATAGTCAATATTCAAGATATAGAGCCATTGTTAATTAAATTTTTAAGCTGATTCAGAGTGCTAAAAATGAGGCATTCCTTCTGTTGCCACTTTCTATATATGATGCACTTTTCGCTGGAAAGGTTATCGTAAGGTATTTTGTCAGAGCCTCAAAAGTCTCTTCGGTAAGCACATCAAATATGTAATATGTAATGATAAATAATAGAAAGACATACCTACTTGACGCTCAACAGTTTCAGCCGACCTTGATTCTGGCTCTCCGATATAAGTCAAGGCTAACGGATCATGTCAATGTGAGCACTACCCCCTTTTTTAGCCCCAAAACCAGCATCATTCCATCAGGTCTCTTTCCAAGATCTTTTCGGAAGCTTTTACTGTTACATTAGGTAAGTGTCGGTTTCAAGAGGTTTTTATTTTCTCACAGAAACAAAAGTTCACCCAGAGGGTCCCAAAGTCTATATCAGGATTCCTGTGCTAAAGTCCTAGAATTCCAAACTATAGTCAGTATTTATGATTTTAATGCTATCTATAGTCTAGTTAATTTGCATATTTTGGTATAGGGGACATGGAGACTGGGTCGTAGATGTATGTATGTGTAACAGAGTAGATATAGGAATTTTAAATAGCGTGGTAAAATGCCAAATTACTCTCGCATTTTTTAAACTGGGCTATGAAACGAATATGAAGAGCATGCTACTATAAAGGGAGCGTGTTTTGTATTCAATATTAAAACCGTTTCCGACGTGACAGCAATTGAAGAAATTTTATATTTGGATTTTTTAAGCCACAAAGTTTTCTAAATTCGAGTCATAATTTGCAATAAGCCCTCTCATACTTTTAAACTTTGAGCTTGGAACTCAGTAAGAAGAAAAAGCATAATAGTGAGCTCTTAATACTTATAATAGATTACAGATTAAAGAGCTTACCCTCTCCAACGAATTCGTTTTTTCCTACCTCAGAAGTTTCAAGTAGTACCAAAAGTTTGGCTGGTTTGTTTTATCCATGCATGTAATATTGATTGAAGGAATGTAATGATGGATGTAATTAAGAATTTTTTGTAGAATCAGTCATCACCAATTTATTGATTAGTCTACAAACATAGTCAGTTGATAGGTTTTGACTTAGAGAGTTAAGAATTTACAGAACTTTATTAAATTAATGATGTTTTTTTTTAGAAGTAAAGTTAAAACTTGCTACTTAGTAATACTCCTACTTAGGCGTCTGCTTAATGAACGAAATGCTAATGCATAACTGAAAAAATGCATCAAATAATGGCCTTTGACATGAAAGTATCAATCAAGGAGTTATAAATTATGAAACCAACATTTTACTAGCATCGCAGACGTGTGCTATTAATGGATGTCAACGATATTGGGCGGACAATTAAATAAGTACCTTCCAGTTACTAATAGGCAGTTTGCAGACTAACGACAAAGGAAGATGGCTGCATTTAGTTTCTTTATTCGGTCCACACCGAGAATTTCAGTGTTCTTTTAGTGATCGTATAGATAGCCTTATAGGTATATCTTTATGAAGCCGTCCCTTAGTAGACTATATACTTGATATAACGACTGATTAATTATTATTATAGATAAAATGAGGGCGAAGTCGCAAGCAAACGCTAGTTGGCAATTTTGTAAAATAATAGTATAACTATGCATATTAAAAATGTATTATAGTTAACCCCAGTGTCTTTAGATATAACAAGCTTTTTGTATCAATTGGCATTCATAATAGGAAAAGGTATAAGTTCGCGATCATTATTATAAAATTACCCCTCGGGCTTTACTTCACCATAGTGACGTGCGTTAAGGTCTATCGATATCGGAAAATCAGCTACTTAACATTTTATTATGATGTTTACTAATTTCAAAGACTTTAATGATTTATTTAACTTATTTAACTGAAAAAACTAATCGACAAAAATAGACCGCAAAGATAAAAATATCTACAACTATTTTTTTATAAAATTACCACTAAACGTAGGTTCTAGAATTCATATTTTCCGTAATATGACTTTAATTTTAATAAAAAAAATTTGACGTAATAATAAGAGTTTATAGCATACCATCCGTTTGTTTGTTTGACGTAAATTTCATTATCTTTTTCTGTTGCTTAATCGTTTTCTCTACCGAAAAAATTTAAATACAATAAAAACGGCATCACAATTTGGTTATCGATACTAAGGTCGAGTCGCTCGGGGAATTAAAGCAACCGAGCAAGGGTTGGCATAGTCACCATTTATCAAGCATTAAAGAAATGAATCTCGATCGACATGCCCCTGAATACTTTATGAAGGAGTGGGCCTTTCATATAAAGTTACCCAACAGTCTTGCGCTAAAACGGTGCGCTTACGGTATTGTAATTTTTTTCCTGGTACGTTATGTGCGGACAAATAATAGATCATAATAGATTGATTGATTGGTAGGTAATTTTGTATTGGCATTTGGTTTTATCGATGTTTTCGTAGGAAGGTCCAACATCCCTTATTATATAACTTAGAATTCTTTGGCATTGTTTGTTTTCTAGACAAATGCCACAGATACGAACAATATTGAAACATAAATTATTTTTTTTAATAATTTGATAAAACTAATAAAGTTCTCCAGAAATGAAAAAAAAACTAAGTAAGTTATTTATTTCTGTGAATATTAATCCGGAATTTATAATATGTTTCTTTTTGTTGATTAGGTAACGCTGGATGCACATCTTTAATAAACTGATGAAAATATTTTTTTTATCCTAAATGTTAAAAGAAAGATTCCGACGACTGGAAAACCTCCGTCTTATTTGAAATCGATTAAAAAGACGCTTTTTAATAGTATTTAAAAGGGTCTTTTAAAAAAATACCTACTAAAGTAGAAATATTGTACGAATTCGATATTAAAAGTAAATAAAGTTATGTAGCAGAAGGAATGAAATTAATGAAACAAAAATTTTCCGTGAATTGTCAACCGTGAAAACAACAATATTTAAAATATATTCAGAATTTTTATAAAATCTACTTATGAGTCGATCATGGGTGCCAATTTATTCACTTCAATTGGCACATACAGTTGGGCTTCCAAATTGAGTGTCATTACATGCAACGACATGGAAATGATAATAATATTGTACAACTTTAGAAACACGAAGAAAAGCACTAACATAATTTTGTTGTTATATTATCGATAAATTGAGCTACATGGTTTCATTTATGACCGCTATAGCTACATGAGCTATAGCGGTCATGTCTAAAGTTTCACCAGAGGGTGCAATATTAGTTCTTTAATAGAAAATATAATGATTAGCTTAAGTAACTTTAATCCGGCCTTCAAGAGAAGGGTAAAAAAATAATCATATAAACTGGACAAACGTTCCCTTAAGGAAATATCGCAAGTAAGTAATTATAAGCTAGCTCAATGTGGAAAAATTGAGCTTGAAAATTTTAAAGGACATAATAGCAACCACAACACTTTTCCTAGTGAAATCATCACTATTTTTAAGGACAGTCAAAAGAGTTGGGTTGCATTGCGGAATTCAATATGCCGATTAGCGTAATACTATGTACCTACAACAACTTCGGCAAAAACCTAAGACTTGCTGTTTTTTTACAAGCCAAAGCATATTATAAGACAAGGTTAAAATAAAGTTGACCAAAATGTCGTGTTATTGTCGTGACATAGCAGTTTCATATTGTCGTGTGCTGTAAATTGGGGGAATTGACGGAATGTCGCGGCGGCGCGATTCAAGGGTCAATTTTATGTGTTCGTGACGGGAAAGCGGATGTCTCCATTGACGGAGCTTGTTTAATACTTGAAAAATTATTCTACGGAACCAATTATCGAATAAAAACACTACCTATTCCACCCAATTTGTCAAATCTAGCTTAAGAGCGCACGAGTTAATATGCTTTACACGCTCGCACGGTAGATAATATATACCTTTTGTGTTGACTGCGACTGATAAAAAAAATGTCACAACTTTTTTTAAATATATTTTTTTACAAATTTTCTCGGAGCGCTAAAAACTGCGAATAGAAATGGCCCGAGTAAGTCATCTAAAATTCGAAACTTCAATTCTGGCGATTTTATTTTTTCCGAAGACGAGGAATTCTTTTGACGTTCGGCGCTCTAAAATGAATAATGGAACTGCACCCGCCCCGAACTAACATAACATGCAAGCAGTTTCGACCAAAAATTCGCCTCTAACACATAGGTGGGAGCTGCTACCGAGGTAATAGCTACGAATAGGCCCCGGTCGGCTCAAATGCAGGGGCTATTAAAAATAGATGCAAAATATATGACGCTATTTCGTATGTTGAGTGGATTTCATAACGTGGACCTTCCATTAGACTCCCGCTCAGGCTCAGGAGGTGAGCTCAAACGCGCGCCCTGTTCTCGCAAAAAGAGTAAGCCGCCTGGCCGGTATTGATTTAATACCGGCACATGCAGTCACCGAGCGAGGCGAGGGGGTGAAAAAAATAAAATTAAAAAATATGCATAATAAAAATTTGGCCGATGACTCCCCCGTCGCATTCTCCGCTAAAAAGGGGTGAAGGATCGATTATTTTTCGAATTACCGTACACGTATAGATGCGTATAGGCCCTTTTATTGCCTGCAATTAATAATTGTCCGATATTACGAATTTGCTTTGGTCTTCTGCTTGCATATACATTGTATCACATTATAGTCTTTAATACTCTTGTGCTCGTTTTCACCGACATTTTTAGTGACACCTAAGCCCTTAGGTGACAGTCGTTGTAAGTGAAAACTGTCACCTACGGGCTTAGGTTTTAGGAGCATTAATCATAATATGATTCCATTAAGGTGATTCTACTTGTTTTTAACTGCCACTTGTCCAGTTGTTAAAAACTATAAAATATTATTTTTTTCCACCATAGTGGGTCAATTGGTGATTTTTAGAAACTTTACGCGTTTGCAAATATTGATAAACTTCTCTCTTTCCTTGAGAGAAACCTACATGTCAGAGAGTTCTCTGTCAGAGAACCACCACTTGACTAACATGGTGGGGGGCTATGATTAAACATATATAAGGCATTGAGGATCTCCAAAACAAACCACAAATTGTTTCTCTGAAATAACAAAGATTTGTTTTATTTAACGTCTTTACAATTATCAAGTTATTATCAAGTTACGACAATTACACTTCTATCTCACCTGAAATAACAAAGAAACGACATTTAAAGTTCACTGTATATCGAGTCCTCAATCACATTTTTTCTATAAGTTTTTATAACGATAAAAATGCACAAAACAATCTCAGCGTCACTCGCCATTTTAAATCATAGACACAGATCACTAATCACTATATCATAGGTACGCGACAAACAGCATAGATACGCGAAGCGCGGCAAATTCAAATGAATGAAATGTCACTCATTTCATTACATCTCCCCCCCTAAGAGCGAAAATTCTAAGCAATATATTTGAACAATGTACTTATAAGTCATCTTCATATTCATTATCATCTCCTTCATCTTCTTCAGACTCTGTCATGACAGGTTGCAATTTTGTTATGTGAAATAATGTTGATTCTGTTTTTCTGTTGCCTGTATCAATCCTATAAATGGGATTCGATATTTTCTCTATTATCTTGAAAGGGCCTATTTTTAATTCGTCTAATTTCTTTCTATTCAGTCTATTTCCATTTTCTACATATACACTGTCTCCTACATTAAATTCTTGCATTTTTCTATTTCTATCAAATATTTTCTTGTTGTACTCATGAGATTTTATTGTATTCTCTAATGCCAATCTTCTATCAGCAATCCACTTGTCTTCCTTTTCCATTGTTTTGAATTCATTTGGTAGAATACTGACATTTGTACCATCCAGTAAATATTTTGGTGCAAAACCTGTAACGGAGTGTTCTGTTTCATTATATTTTTGTATACATTCTCTTGCCAGTGTTGTCCATGTTCTCTTATTATTTTTCTCATTCATTTTACACCTTATTTTATTTACTATTGTTTGGTTTAATCTTTCATTCAAGCCGTTCGAGAATGGTGTATTCACGGCTGTAAAAATTAGTTTAATATTATTCTCCTGCAAAAATTGTTTAAATTCTCTTGAATTTATGCCCGGATATTGATCTGTCAGGATAATTCCAATCTCATCTGTCTCTAGTACTTTCTTTGTTAAATTTATAAAGTCACATGCATTCTGGGTTTTCGAAGTCGCAATAAATGCATATCTTGTGTAGTGATCTACTAAAAGGTGTAGATATTTCTTTGTAGACCTAGATCCTCCAAATCCACCAATAGTATCCATTGACATTATTTCAAATGGTTTGGTAGCTGGTCCCAGTTGTGACATTAATCCAATTTTTTTTGACATCTTGATTTATTTTTTATGCATATTTCACATGTTTTACAAATATTTATGATATTTTTTGTTAGGTTTATAGCCGTATATATTGAACTTATTTTTTTCTGCAGTTGTCTGATCCCAATATGGCATAAATCTTAATGCACCTTTTTTATAAGTTCTTTACTAAATTCTTCTGAGAGGATAATCTTTTCCTGTTTCTTTATTTTTTTATAATAGATATTATTTTTTAGTATTAAATTTTGTTTCTTTTCTCTTATTGTTTCATTTTTCTCTTGGTCTTCAACTATATCTCTTATTTGTATTAAATTAACTATTCTCAATGTTTCCTCTCTGTTATCTTCTGGTTCTAATACAGGGTTTCGGCTCAAACAGTCTGCTTCTACATTTTCTTTACCAGGTATATATTTTACGGTAAAGTCATACTGAGATAGGTAGTATGTGAGATCACCCAATTCTTCATCTGTCCTGCATTTAATGTTCATGTTCTCTAGAGGTTTGTGATCTGAGTAAATGGTGAATTGTTTTCCGATGAGCCAGTGCTGCCAATATTTAACAGCTTCTTTCATAGCAAGACATTCTAAATATATAGCCTTTTTCCGTTTTTGATGTTCATTCAATTTTTTTGAGAAATATGCCACCGGTTTGTCTTTACCATCTAGTTGTGTCTGTTTTAATATTGCTCCAATGCCCTCCAAAGATGCATCGGTAAAGATTTTGATTGGTAAGTCTTTGTCGAATATTTCCAAGACCGGTTGCGAACATAAATATCTTTTTATCAGATTGAATGCTTCTTCACATTTCTCTGACCATACAAATTTCTCGTTTTTTCGTAATAAATTGTGTAATGGATCTAAGATAATTGCACTTCTTGGTATATAGTCATGGTAGAAGTTTATTTTTCCCAAAAATTGTCTGATGTTCTTTTGCGTCTTAGGGGTTGGAAAGTTCCTTATTGAAATCAAATTGTCTTTTAGTGGTCTTACTGAATTGTTCTGAATTATATGGCCGAGGTATTTTACCGAGTCTGAAGCAAAGGTACATTTCTTAAACTTCAGTCTAAAGCCTTCTTTAATTATTGCCTCTAATACATTTCTAATGTGCCTTATATGTTCTTCAAAGGTAGACGAGTATATCAAAATATCATCAATATAGTTTACAGAGTATCCTGTGAGATTGTGTTTTCTTAGAATATTGCTTAAGATTCTCTGGAAAATTGCTGGTGATGTTTTCAAGCCAAAAGGGAGGCAGGTCCACTGGAAGTGGCCATCTTGTGTGACAAATCCTGTTTTACTTCTGTCTTCCACCCGTAATGGTGTTGGTAATGGTAAAATGCTGAGTTTATTTCTAGTGTAGTAAAATACTTGCAATTTCTAGTTTTAATAATTAGATCATCTATCAAAGGAAATGGTTGAGCTTGTGGTATAACTATTTTGTTTAACTCTTTGAAATCTACACATAAACGGGATTTTCTATTTTCACCTTTTTTAAACGCCAATGTCACTGGAGCAGCGAAAGGACTGTATGATTCTTCTATTAAATTGTTCTTTAGTAACATCGATATTTGCTCTTCAATTTCTAATCTATCTTGTATTGTACATCTGTATGGTCTTTTACTACAATATTTATTTACTTGTAAATCTATGCGAGCTTCATTATCTTTAACTGAACCTATATCATACTTGTCCTTAGCAAATATTGTTTTATATTCCTTTATAATTTTCTCTATCTCAATTTTCTTTTGATTATCTAAATGGTCTGTCATACTTATAAATTCCTCTGTTTCTATGTGTTCATTGAAATTTACTGTATATTTTTTATATTATTATCTTCATTTCTGTTATCTTTAGACATCCTGTCTATTTTATTTGTTATTTTCTTTTGTTCTATCTGCAAGTTCTCATTTTGGGTTAATCTGAATTTCTTTATCATATCTAATCCGATTATGAAATCATCAAAATCTTCATTTTCTACTATGTATACATCCACCTCTTCTTCTAAATCAAATATTTTAATTTTTATTGTTATCAAGCCATCCATCTTCTTCACACCATTAACCGTTTTCATGTATGCTATGTTCACATCATCTTTTTTTTCTTTTACTTTTATTAATCTTGAATTTACTATAGAAATCTGTGAGCCTGAATCATAAATACCACTCACTTCTAGTTTATTTTCTAATAAAAGCTTGATTTTGATTAATGGTGTACTTACTAGTTTTTTTCTCAGTATTTATGTCTACTTCAATTATGGAGTTATTGTTTACATTTTTAGTTTTAAGAACTTTTTCAGGTTCATTTTTATTTTTCTTGAACCAACATGACTCCTCCGGATGATATCTAATTCCTTTGTCCAAAGACTCACAAGTCTTACATGACTTCTTCTCATAAGTTTTATTTTTATTATAAAATGTACTGCTCTTTATGTTAGTTGAGTTTTTCTTATACATCGTGCCTTCATATTTTCTTATCTCGTTGAACAAGTCAGTAGTGTTGTTGAGTTCATCCCTGTTTAACTTATTTAAGATAAATCCAGGTAAACCAGTTGCAATAAGATCTATCATTGTTTTGGAATCTATAGATTTGTTTATATCTAATAAAAGCCGTTCTTTTTTTATGGCATAATCAATTAACTGTCCTTCTTTATACCTAAATGCGAGAGCATATGTGACTATGTCCCATCCTTGGTTTTTAAAAGTTTCTAAAAACTTGTCTTTCCATTCACTCCATTCAGAATTTATTGTTAGTTTTATGATCATCGAGCTATACCAATCCAAACAAGGTTTATCTAAAAATAACCTCAAAATATCTATTTTTGTCTCATCTTTTGTTATATTAAAGCGCGCACACTCTTTTTCAAAAATTTCTATCCATTGCATCGCATTAGGATTTTTGCTTGTGAATTTTTCAATAATAAATTTTTCTGAGATATGTTTTAAGTTATGTTGACTTTCTTTCTTAGTTGTAGTTTCTATTAATTGTTCCAAGATTTGTTGCAAAGTGTCATTTTTGTCCTTTGCTTGTGTTGTGCTCACTTCATCTAAATATTGATCTAAAAATTGCATATTACCTTCCTCATCTACATATGTCTTCTTTAGATTTTCGTCCAACTTTATCCATACTTTTCTACTCTGGTGTCTTTTTTTAATGCTATTTTTTACTTTTGTGAAAGTGTTCGTTTTAACAATATATGTATGATGACTCACCGGCTTCAGTTCCTCGGGTAAAACATAACATTTTCCTTCTTCAGTAGATATTGAGTTTATGGCTAATACATTTGATTTGCCATCATTTGAGGCTATTATTGTAAACTCAAATTGAAGCCGGTCCATCTTCTTTTAGTTCACAAAAATGTCGTTTTATAAGGCATTGAGGATCTCCAAAACAAACCACAAATTGTTTCTCTGAAATAACAAAGATTTGTTTTATTTAACGTCTTTACAATTATCAAGTTATTATCAAGTTACGACAATTACACTTCTATCTCACCTGAAATAACAAAGAAACGACATTTAAAGTTCACTGTATATCGAGTCCTCAATCACATTTTTTCTATAAGTTTTTATAACGATAAAAATGCACAAAACAATCTCAGCGTCACTCGCCATTTTAAATCATAGACACAGATCACTAATCACTATATCATAGGTACGCGACAAACAGCATAGATACGCGAAGCGCGGCAAATTCAAATGAATGAAATGTCACTCATTTCATTACACATATTTCATTTTGAGAGGAGACCCGTGTGAGAACCGGGTTCATAAAAAAAATTACTGGTTTCCTAAATCGAACACGGGCGTTCTTTTTTTAATGAAAAAGAATATAAATAATATAATAAGAACACTGCTGTGTTAAAAAGGGCATCAAAACTTGAATTGATTGGACGCGGAGTGGCCGCGATAGCCATTTACTGTGTAGGTACCCGTCCTAAACCAACATATTGACTGCACAACTATCAGGAGACCAACTGTGAATGAATCTGTAAAATAAATATTTTAGAAGGTTTTTTTTTCTTCTTATAAAGCGGTTAAGGTACGTCTAGGAATATGTTCCAAGTTTTCAGTGGTGTACCTATAGCTATCTAGTTGCCAATGAGGGTCCATGTGTTGAAGGAGCCTGGAATTCTATACCTTTAAACGAGCAATTCTTGTATATATATATATTTCTATATATCCTATACCTTTAAACGAGCAATTCTTGTATATATATATATTTCTATATAATCTGGATCTCGGAAACGGCTGCACCGATTTTCATGAAATTTAGTATACAAGGGGTTTTGGGGGCGATAAATCGATCTAGCTAGGATTCATTTTTTTTTAATGTCGTATTTACCAATAAAAAAAATATTACTCTATACCCTGACATCTATTGGCAAAAAGTTAAACTATTACAGTAATTTCCTGCTGCCATCTATTGGTGAGTGGCTGTGATTACCAAGCAAAGCTTGATCAACCAGGTATAATCATTTACTTCATATTTTTTCCCGATAGCTTGAAATCTGGGAAACTACATGACATCTATTAGCGAATAGTGAAACGAATTTTAATGACCGCGGCTGGCATTTGGTTTAACGAGAATAATATTATAATGCTAAAGGTAAAATATGACTTCTCCCGACATCTATTGGCGAGAAGTTATATTAATTTTTTTATGGAGTCAACGAACTGGGCGCGAAAATTCAAATTTTATTTAGTTTTCTGGTTTAGTGGGCTTAAACATCCTAAGTTTATATAGTTTATACACAACATTTATGCATCTCATATTTTTAATCAAAACTCTGCTCAACAATACTCATTTACCTCATATTGTTTCTCGATATATTGAAAACTAGGAAACAACGTGACATCTATTGGCCAATAGCAATACTATTATAATGGCCCAGGCATCCAATTGTTTTAACGACACAATAAATATGACTCTTTCTGCTGACATCTATTGACGAGAAGTACTTAATACTAATTTTTTTTATGGAGTCAACGAATTGGGCGCGAAAATTCAATTTTTATTTAGTTTTTGCTAATAGTGGGCTAATAATTATACATCGTAAGTTTATGGCAATGAGTTTTGCGGGCACAACATTAAAAGGGGCAAGGTGGTATTCTCTCGTTCAAAGCTAGCTCCATTCGAAATAATGGGCTTTTGAAATTGGTTTTTAATCGTAGTTTCCCAATATCAAAATTATCGTGCCATCCACAGAGCAAGATAATCCATGGCACAATTGGCAGGGCACTCAGCCGTGATAGCTACGGGGTACGGGTTCAAGTCCCGTTGGCAGCGATAATTTTAAACACTCGAAATAAAATAACTTACGTAATTGGTTGATGTAATGTAAAAAATTAGGTATTAGTATAATATATAATAATATTAAACTAAATACACTCGTGATATTTATTTAAGGAGCACACCACGGGTGTGCTCGCGAAATTCAAATTTTTTGTGGTTTTTCGCGATTTTTAACCTAATAAGGCTTATGGCAGTCAAATTGCGATAATCCCAATATCTTCTTTACGTATTTATATAAAAATCTCTGCTCGAAAGTGTCGAGTTAAAGAAATTAGTCCGAGATTTGCGAGTTACTCACATAAAACTCGATACTTGGACTAATTTCCTAGAACATTTTTATGCAAAGATTTTGATATAATCATGCAAAGACGATACTGCCATTCTCACAAATGCGTAATTAGCGAACAAATTGCAAAAAAACAATGAAAATTTTGAATTTCGCGGGCAGAGTCGTTGATTTTGCCTTAACCAAACTTACGAGTTCATATTTTTTTTTTTTATTATGTCGATAAGATCGAAAAATATTTTTTCATATTTCATCATTACATTAGTACCTATGTAATTCATATTTAAATATAGTTTCTACTCCAAATTACAATTTACAAAAAAAAACCGAGCGAAGCTCGGTCATCCAGGTATAAGAATATAACGTGTTGAAGAATAAGAGGCCTGGCTTTAAATGACATCTGAAAATTTTGGTATCAATATTGTGAATTCTGTTATTCCAGAAAATCTAGTCAAGCTATATTTTAACCTCAGTCGCAAGAATATCATTATAATCTGAGTGAAGCTGAACATTGCACTATTAATTTTACAAGTATTGACATAGAGCGTAAAATTGAATGTAGTTTAAAACGCAACATGTCCAACATTAGGGAAATTAAATTTACGTTGCACGATAAGGTTGAGACATTGTATTCATTCAATTTTACACTGTAAACCATTAGTCGTAAAGTTAATTTTTCATTTTATGTCTTGTTTCTTGTTTCACATCACATTTACAAAACCTTACGTGAATAACCCTCCTGAAGTGATTGAAATATGATTTTTAATGGAAAAACTTACAGTCCCTGTGAGATTTAAAAAAAAAACAACGTTATCCACGTTCATGTTATGGCAAAACCTGGCAGTAGGCAGATAATTAAAAAAAAAGTTATACAGTGATAATATTGAACGTTAACATTAATTTTTGCTTCCGTCAATAACACGCTGTGTGCGGTGAATCGCGAACTTTGATATTATAATTGGCTCAGTCCATTTGACGCCAGTATCGAATTTTACACGGAATTTAATTCATCATTTCACTGATTTAACTGACACGCTGATAGACCTGTGACGTTAATATTTAAATTGGCGTGTTTACAGCTTTATATAGCGGTCTCCATACTCTGATTGGCTTTAAATTGTTTACGAATATTCAATTAAAAAATCACCGCGTTCCCGATGCACGGCTGTTTGATTTTCGCGCGTGATGATGGAGGCGTACGGTTGTTGTTCCGCGGTTCGCAGCATGTCCTTCAAGGTGGACTGACGTTTTTTTGCAATGAATGTGTATGACGTCAGTTCAGTACTGTTCGCCCGATTGTTAAGTAATTATCTCGTTGCCAATGGCATTTTTTCTATAGGTATCTTTTTGGTTCCCGTACTAAAAAGGGTAAAAAACGGGCCGCTATTACTAAGACTTCGCTGTCCGTCCCTCCGTCCGTTCGTCTGTCACTTGAACCGTGATTTCCCATACAACAAACGTGATTTTTTGCTCTTTTTAGGGTTCCATACCAATTTGGTAAAAATGGAACCCTTATGGTGAGACTTTCTCCGTCCGTCCGTCCGTCCGTCTGTCACACTCGATTATTTCAGTAACTATTGAAGCTATCGACTTGAAATTTATTTATTTATTTATTTATTTAACACTTTATTTGTACACCACAAAATAATTTTACAACTAAGAAGTAAAAATTAACTAGTACAAAAGGCGGCCTTATCGCTAAATAGCGATCTCTTCCAGGCAACCTACAGATAAGGAAAATACAGAGGTACCACGGACTGCAGGTGGTGCAATACTATAACAAATATACTTAAATTCAAATAAGTACATACTACTACATACACTAGATTACACAAATAAAAATAATAAAATAAATATTATAAAAAACTAATATAATATATACTCAATACCCAATAATTATAATATACTAGCTGATGCCCGCGACTTCGTCCACGTGGGATAAAAACTATTCTATCTTTTAAGTTGGACCAAATGACAGATATTCACGAAGTTTGAACTAAATCGGTTCAGTAGTTTAGGAGTCCATTGAGGACAAACATTGTGACACGAGATTTATATATATTAAGATTATGTATATATCCCGTTATATTACAAATAAACAAATAATAATACTTAGTCGTCATCAAGTAGCCAGAGTTTCAAAGTAATGCTTCTTGACGGAGTTTTTAAATGTGTTTAGTGTTTTTGACTGCCGCACCTCTAAGGGAAGTGCATTCCATAAAATAATTGCCCGCACATTGAAGGACTGCTCATACATCTTAGTTTTATGGGGGGGAATTGTGAGAGTCAATGTACGAGACGGCCTTAGGTCTGAATGCACTCCCAGAAATTTAAATTTCTCCTTCAGATAGGACGGCGTTCTAGGATTATATAATACACAGTACAGAAGAGAGAGAACATGCAGATCCCGGCGACGTCGAATAGGGAGCCAGTTGAGCTTCTGTCGAAATTCAGATATATGGTCATATTTGCGCAGGCAAAATATAAACCGAATCGCAAGATTTTGGAGACGCTCAAGTTTATTAAGCTGGTCTTCAGTGAGATTGAGAAAACTTGCATCCGCATAGTCAAGGATAGAGAGAAGAAGAGTTTGTGCTAACATAACCTTGGTCGGAATTGGAAGGAGTGAACGCAACCGCCGCAGTGAGCTCATAGCTGCAAAAGTTTTCCTGCTGACTTCTTTTAGATGAGTGGACCAAGATAGCTCACGATCCAGATGTATGCCAAGGTCTTTAACGGTGTCATAGTAGGGAATAGCAACCCCATTAAATGTTATAGGAAGGAGATTAGGCCAATCAACTCTTGCAATCATCCCAGGGCTACCAATAATAATGGCTTGAGATTTAGCAGGGTTGACCTTAAGTCCAAACTGACAGCTCCAATCAGAGATAGCAGCTAGGTCCCTGTTGACGGCGAAGATCGCAGAGTTAAGCTCATCAAGAGGAGAAGAGCGATAAATTTGGATATCGTCTGCATACATGTGATAGAGAGAAGATATATTACGAAATTTAAAATAGTTATAGGTAATAGTGACGCGACGTCATAACAATCGTAAAAATTTGAAAATTGTTTTTATTTTTATTTAAAAAGGGGGGAAAACCGGGTCGACAAATTTTCAAAATGAGATAACAATATTGAGTGGGGTATCATATGAAAGGGCGTTACTTGTGTATACTAAAACTAATTTTTATTTATTTTTATGCCTGATAATTTTTGATTTATTGGGCAAACTGTCGAAAAAAATACCGTTCCCCCCCCCCCCCTTATCTCCGAAGTTTACCAATCGAAAAATCTGAAATAATTATGATCAATAGAAGTTAATGTATATTTTACAGGAAAAATAAAATTAACTCACTGACTAATATACTTTTTTTGCTAATGACAATAATCCGCCAAAAACAAAGTTACGTTTGCGGTTTGCCAACAAAAGTACCTACATGTAAATTATACTCGTAAATTCATGAAAAAGTGATTTTTTCAATGTTGTACTTCTCTTATGGTAGCCTCCCTTATGGAACCCTCGGTGCGCGAGTCCGACTCGCACTTGGCCGGTTTTTTGATTTAGTGGGCAGTACTTTAATACCATAGAGAATGAATGGTACATCACCCTCAGCGCGCGAGCCCGACTCGCACTTGACCATATTTTCTATTTATCTCATTTACTCGTAGGTATCTAAATAATACGTTAGGGTAAGTAGAAATTGGATACTCGCACAGTAAGTCGCATTTATCAATTTTTTGCAACTATGCAGTCTGCGATGTCTTATTGCAAAGATAAGCCGTGGGACGTAAAGCATCGACGTGGGCAGACGAATCGCAGGCCCGGTTTCCACCAAATCGGAGCGGAGCGGAGCTAGTTTTGAGTAACCAATCTATCATTTCGACATCTCCTCCCCCCTCAGTTTCGGAGATGTTAAAATGACGAAATGTGATTGGTTACACAAACATAGTTCCGCTCCGCTTTGGTGGAAACCGGGCCTGATATAGGCTTTTGCTGGCTTCATCATTCCTTTGTTTATGTAATTAATAGTTAGTTCATTATTATCAGGCACCATTATAATATACGATGCGCTTGCATTATCATTTGTTTATAAAAACTTATCGCTACCTTAAACAAATTTTACTGTACGTAGGAAGTCTTTCGCGTGCCATTCTGCGTTGCGCGTTGCTCTGAACAGCTTGGGAAATTCGTTTCGTAAACAATAAACCAGTCCTAATGTCATAAGATGAGGCCTCGTTCACGTCCTTTTCTTTGACCTACCGAATATACACAAAACAAAGATTTAAATCGCTAGATGATCCCTATAAGCCTCAAAAAACGTCAACGTTTTTGTATTGCGTGCGACACGTTTTCAATTTTCATCTTACACACACAACGACATAAGAAAAGGTGATATAGTGACGTTTCAATGGCCGAAACTTGTATGGAGCTGTGCCCTGGAAAAAAATATTCATGGCCATCGAAAAACAGTACGTCATATTAAACCTTATAATTATGTCTTTACAATTATTTAAGTTTTATGATCAGAAAACAGGCGAGAGACATATTATTATCATCATTTCTAACAACTTTCAACAAAATGTGCCTAAATATTTTTAATAGCAATTATTTTTTAATAGAAAATGATGCGTATTGGTTATGAATTTATTATTTTTTCATATTAAAAGCTTAGAAAATAAAAAAGCGAGTAAACATTTTTAATATCTATTTTTTAAGTAAAAAAATCATTGCTAATAAAATATTTAGGCACATTTTGTTGAAAGTTGTTATGCTGATATTATGTCTCTCGCCTGTTTTCTGATCATAAATATTAAACGATTGTAAAGACATAATAATTATAAGCTTTAATATGACGTAGGTACTGTTTGTCAATGGCCATGAATATTTTTTTCTGAGGGCAGAATCCGGCCATGTCATTTGCACTCGCGTTCTCTGTCACACAATCACACTACTACAGCATGCTGACAGCGCTCACGTAGAATGTTTGTGAACGTTTTCGATGTGCGCAATGTAGACTTCATAGGGCTCATCTAGCGATTTTTGACAAAAAATAAAAACAAAAATCGGTCAAGCCATTTCAGAAGAAGTTTTGTTACAAACGCTGTGATACGAGAATTTTATAGTTAAGTTATAATATCTGGGTGACCGAGGTTTGCTCGGTATTACTATCCAACAATAGATGGCAGCAGATGTCATTTTTTTTTTACTTACCTTTACTGTAATAGTTTTACTTTTTGCCAATCAGGCAGTCATTTTTTTTGGTAAATTCGACATTTTCTAAAAATGTATCCTAGCTAGATCGATTTATGGCCCCCAAAACCCCCTGTATACTAAATTTCATGAAAATCGTTCTAGCCGTTTCCGAGATTCAGATAGAAATATATCTAGACATGCGGCAGCGTGTCAAGCCAAGTTCAAGCAAAGGAACTGGTAAACATATATACAAGAATTGCTCGTTTAAAGGTATAGGATAGGATTAAGCGTATATGACGTATAGGTATTATGTAAGTACGAGTACATCGGTAGTCCGCAGTAATTTTGCTAATGCTTTCTTCGAGTGTGAAGAAGTTGCACATTCACACCTCGCGAAGCCCTGAACAAAGCTATCATGCACTTTTGATATTACTTTATACATATAAGGGGGAATGAATATAAAAACAACACACACATTTTTTTCGCCCAACTTAAAATAGGCAGACGAGTCACTTACTTAAAAGTTAAGTAATGATTGTTACCTAGGTTACCTAGGTATATATATTGTTATTAAATTATTAAATTGTGCAGTATGAGCAATTTGACTTTACGAAGTACTTTTATCTCGGAAAATAATAATAATTATAATCACCATTTCATTTCAGTCAAGTCGATTCAGTAGTTACAGAGTAGTAAATCCATACACACAAACTCAAACACGCACGGTGATCACTTTTCTCGAAGTTTTTTATAGTCAAAGTTTTAATAAAATTGGTTCGGCATTCCGAAATAACAACTGTTGAAGAAAATCCATCAGTCTTCTGAACCTTATCTACTCAGAATTTTGATTTTCACACAATGAAACCGAAAACACAGGCTATACCAATGGAAATATCAATTAAGCAATTTAAACAGCACACAGAACGATAAATAAATATCAAAGAAATAAAAATAAAACACATTTATATCAATACGTTTCGTGTTCAAACATAGCCAAACAAATTACCTGCAAAAATTGAAAGCAAATAACAATATTATTATATGTATTTTTTTATATAAAAATTGTGCTAGTTTTGTTCAAAATTGTTTTAACAATTATTTTGATTGTAAATTGAGCCATTGTGATAGCTAAAATCTTATTTAGTCAACCCTTTTTTATTTTATTTGAGCTTGCAACTTTGTCTGTGTTTGATAGTTCAAGCCGATTGTTTATACCGAAAAGAAATATTATCCAGATATATTAATTACGCGACCATTATACGTTTTTGAAGATTTGTATAAGGATTGTATTTATGGAATGTATCTCAGGAACAAGCATTTAAGCTCGTGTTAAACAGTACAAGTTAACTAAAATAAGCAAATCCTTTGCATGTAGATAACTGTGTAAGATTTTGTAACAAGTTACCACATCATATATCTGAAATGTCACTTAATAAATTCAAAGGGCCTGTCAATCTTAAACTCATTAATAAAGCATACTACTATATTAAGGACTATATTTGATGATTAAACGAACTTACCTTAAGTGAAGTTCTATCATAATTTTATGAATTCCTGTATGAAGATATTAACATGAATACTAATAGGTATTTACGCCAAGTGATAGCCATTCAGACACTAAAGTTGAGAGAAAAAATAAAAAATTCCAACATTTTTCATTACGATATCTCACGCTAGCAACACTGTGTCTGTCCTTTCATTTAGTTCAGAGTAATTATTATAAGAGTGCCTTTGTGCTTCGATAAGCTCGTCTTGGTAGTAGCACTACAGAGCACCCAAATATGTATCATATACCTAATATATACATAACTTATACATAACCACACAATATTATATATGTAAATATAATAATATATATATATGGGTTATGTTGTCTTCATTAAATATTTATTATTATTGTAATATGTACATTTTTTATTTACAAATTCATACATGGGTTTTTCCACAAAACAGGGGCGGGAGGGTGTTAATATCTTCATACAGGAATTCATAAAATTATGATAGAACTTCACTTAAGGTAAGTTCGTTTAATCATCAATTTTAATTCATTCCTGTATTTCGATATTAACATGAATACTAATAGGTAGATGTTTAGAGCCATGACATTTGTAAATAAGAAATGCTTTTAAATTAATAGAATAATAAGCATAATCGCTTAATATTGAGCAAAAAAATAAAAATAACAACTTAAGTTGATATTCAAAGCAAATTAATAATTAATAGCATAATTTTGTAGAAATATTAAAACTGTAATAGATAGTAAATCAATATTATTAGTATAATATATTAATAATAATATATGTACAAAAACATATATTTTTATATGTGCGAATACCAAGGGTATATTAAGACTATATTCTAGCAGTACTGCTCGTATGTAGTCTTGACGATTAAAAGAGGTTTTAAACCTCTTTCAACACGCTTGAAAATATTTGTATCAGTTAAAACTTTTAAATGCAACACTTGATTAATCGTAATAAATTGAGCTGTTAACATGCAACCATGAAATATATATTTTAAACAGTAAATTGATCACGAATATATTTTTATAAACTTGAGTAGAATAAATATTACCGAGACATATTTTTGGAAAGAAAAAAAAAATAAGATCAATTTATTAATATATAAGATTAATAAATCTATGGGTTGCAGAGAACTAGTTCGTAAATTTTTGTTCATCTTGACTTCACTTTACGAAAATACAGGAGTAGGCATTAGTATTTTCGTAAAGTGTTGTTTAATTTTATTCATAGCTCTTTAGAGTTATTTCTATTAAAGGAGTTAACAATGATATTTTTATTTAATTTCCATAATAATATTGTTATTTGGGTTTTGGTGTAGGTACAGCTTTAATAAGGTCATTAAGATTTAAAGTGACCTTTAATTATATTTTTAACTGAATAGGGTGAAGTAAGAATATTCTCAAGAGATATTAAAAAAGGCCATAGAGAAATCATCTTATAAGCCTATTTTAAAGTTGATTCTGAGACAAAGGCTGATAAAGTAACTGTATCTACTGTTAATTCCTGAGTTCTAATAAAATGATAACAATAGAAACTTAAGATAGTCTGAAAAAAGCATGTTTTCTAATATTGTCAGACAGTAAACATCTTATACAATATTATAGTATGTAAAACCGTGTTGAGTTTCTCATTTCACATAATATTAAAATTTTAACTGAAGGCATAATTGTTATTCTTATTCATGTTATAATAATGTTGTTTAATATCATTAATTGTTATTTTAACAGTCACCCCAACACTACTATCGCTGTTGTACTGGTTAGTTGTGAACAAAAAACCACATATTCAATTGGAATACAAATATTAGACAATACTTTTTAAGTTCTTCAGTTTCTGCATCAAGACCATTTTTTAATTTAGTAGTCTTTCAGTTGAAAAATGTGATCTGATTTTTCCAAGTTCATAATCGCAAAAATCAACGAGCAAATGTAACTTGTCAATAGGTAGACATGTCGAAATGTTATTCGCGATTGTTCGCGAGTAATGCTTTGTTGACTTGTTGCGACGATGAAAAAAAAATTTTTTTTTTTTTTTGTCACTTACCCAATAATTCCACTGTCATCACAGAAGATAAAAGTCTCTAATCTTCATTTAGTAATAATCAGTTAATTACATACCACTGCTGAAGTACTACTGTACTGGTATTCAAGTTCCTAGTGACGCAGTGATGACCCAATTTTCAATTATCATCTGACCTTGGTCAGTCATCATCGAGAGCTAAATCCTTGCAGCGGCGTCATCCATCGGCATGAAAGTTAAACAAAATATTAGACTTATTTAATAATGATTAAATACAGAAAAAATAAAATGTAGGCTATGTATCAACTCTAAAAGAACAAAAAAAAATATTATGATACATGCAAGCCAAAATTATGAACCATCATTGTTCATATTATCATAAATCCAATGAAGTATTTAATGATTCTATGATCTTATATATCTATTGGTAATTTCCAAATCCTTTAACATTTTTGATGCATAGATAACCATTATAGTTAATTAGCGGCGCGATCGCCTGAAAATAAAAATATTTGATCTCGCAAAAATTAATTTGGTCTTTAAATATATTAATTTCCATTGCGTAACGTTATTCCTAGGTATGGATACCGATATTCCTGTAGATATAGGTACAAGGATACCTAAAAATAAATTTAAATAAACATATCATCGATTGTTTTCTACTTTTTCCATATTTATTATTCATTTAAGAAATTTAAGAAATAGTCAATTATAGAAACTATAAATAACTTTGATTTTCAAAAATATTGCATTCTTTTTAAAGCATGCATCATAACTCAGTTAAAGCATTGATAAATTTGATGTAATATCTAACACATCGAGTTACGATGAAAGAATGGTTGTAGTAAATACATGTATTTGTAATGGAATAACAAAAAAAAAAAAAATTAAGTATGTAATCGAATAGGTTGTCTCATATTCAATTGTATGTGAACAGAATATAATAGCCGAGTTTTTTGCCCGACCTTCTCAGTGCAAACCCGCTTTTCAGATTCAAGCTTTCATAAAAGCCTGTAAATCAAGCCCATGTGAAAAATTAATAAAGATCATCATTTTCATTTTTATATACTTAAACATGAAAACTAACTGTAATGTTAGTGGTTCAATAGTTTATAAATCTGCATTATATAAAACCTTTTGTATAAAAGTAAATTATGATGAAAGAAACTAGGATAGTACCTAGATACCTAGATACTTACCTAGTGTCATTGCACTACATGCGAACTAAAGAAGAGAAAAAAAAATTACACATTAAATTCTGTTCATAGTTTTGAGAACATAAAGAGAGAAAAAAAATTATTTTTCACTCTAATATCATCAGGCTCGAATATTTTATGAATGTGGTTATTCTATAAGCGGCAAACGTACGAGTAAGTAGGTGTGCCGTCTTACCCCGGCCCGACTATAGGCGAACATGCGCGAGTCCGCACGAGGTTCGAAACAGCGCAGCACTCCGCCAGCACTCCGATCGGCGGTCGCGCGGCGCCTGACATGACAGGTCGACGGAAATGTCAAAAGAGGACATCGATAAGTACTTGCAAAGCTGTTTTGCTCCTGGTGCTGTTCTTGTGGGGAAATTAAGACTCTTCTGTCCTGGGTAAATCTTCGAGAAAAGTCATCGCAAGAGACGAGTGCTGTCCCGCGATTTGGCCCGTGGGTCCACCATGGACCGACAGGTGGATTGCTCAGATATTCCTCCGGTGCCAGTTAATATTGGATCTTGATTAACTGTATTTCATATTATTGATAAAAGACATAATATACACAGAAGTTATTAGAATATTATATTATCAAATAAAATTTTTGTGTCTCACTCGTACATTTCAAATTTTGAGTAGTATTACTAGTTGATTTTGTAAGACGTTGTCAATGGACTTTTTATTTATGTATCTATAAATAATGACCACAACAAGAAACGATTCGTGTGGAAGACTAAAATAATTGTTAATAGTGCATTTGATTGCGGGTACTTTTCAGACCTGGTCTAGTAAAGTAATCTTGGTTCATTTAAATTAGCAGACAGTAAAAGAAAATATTGATATGAGGGTATATCGAAATAGTTTCTAAAGGTAATCGTTTTGATCCTTTATATCATTCCAATACAGTTGGTGATAAAAAAAAAACAGCATCGCGCGGTGTTCCCAGGTGGTCACCCATCCAAGTATTAACTGCGCCCGATGTTGCTTAATTTCGGTGATCGGACGAGAACCGTCAACCGGTGTTTTCAACATGGTATGGGGGCGTTTAAGCACCAATTTGCTATTTTGGAAGTTGCTTACAAGATAATCTTGTCATTTTTGGGAATGATTAATCCATAGGCGTTGTCCCAATAACCATCCTCAATGTATATTGTCGTGAAGGTCACACTCTCTAATGAAGTGTACCCAACACTGAAGCATAGACTGCAGAATATATTATGTTGATTGACTTTTTTGCAATTATTAATATAGAGACGATAATCTTATTAACTCACCCTCATGTATGTCGTCGTGATGATCACATCCTCTTATGCAGTGTCCTCAACATAGATGCATTGCAATTATTTTTTGCAATTATTAATACAAAGGCGATAGTCCTCAGGTTTTTCACCTACCAACTACCCTCAATGTATGTTGTCGTGAAGGTCACACCCTCTAAATGAAGTGTACCCATCACCGAAGAATGCATCTTGATTAGCTCCTCTTGCAGTAATTAAAACAAAGGCGATAGTCCTTCCAACTACCCTCAATGTATACTGCTGTGAACGTAACACCCTCTAAGAGGTGTACCCAACACTGGAGCAATATGGATTTTCTGAACCAATAATAACAATTCCGTAGATTTCACAATTCGTTTTGACGATGAATCCGATAATTTTGAATATTTCTTTTCGGATACTTTGATTTCCGTAAGAAATACTTATAATCACTCACTTTTTTATACGAGTTTAATAATGTTGTGTTGAACGGCCGAGCACTAGAACGCTAATGGAAGGACAGACACAGTGTTGCTAGCGTGAGATATCGTAATGAAAAATGTTGGAATTTTTTATTTTTTCTCTCAACTTTAGTGTCTGAATGGCTATCACTTGGCGTAAATACCTATTAGTATTCATGTTAATATCGAAATACAGGAATGAATTAAAATAGCGAACACAAGCCCTTGGAGTGATAGATTGTAATAAATTTCTCTATTGTTACTACCATTTTTAATATTTATACTTATCACTTATTGTTAAATATATGTGATAACATAAAAGACTACCCGGCTGAGTTTTTATACCCGGGATTCTTCTCAGCGGCGAGGCGCGTTTGTGAACCCTCCTAAACTTAGTTATAAGTCATTAATTAGTTAGATAGAATGAATGTAATTAGAGCCTCAGTATGCTAGGCCTTTATGAAATAAAAATAATTTTCTATTCTTTTCTTTAGGTTCATGTAATTTTTGGTGCATTGGTCAACAGTTCGTGATATACTATATCATGCACCTTGGTTTCAAAGCACTTTTGGTATATTGGGTCTGATTAAGTAAGAAAAACTTATTCGTCGTTATCGTAATCGCTAGCGGATACTGCCCCGCGATTGGCTGACGTAAATCAGGAACCCAATCAGCGGGCAGAATTAGTTAACAATTACGATAACGATGAATACGTTTTTCTTAGACAATCTAGGAGCTTATCTGTCAAACAAAAGGTCTTTAGAAATCAAGAGAAACTTCCACACAGGCATTAGCTGTATCATCCTCATTATCTAACCCTTCCACTATCCTGCACATGTAACACATCATAATAACACTTAGCCAGCAGTTAAAGTGATTCTTACAACCGCATAACGTAACCGCTACCGAGCACTTAGCGTTACCATTTAGAAGAAAATAGTCCTTTCATCATTACGAATTAGACATTACGCACTGGGGATTTAAAAACCTTTGGTGTTTTAAGTACCTTTATGTCCCTATTAGACTCGCGAAACAAACTTTGACGCGCTGCCCATTATGTGCTTCCAGCAATTTTTTGGTGCTTATTTGAATTCTTTCATCTCTGAAAGTGGAAGAGCGCGCGTTCTTCAGAGGGATGACGTTTGAGCGTTATTAATATCTTAGCTTTATGTCGTTATCTCGTTATTATCATCCTTGTTAACTGTTGGTATGTTTGGAGGAGTTGAAAATTTTGTAATTGGCTAAAAGTGATTTTTAGCTTACAATATTTTTATAAATACTTTATAATTATCTTCGTATAACACGTCGGTGCGACGCGTGATTTCTGAATTCTTATTCGCCTAAATGCGTCGATATTCTTTTTTGGACTTGTTACAGGACAGATGTTTATTTTAATTATTACAAGGATCTTTTCATAGTATTTGTGCGACTCATCATTTATTATTTATCATTTGACTTGTAGTAAAATTTTTGCGAGATATAATGTCTTGCATAACTCTTTCACTCTCAGAAAACAACATACTTTTTGATTATCTGAATATACTTAAAATAAGTAAAATAATTTTGGATTTTTTTAATTAAATCGGCTTTTTGATATTAATTTAAAAAAACCCCGAGCGATTAGTGTTACTTTTTAAGTGAGCACGCGTTTCTCTAAATGAAATGGGCGTTAGTATGGTGCTCTTATGCGCCATTTAGGTAATCACTAGCTCTTTGATTATTCAAGATGGCAACTTAAAAAGCTTGTACTACATTTTATCCACGGTTTTTAAGCAGACTCCTGTTTCATCTCTTTGATGTTCGCTTCGTGTGAGTGAAATTGTAGTGAAAAGGTGGGTAGTTAGAAAAAAGTATACATACTATTAATTAGTTCTTTGGAGTTTTTTTTGTTATTTAAGTTATTAGGTAGCTGTTACGTATTACTGGGTAACGAAACCAAAAATGATTAACTCTATGAGGTAGTAGACATTTTTGAGGAAAGGATAGCTATGCTTAAGGTTAAGCTTTATAGAACTTTTATGTTCTGCGTCATGTAGGAATCACTTTAAGGCATTTAACATTATTTTACTAGAGTCTAGAACTCTAAGACTTTCTAGAGCCTTATATGCAGTGGCGTATTTTAAAATTCAGCGCCCCGGGCCAGAAGGATTTTCCGCCCTATACCTATAAATGTATTCTTGGACTTATTTAAGAATCAAAACGTTTTTCCCTTCAAATCTTTCGATATTTTTAAAGCAAGCAACAAGTGAGACAGACTTGTACAGAAAAGGTACACGTCCACAATATTTTTTAATAAAATAACAATTTTTATAACAATATTATACTTTCATTGTTTATAATATCATAGAGGCCATCCGCCATAGTAATAAACAAATAAATAATAATAATAATAATTAATGACTAAATTTTTGACTTAAAAAAGTAGTTTATAATCATGGTACGTCATAAGCTTGTGTAAAGCTAAATAAAAAAAAGACGTGTGGCACTCGGGGACTGCCGCGGTAAAGCTATTGCATAGATACAACCAATGCCACCTAGACGCGATTTGCAGAACTAAAGAGACCAGCGTGAAATTTCAAAAAGTCATTAGACGTTCTGCTATTCATCGATAAAGGCAATACGTGAAAAATTGTGTTAAATTTCTATAGGGCTACAAGACATTTTAAAGTGATCCTTTAAATAAGAACTTTACGGTTGATTTCACATTAATTACTAATAATTTTCTTCTAGAACATTGACATTCAAATTTCGCTATACAGCCAGTACTGCACATAACATATCGATAAAACATTATCGACTTTAATTAGAATGTTCCGCGTATAGACGAATCTGTTCAGAGTAATCTTAGGAAGTTTTATCACTACTGTAAGGATTTTGTACGCTTATCAATAGTAGAAAAATGGCTTTTCATTGCGGTAATAGATTACAGTAAATTTATTTAAGAATTAAAGATCTATCTATTTCAGTTTCTTTAGGGAGCCAATTTTAAAAGAAAAACGGACCAAAGCTACTGGAAGGCTACATTCGTTCCCTTCAAAAACAAGTACAATCTGCTCCGATCATTTTTTGGAGAAGGATTTTATTGTTAGGAAAAAAAAAGATTCCGACGAATTGAGAACCTCCTCCTTTTTTTGAAGTCGGTTAAAAAGAATATATATAAAACTGGAGCGGAACCACGTGAAAATATTTTGATTCATCGCGCACTGGTGCGTGTATAGTCACAGTCAACAGGCCTAGAATCACGTGATTCTAAGCCTGTTCCCAACAATGTTAAATTAAAGTTGACACTTGAGTGACAGTGTTTCAAGGATATTTGAGTTTTACTTTCCCTCATAATATTACATAAAACAATGTTTTGTATTTCAAATCGGTCTTTACTCTGTTTATTTTTTGGTGAATATAACATTTTCTGAAAATAATCCCATCTAGATCGATTTATCAACCCCGAAACCTCCTGTATACCGTTCATGAAAATCGTTGGAGCTGTTTCCGAGATTCAAATATATACACGAATTGCTCGTTTGAAGACATAAGATTAAACAAAGTTTTGTATGTAGCAACTTATGATAAAAAGTTTTCTCAAATTAGGTAATAGTAAATTCTTTTCCTTCAACAGTTCTCTGATTGGCCCATTATGTCATTTTATGTGATTTTTTATGACTTAGGAGAAATTAATTAAATTTGATTTTTTCATATTGATTTTTTCAACTTTATCGATAATTTTACGAGTCACGGTTAAGATGCATCACTATACTTTGACAGTTATCAAATATTAAAGTTTATTCTTTGCTATTGAAATTTTAACCTTAATTACATAAAAACAGAGTTCCTAAAAAAATCTTTAAAATACGAATCAACCAGCGCTGGTGCGGGCAAAGCGGAACTATAGGTATATTTTAAGTCAATTTTTTCAATATATATATATATATATATATATAAATTATATGCCTGTGACAATAAGGTTGACTTTAATGTTGGCTTGTTGGTTGGCTTAACTTTTTCGTTACGGTTTTTCTGGATTCGGTCCACCCGTCAAGGCCCGCGATAGAAGCTATGCAATAGCTTAAAAATTGTTCTATAAGCGAATTCAATAAAAAAATATATTTTTATGCAATTACCGACTTTGGGTCATCAATATAATATAAGTATGATTAGAAATTATTCTGTTCATTAATTCAAAAATGATACGATTCAAATAGTCCGCGTTCTTTGAGTTCGTTTGTTGCCACAAGCCCGGAAATAACGTCAGTAGTTTTGTGTGTAAATCTGTTTTTGAGATCTTATTGGTGGGTAGAGAATAACTACTAAAACTACAATATTTCTTCAATCTTTCTTTAAGGGTACAAAAATAGCCTCACGCCGCCGATAGTGCATGAGATAAATTCACAGTTTTATTTTAAGGGCTAAGTTTAAAATGATTACTTAGGTATTGATATAAGTCAAAAACAAAAGCTAATAGTTTGATGCTGTGATTAGAAATAACTAGTGATAACTTCAATAACTGCATCATCGCTTTGCGCCGCCCTAGCCCCGAACTGCCCGTCCTCCCGAGATGCACACGTGATGGAGTTCCATCCCGCCGTCTGGTTCCCGCCCTCCACCTTCGGTGCGCCTCTCAGTAATACGTTTAACGATGCCTGGCGTAGTGATGTCTATCACACTTACTCGTACAACCACATGAGAAGTATAGTTAAGATTTTTATATACTTAATCAAGAATTACTAAATAAACAAACGTCTGCCTAATGAAGGTTTTTTTCTAATTTCTGTAGGCAAACAAATAAAGCTATCTCGATAAAAATAATGTAAAAAAGCTGAGCGAGGTGCGGCTTGCGCCGCCCCTCGGTGTCTGCCGCCCTGGGCCATGGCCCAGATGCCCCTAGGGTAAATACGCCACTGCTTATATGCAAAGGTCTGGGTGCTTGGTTGAAATCCAGGTCAGACAAATTTGCCTGAATGGTTTATATTGACGTGGTAAGTATCAGTGTAATAGATATTCCTGTGTCTGCAAATTTAATGTACGCTGTACGCATTAACGCCTATTTTAAAGATGTTACAGAGTTACAAACCAAATATTGTTTAATTCTTTCTAGCAATTAACACCTGATATTGATCTTTATTTAGGGTTCCGTACCCAAAGGTTAAGAAAGACAACGACATAAGAAAGTTTGCTGTTTTTAAGTAATTTGTAAGGCATGCCTATTTAGTAGGCAATAAGTCCTAAAGATAAGGAACCGTTTACACGTACGATAGTAAAACTATTCATCACTGATGTCGCTACAATGTACACACATGGTTCACACTGCACAGAACACACGCACTCGTACGTGTCGTTGAGTGACATCTGTCAAACCTCAGCGCGGAAGCGAAAATTGTAAAGCCTCGTACTACAGACTACAGTGTAAAGTCCGCTTTACACTGAACCTGCGAGCGAGTGGCTAAAGTTGAGCGACCGATAGATAAATTTGAATACTAAATCGTAGATTGAAGGTGGATGAACCGATTTTGTTAACTACATTATTTTATATAGGTAAACATGTTAGTAAAGTGAGTACCTACTACCTACCTACCTGACTGCAATCTCACCTGAAATTAATGAGTGCGACAGACGAACGGACGGAGAACCATAAGTGTTCTATGTCACATGCCGATACGGAACCCTAAATGAAAAGGATTGTGTGGTTTTATAAAACCACGGTAAAAGTGAAACTTTTGTGGCCTTGGTTGCTCTGACGAGCGCCTTTCACTTTATCCCTACTCCGCGGCCGACCGTCACGCGACATGCAACACACCGACGAAAAAGTTTGAGACGATGTAATAAAGTTTCACTTTAAAAGGGGTCTATAAATGTACGCGTGATGCGTGTTACCCTTTTAAACCGTCCCAAAAACAACAGTAGTGCGTGAACTGCGGTATCGGCATGATCGGCTAACCAATTAAACCGTTTTTACGGAGCGGTATTTGCACCGATAATGCGTGCCCGGCCGCCGTGAATGGAGGGATTTTTAGACCACTAGTTGCGCGTATTATGTTCAAATGAGGAATAAAACCGCGGACGGCAAAATTGAAATGATTGACCGTGTGATTTTAAGTGGCCGCTATTATTTTGTTGTGTGGCGATTTTCAAACGCGCTCGCGGCGTGAAATATTCACATTGAAAACTAAACTGGGAATGTAGAGCTTTTTTTTGATGCGTAACATCCTTCCTTTCGGTTGCTGGATATTTTTATGGAAGCGATTTTGGAAAAGGGACGGAAATGTGAAAAGAAATGGGAAAGGAAATCGGGGAAGCGCGCGCTATTTGATTTGGCCAATGAGCGCACGCATTTTGCTTAAGATTGGTACTCATATCGGTAAACATAATATTATGTACATTGTATAAATCTAAAAAATCAACTAAGAACAACATAGGACCGTACCTACCGCCATCTCATATTTATTTCATACAATGTCAGTATTAAAATTTTAAAACAATGTTAAAATAATACTGCTACAAGAGATGGTGGTATGGCCCTTATCTATACTGTTTTCCCAATCTGTTCAGCTTGAGTGGAAAAATACCATACACACATTTAAACAGACTACTGCGTAAGTGGTAGGTAACACAAACATACATCTTCATCTACATTCTACATTCGCAAAAAAAACAATAGGTAGGTAGGTAAATATACTTGTAATAATTCCAAACAATCTCCATCAGTGTTAAAACACAAAACAAAGTATCGCGCGTAAACAGATCCGATCCGCACTATTGAATGGCCCTGTATCGGAGATTGAATAACACCGAATCTGTAAAATAGGTTTTATCCGTCGGTGGCGCGGGCGTTTTTGTTTAATTCGGCAAACAACAGGTGCGTCGCGTCACCGTGGCCGGGACGTTTAAAAATAGTGCAAATTTGGCGACCTGTTAGCCCCGGCCCGTCATGACGAGACCAAGTTTTGCCGAACATTACTACCTCTATTCGGCCGCTGAATTGTTAACACATGTCGCTGTAGTGCTTCGTTCGGCGGCGCTTATATTTCACTCCGCGTACAACATTTTTGCGGGACCCCGTGTCCCGCCGCGGTGTTGCTTGATGTTTTGACACTCGCTAGTTTATGTACTAGTTGTGACGTAATTTGAGTTACACGGTCACGCTCTAAGATTATTTCTTTGAGACCGAAGGATTCAGAAGGCACAAGGCAGGTCTGGCTAAAAGTTCTCAATTTTTCAAGTACTTAACTGTTTTTGCCTTTCAGTTAATAAGATGTTTGATCAATATAAATAGGTGTACTATTGCTAAACTGTTACTAAAACGAGGGTTCAGATTTCCAACACATCCTAGAAAGAGCTTTTCAAAAACTTTCATTTATAAGAGATTATCGTACCACCCGTTTTATCAACTGCCAGAAGTAGAAGGGTGGGTCTAAAAAATAATGTCCTTGATTATTATCTTTGTTTATGAATTTACTAATTGAAACACCAACTTTCTCAAAATCTATCCTTCTGCAAGAAGATTCATGGCAGGTTCTGCAAATCACAGAAGGTGCCAGATATATCTAACCAGTTTCATCTGTATCTTGCTAGTTGCTGGTGGTTATTTGCTGGTCTGGTGGTCTTCATGACCGACCGATTTTTCGACCGTTTCGACTATTTTTGTCGGTGCTTCTTTGATGACTTAATAGCGTTTGTTTTTGAAGTGAAAACTTCTTTAGGTGCGTTGGGGCATTTTCTGAGGAGAGATAAAACCATTGAACTCGTGATATTGCTACCATAACCAACATCTCACATTGTTACAGGAACCGACACCTCACGTAATCAATATTGTCGCCCTCCTAGTACCACTGCATTTTTTACTCTTTATAGCTTAATACGGATAAAAGCCAGGTTTTATAATAACGTTTCTTACTATATTTAAAATGTTATGTTTTAAGGACTTTTTTCTAGAGTCCCAAAACATCCCATCATTAAGGCCATTTAAAATTTCTTATTTAATTAGGAACCAGAATGACGGAATCATACAGCATTAAGACGAGATTAAATGCCGCACCTCATTCATCTTTTTATCAAAACTTGTCGTTAATAAGATCATCTTGCAGAACATAAATCATGACGAGAAAAAGGACATCTTAATCAGTTTTAAAATAAACGGCGACAGTACAGTATTGTGTCAAGTTTTTGTGTGATATGGCAAGGTTTAATTATAAAATTCCTATTGCCTTCGATTACTGGTGAGGTATTTGCACACTGCATGGCTCGTTTTACTAAAATCAAGTTTGGGTCTTGTAGTAAAGACACTGTTCAGTTATTAACTTTGTTCATCTGGTTATTGACTTTTGACTTTTTTTTCAGGAACGGAAAAAGCTTTTAGGTTGAAATTGATATCAAAGTGCTCTAGCCTCTATAGTCGTTAGAGCCTATACAAGGCAACTAAACCAAAAGTTTTTAAAATTGACTGATATTACTCATATCTAGTTTTTTAAATGTCAAAACTTATGGACCAAAAATAATGAAAGGCAAGAAACAAGGTCAAGACGGTATTACAGCACAAAAGGAAAACCCGAATGTAGTTTTTGCCAAAAAATATTTTTTTACAGTCTAAATTTTCACAAAATCAACAAATAATAAAAGGAACAGTAAAGTTTTAAATTTTTGATGTTCTTGCTGGTACTCCTACGTAACTCTCGATGTGTGAGCCCGACTCGAACTTAATCGGTTTTTATTATAAAAATTAAAAATGACATTGTTATGCTACAGCGATTATGTTGATCATTTCGGTTCATTTTATATTTGCGGACTGGAGTCCCGTAATTTCGGAGTTTACTTAAAAATGAGCTACTTAAAAATTTATTTACAAATTAATAATGGTTGCTAGTAAATATTGAAACATTATGTTTTAAAGTGAACAGTATCTAAACGTTCACACCAAAAGGCCTACATGGGCAATGGTGCATTGATTGAGAGACGGTCGATCTTTTTCCCTCTCCACAGGGCGTGTCGGGCCAGACGTCGCGCCGGAGAGCACGCTATGGGATATTCGATTAAGTCGGTTGACCATGTCAATGACTTGAATTTCAATTAGAACAAATTATCAAGGGATGCGCATAGCAAACTTGATTTGGCCACGCAGCCTCTGCGCCGAGCCGGCCCGAGCTACGAATTAGTACGGCCCATTTTGGATTTGCAGTGGTTTTGCTCTGATATACGGTGGATACGAACAATCTATTTTCTCGTATGGCCGAAATCTCGGTGAATTAGCCGGGCAAGGTACGCTCCGATCACCGGAGCCAATTTTGTTGGAAATTGTTAACGGTGCAAATTTAATTAATTACTTGCCAACTATTATTTAATTTCAGCTTGAACAATAAAATTTTCACGCGTGTAATCGTAATGCGAGGTGATAAAGGTGATTAAGCTATAATATGTTGCATAAACTTTAGTGCATTGAGAGATTTCTTTTCAGGAATAGCATCTCTCTTTTAGTCATACTATTTAACTTTAAACCTACTCGATTCCCTAATAACTATAATAATCGATAGTTCCTTTTGGTAAAAAATGAAACATTTAGAATCCTTTACCTTTTTAATATAATAGCACAATCTTTATTTTCTTCATGTTGTTATTCATTTTCGAAATTCAAAAAATAACAGGTAATTAGCAAGTTTGCCTCGGGTGCACTTTGTGCATAAGATTCTATTTCATTGGAAGCTGAAACTCTATGGAGTTGGAAATCATTTTTTTATTTATTTTCAGTACATAACTTTTAATAAGCTTGCAACTTTTATATTTAGAGGAGATTTCTGCTTTCTCTACGCAAACAGTAACTAGTGGTCAAATTTAATTGCAACCACTTTGACCCCCAAGACCGACTTGCCTTCCTAAATGTAACTAACATAACCGGAAAGGGAACGATTTTTTTCAATCCTTTCTGATATAATTACCTACTCTTTTTAATTTCTACGTTAGGTATACCGGTCCGTTTATTTGCTTGGTAAGTATTACGGTATTGCTGATACTTAAAGTAGCGTAAAAAGTACAAAATAATCGCACCGCGTCAAATGCCTCATCCAAAACATACGTCTCTCACACACGCATTTCCTCCATAGCCGAAACCATTATACGAATTACCTGTTCCATCGGCGATTGGTGCCCGCGATTTAAATTAGCCACGCCGTTCCCACCCCTATGCCATAAGTAATACGGAGCAGGAAATAGGCTCGCTATACCCGACCTGCCTCAACCCGAACGAAACAATCGATACCGTCAATGCGAATCAACCTTCATTAGACGGGTATCTACGTTAAATGTTTATGTCATGTTCCCTCCCAATCGGTCCTTTGATGAGCCCTTCACTCGTATAGAACGCGTTAATTTGATAGGCGGGTGCAACCACGGAGAACACTTTATCTCATTGCACTGTATAATACACTTTGGTCAATATTGTCCAGCAAATAAAGATCGCAAGATTGCAGTGGACTGGACATGTACAGCGCAAATGCCAGAAATCAGAGGCCATCAAATAGCTATTGATGTCTAGGTGACTTATAAAATGTTGGACAAAGTTTCCTTGGCTGGATGATGTGAAACAGGATGCACAGTATATACAAATAAAAAACTGGAAGCAAACAGAGGCTGATGGAGGAATCTTTTAGACCAAAGGATCCTGAGCAATTTAGTTCACCTTATCTACAATTAATCCTTATGTACAATTAAGTTGTAGATAAGGTGAAGGGAAAAATTACTTCACCATGTGGCTAATCGTCTAGCCACTGCAGTACTGTCCAGTGACTATGTTACACTTACAACAGCCATCAAAATAGCAGACGACTTAACTGTATTGAAAGAAATCAAGAACGCACCGAAGGCCCATCAGAGTGAACAGACTTCCACGAATATATTAAAAGCATGCCAACCATTAATAATAGAACACATGTAATTCTGTAATTTCTGATGATTAATTGCCTTGTGTAATATATTTGACGTATCAACAGTCGTACAAAGAGCGTGTTGACTTTATCGAAGGACCTTTGTTAATTATGATATGTCGAATGCACAAGCTGACAGACACCTAATCAATTAAACTATGAAGATCACTAACCTGAAATCGCACGGCGTGAGGGCCTCGTTTTGTGTACGACACCAACTGCAGGCACCTGTCCAGGACTGCTTTGCACGGCACAGCACAGATCTTCGTGGTATTAATTAGGTAACGTCTTTGCACACGGTGCAGCCTTTAAAAATAGCTTATACACGCGACGGTTATTTATTATGAAAGCAAAAAACACAGGCGCACGGCGTCCGGTTCAAATGCTCTGGCGTTGACGGCGTAGCCGTCGATCTTCGTCGAGAGCCGACAACACGTGGGCCAATCAGAGCCCAGTACGTTCCGGCAGCGATACATTCATAGCCAATTGAAAAGCGCCGTCAACTTGGCTTATATTTCGAACATACCCCCTACCGAAACCATGTTAATGGTTTCCTCCAATTTTGAAGGGATAAAAATAAATCAAGTGTAAATAAATAAACAAGAAATAAAATTAAGTCCTAATAAATAACTACTTACATATACTACTTAAATATATGTACAAGATAATTTTAGAAAAGTTTAATTAACATAAGGCAAAGGACTTAATTTATGTACAGGTCTTTGCAACCTGCTCTTTTGAGTGCGTAATGTAACGCAACGGGTGACACCATCGGGCCCAGGATGTAGAGCCTCTATCCGACCCATGGGCCAGTGGCATGGAGGCGAGTTGTCTGTATGAATGAGAACCAAATCACCAACGTTAAGATTGCCTTTAGAAGTGAACCATTTGGATCGCTGCTGAAGGGTATTCAAATATTCTCGACTCCACCGCTTCCAAAACAATTGAGAGCTTTTTCGGATATACTGCCAACGAGACAGTCTATTGATAGGCACTTCTTCGTGATCGTATTCAGGCACGGCCGTCAAACTTTTTCCTATCAAAAAATGTCCTGGTGTCAGCGCGTTAAAATCATTGGGATTATCGCTTGCTGGCAAAGGGCATAGCGGTCGAGAGTTAAGTATAGCTTCAACTTTACAGACCACCGTATAAAGCTCTTCAAATGTTAAGGCTTTATCACCGATACAGCGGGTTAAATGATATTTAGCAGCTTTAATTCCGGCTTCCCAAAGTCCGCCCATATGTGGGGCCCTTGCAATTCCAGGATAGAACTTTAGGTTTCTCTGAGAACAACCTTCCACGAGTTTATCCTCATTGTCACTTAAAAACTTCTGAACTTCCGATAAATGCTTACTTGCTGCGATAATGTTAGTACCTCGGTCTGAGTAAAGTGCACTGAACAAACCTCTGCGCGAGACCATGCGATCAATACAATCGAGGAAATGCTCCGTTGACAAAGAAGACAGTAGCTCTAAGTGAACAGCTTTGGTAGAAAAGCAAATGAAAAGTGCTAAGTATGCTTTGTTGACTTTAGCATTTCTACGCAAGCTTTCTTTGATCAAAAACGGACCCCCAAGGTCCACCCCTACATTGTCAAACACTTTGTGAGGTGCTAGACGAGAGGCTGGCAGCGGAGCCATCTCAGGCTGTACGACGAACGTCGGTTTGTTTTTGTGGCAAACTTTACATTTAGATAACACGGATCTAATAAGGCTACGAGCCGATAATATCCAAAATCGTTCATTTATAATACTTTGTAATGTACGCGGGCCTACATGCAAGTATGTTTTATGTAAATGTTCTATCAGAAGTTTTGTGAATAAACTATTCTTCGGCAACAATCGCGGATGTTTCGCATTGTAGGGTAGCTCTGAGTGGGTGATCCGACCCCCTACCCTGACAAATCCCTGGGAATCGAGAAACGGCGAGAGTTTTCGAAGTGAAGGAATGTAAGTGTCATTTTTAGACAAACGGTCTATTTCATCTGCAAAGTGTGACTCCTGTATTAATCGGATCAGCGAGTCCTGAGCAGAAATTAACTCCTCGGTGGTGAGACATTTAGAGGGAGGAGATGGCGCGCTTCTCCTATTGCGCCATCTCAGAATCCATGCGACCGACCTTTGTAATTTAGAATAAGATGAAAATCTTTTCAAAAGACGCTCGCTGAACTCTTTTTTAGTTTCCACCGGTTCTATTATTTTTTCTGATAATAGATTTTGTACAGTTTTCAGTTCAGGAGGTTGAGATTCGTCTTCCTGAACGAAAGTTCTCACAGGCCATTCAGCAGGGGGCCGGTACATCCACTCAGCGCCCTCTAGCCACTGCACTTGTTCAGCGACTAGCTGTGATGGCGATGCGCCACGCGAACAAATATCCGCTAAATTATTTTCGCTAGAAACGTGACGCCACACATGAGGGGGTAAAACTTCAGTCACTTGAGTAACACGGTTACTGACAAAAGTTTTAAGTTTATATGCGTCCGTGTGAAGCCATGACAATACGATTGTCGCATCAGTTAACGCTGTGATTTTATTTATTTTTACTCGAGTCATATTTTCGCGCGCAAATGTAACTAATTTACTCAGTAGAACAGCACCCATTAATTCTAAACGCGGGATAGTCATGGGTTTGACTGGCGCGACTTTTGATTTTGCCGCCACTAAACGAACTTTAGTGTTGCCCGATTTATCACGTGATATAACGTATAATACCGCAGCAAACCCACGGCTTGAACCGTCGCAGAAAGCAACTAACTCGCATTCCGTCTGCTCGGGCAGTAACATATGACGCGGTATAGGCATCTCAGCGAGGCGCGGCAACTCGTCGATATACTGCAACCACCGCTTTGCAATCTCACTCGGCAGTTGATCGTCCCAGCCAATACCTAACTTCCATAATTCCTGCATTATATTTTTTGCTACGAAGGAGCAAGGCGCGATAAAACCGACCGGATCATAGATCGACGCTAATAATTTTAATACAGATCGTTTTGTCATCACAGGGTCAGTTTTATTAATGGAAAACACGAAATTATCAGTAAGCGGTGTCCACGTTAAACCGAGTACCTTCACGGTACATTCATTACCGTCTTTGATAAAAGTCACCGGACATTCGCGGTAATCAGTAGGTACGCGCTGCAATAAATTCGCATCGTTACTAGTCCACTTTTTTAACACGAATTGACCACTCTCGAATATACCTACAAGTTGATCTTGCACTGCGCAAGCTTCCTCGTAGGTATTACATGAATACAATATGTCATCCATGTAAACACCTTCTCGTATAACTTGAGCGGCTAAGGGGAAACGTTCCTCTTCATCGTGAGCTAATTGTAACAAGGTACGAATAGCAAGAAATGGCGAGCAACTGAGACCGTACGTTACAGTTTTTAATTCGTAAATTTTGATCGCCTCCGATGGCGACGGCCTATACAATATGTGTTGATAAGCGCGATCAGATTTACGCAGTCTAATTGCTCGGTACATTTTACAAACATCGCAGACTAGACAGTATTCAAATAGCCGAAAGTTTAAAATTATAGCCGAAATATCGCGGTAAAGGTTTGGCCCGGTCAATAGAATGTCGTTCACTGATATGTGATTATTATTACCTCGACTTGACCCATCGAACACCACGCGACAGGGCGTCGAAGAAGAAGAAGGTCTCAAGACAATTTGTTGCGGAATTACGAATTTACTGGGAGTATCACCGGTATACAGTTCCATATGATCAAGCGACTCGTATTCATTCATAAACTCCCGGTACGCTTGTTGCAGTACGGGCGAGCGCGCGAGTCTACGTTCCATACCTAAAAACCGACGCTCGGCGCTCGGTAGTGAGTCACCGATAGGCGCGTGATTAGGAGTTAGTAGTAGCGGGACTACATATCGGCCGTTCGATTCTCGCGTATGTTCTTTTACGAAAATATCCTCAGCGAGTTGATCGAGAGGGTTAACAGAGGGCGTGCACGGCACCTCCTCTATACTCCAAAACGCACGTAACGCTTTGTCTAAGGATTCTTCTTCAGAGACGGATAATAACGAATTTTTAACCGTGTCACCTTCTTTAGATTTTAAAACTATTTTACCGCTAATTAAGTAACCGAATACTGTATTTATAGTACTAGGGATGTTTTCTTTAATAAGTAACGGTTGACTCGTAATTATTTCGGAAGTAACATCGTTACCTAACAGGATATCTATTTTAGATTTTTTATAAAAGTGCGGATCAGCCAAATTCAAATGTGAATACTGTTCGATAACTTCTTTCGTAAAATCGACATTTGGCATATCCGACGCGACTTTCGCTACGACTACCATGTCAACTTTTAATATAGGACAGTCCTGATTTTTTGTTTTAATTGAACACGTCACTAACCCAAGATTTTTTATAAATTCTCCACCGAGGCCGGAGATGGAGAAAGGACACTTTTTTCTTGGTAACCCTAACCGTTGGGCACACTCAGAACTGATCAGACTGGTCTGGGACCCCGAATCCAGGACCCCCCTACAGTCTTGGTAGTTACCACCGGCATCTAAAATATTTATACGCGCCGTCCCTAATACTACACCGTAATTGTCCGTTTTACAAGTGAGTACATTTTGTGTCCGCGCCGGTTCGCTCACGGAGGCCGACACGAGCGCAGTTCGCGCTGATGACGAGACGGGTTTATTCGGCACGGCCGAAGAACTCACGGAGTTCGAATTATCTTGATGAATCAAGAAATGATGAAAACCCCCACAAAGACCACAGGTCCACGTGCTGGGACACCTGGCAGTCTCATTACTATGAGTTTTCAAACAATTTTCACACAGTTTCAACGCCTTGACACGGTCAATGCGTTGAGGTACAGAAAGTTTTCTAAAAGATTCGCATCTGTATATCATGTGATTTTGTTCGCAGTGCGAGCACTTAAATTTTTTATTATTATTTTCATTGTTAACGCGCGACGACGTCAGCACAGATTTAAATGGTTTAGCAGTAGAATTTATTTTAGAATTTTTATTATAATTATTGCTAACCGACTTCGACGGCTTAGCGGTTGACTGCGGAAAAGTATGATCTAAAACCTTAATTTGTTTGTTAACAAACTCCACTAGTTCACTGAACTTAGGTATTTCCTTTTGATCCCGACTTTCTTCAAATAATTTTCTAGTGTGGGTATCTAATCCACGCAAGGCTAAGTGACATATCAATTATATTTCATACATTTTATTCTTCATATAATAAACACAATTAGGTATACTTTCATTTTACTGGCAATTTCGCACTTTTATTTATTTTGTTTTTTAAAACTGACCACCCTGATGGACACGCGGTCCCCAGCCTACCTCCGCGTCAAGCTTCATTCTTTTATTGTGCGCGGCAATGAGCACTCGACTACAAAAACACGTCTCGTTTTTGTTAATTTAGGTTCAAAGTAAAAAAAAAAAAAATTAAGTGTTCAGTGTTAAAACTTGCTTAATTTTCTATACTGATCATGCTTAGACGCTAGTAAAATTTATTATTATAACAAAAATAAAATCAAATCAAATCATATAATTGTGCATTCATCTTCGTCAGACTCCGAGGAAAGAGGGTAAGTGAAAATTAACCTTTTTTCCCAGATATCACATCAACTCAAATATCAATGCTGACGAAAGTGTGTCCAAAAATTGAAATCCTAAGGCATCTCTAAGCTAACTTGGAGGGTATCACATTGAGGTTATCACGAAAGTATAGCATGATGCGCGAAATAGTCCAGGCATCTCTAAGCTAGCTTGGAGGGTATCACGTTGAGGATACCACGAAAGCATAGCATGATGCGTCAATGCTCCTGGAGGTTGACTGCGGGTCAACACGAAGGATTTTAAAAAAACCTCAAAGGACTTTGCGGATACCAACGGGGGACGATGTCGGTGTGGCGCTGTTCTCGGCTTCACTACAAGTGGCTCCGCATGACCTCCCGGACTTTGACCCCGAATTGCTATCGGCGCTCAGTCACAAGAACTATATTAATGGTTAGTCCCGACAGTTATAAAATTCTAGCCGACCTTCATTGCAAAGAATCAAATAGTTTATTTGATATACTTGCCTGGCTTATGAATAGCCAGTTAAATGTTATAGCCTTTTATCAGTGATAACTATTTCACGACTTAAAAACTAATCCCACGAGGGTACCAACGCGTCGAACTTTTCTAACTATGTACCTACAACAATAATGTTTAGATTTTGTGGTGGAAAATAATTTTACTTACTTTCGAAAATTAATGTTCAGATTGTGTAATGGGATGATAATTTAACTGTTAGCTCAACAATATTATGTATAATGTACCATTAGTCTGAAAGTTTCATTGAAGTGAATTGTTAAATTCTTTCTGAAACTAATAAAAATCTTAAACCACAACGCGTCCTGAACTGAGAAGAAGCTTAAGTATTGACAAATGACATTTTGTTTCGACAAATGACAAGTAATTAAAGTTCACGAACGGGACCAGATGTTTTTTCGGAGAAATAGTTTCGGGCATTATACTAGTTTCAATGGTTACTGATCGTCAGGTGTTGTAAATAAAGAAACCAGCAGGGCGCGGCGGGCGACTTTGCTATCGACACCCACCGCTGGGACAGCGCAATCTCGTTTCTCGAGAAACTAGCTGGCCCCCTCTCGTTACGGCTCGGCCAGCAGGGGGGGCGTGACACACTTGAGTATTGGCGATCAGCCGCGAGGAAGATGCGACGTGACAACAAGTTTCCAGCATCAGCCACAACAAGGACCAGGTTCATCGACGACGCTAGACATTAAGGTACCTATATGCCAGTTGTCTTCAACATTTTGAAGTTTATTGGTTACATATCACTGACAAGGAATCCGTCACGATCTATAACATGATCTAGAATTTCGGGAGTTATAATAAGTGAAGACTATTTTTTGACTTTCACTAGGTGTACAAATGTACGTACATTCAATAAAATATTTTAATGAATTGAACAAATTAAGGAACTAGCTCCAAAAAATTATTATTACATAATACCATTTTTAAAATCGTACACTAACACAGTGTACCGCCTTACACGTTCACAACAAAGAAAAAGCGACAAATGTCTTTGACAATCGACATTTCTTTTTTGGGTGAGATAATGTGGGAGTGAGTCACTGCATGTTCGATTATAGTTAAGATGTGTCTAACCTCAAAATCTTACGTGGTAAAAGATACATTCTAAATTTAAAGGCGTTGAATGAATTTGTAGTTCAAAATCTTTTGAAATTGATAGTTCATAGAACAGCTTACAAGCGAATACCTAAAAAGGGTTTTATGCCTATGAACTGAAGAATCTTATTTTAAAGTACCGATTCATCCTTGGTAAAATACATAAAGAAGTTGTGACTCATCTCAGATACTTACCGCGGTTTTTTTCATGAAGATTTGTTAGGTGTTAGAGTGTTAAAGTTATTTACTACCCTCAAAACATGCTCAGTTTCCTGGTTTTATTTTAATTTCTGACGATATGGCAGTATCGTTACCCAACCGCAAACTATGACGTGAATTATGTAACAATTCAAATTCTGTAAAGAATTTTATACGCTTAAATCGTTGTATCATCTAAGAGTTAAGCTTAATTCCGATTAAAAGTCCTAAAGTCCACTTCTCCAGCTATTAGGTATGGATGGGGTTACACAGAACGTCTGTAGAAACAAAAAATGTAGTCCGTAAGAAAAATTAGACTTTAGACGCAGCTGTTCGTCCATCATCGGTTATCCTATCAGATGGCCAGTGGTTACAAAACATTTTTTAAGTCATCTAACTCCCTTAAACCTAAAAGGTTGAACTAGTGATTCACACGATTTCCCGGTCTAGATGAAGACTAATTCTTTTCATTAGAGGGATTTTTGTTTTTGTAATAATTAACGTCAAGATGAATCGAAATACCTCTTTACAGAGTTGATGGCCATATTTTTCGATACATCTATTTTGATACACATGATTTACATCAGTTGCATAGAGGATATCAAATATCCTCATTTAAACGATTGGGTTAATTGTTTCTTATATGGAAATTAAAGATAATCAAAAGCTGACCAAGAGTTACATCCAGTTAATGGGATTAAGCTATCGCGGTAAAATTATATACTTCAAAGTTATTCAAAGAGTTCAATCCAGTTATTGAATTTATCGCTTCTTGCAATAATGCGAAATGTAATCAATACGAACCCAGACGTCTTAGAAACAGACGCATTCTGAACATTTTGGAACACCAAGTTTACCTTTGCTCTTCTATACATTCTTCTAGAGGAAGAATGCTTAAAAATACTATTATAGACAATGCTTTAGACATACATCGTCTAAGGACCTTTACAACTTTGGATTTTCTTCTTTTACATAAGGTGTCAAAAGACTTACTTCTTATAGTACATTTATTGATGATAAATAAATAAATATGGTCTTTCCCTAGAGAACCACAATCCATAGGAATTACTGGAAGAAGTTCTCTGAAGGCATTAAAAAAAAAAAAATAAAAATATATATATATATATATATATAAAAAAAAAAAAAAAGGACATTTTGTTGGAATTTTTAATAATTTATATGTTTCAAAAATTTTGTGTTATTTACAAAGTTTTGTGGCAATACTGCTTTAATAACGACTGAGATCCGTACAATCCGTACCTACATTATAAGTCAACCTCGTAATTTCCAACAGAACAACTTGTTAACGACGTAGCATATGGTACGATTACTTGTTATCATTCGGCATTGAGTTTAATTTCTGCTGATGATTTTGGGTCAAATAAAAAAAAAAAATATATATATATATATATATATTATATTGCGAAAACGAATAGATAAATTAACATCAAACACCACATAGTAGCACACAATATAGTATGCTAACACATTGCTCAATGGCCCTTAATAAGAGTTTATTCATTCCGTAACTTTGCTTTGCTGATCTTGTAACTTTTTTAGCTCTAGGCAGTAGACACAGCACAGAATGAGAACATTAGCATTAGTTAAAGTTAGTATTATTGTTTTTATATAATTCAAGGGAATTATTGAGTTTATACAACGCCAGCTACTACTCAGGGCGAACCAGTTTTAATTATACCATAATTAAAACTGAAGAGAAAGTATAAAAATTTGCCACAGCTTTGAAAAACAAATCGATATGTCGTTTACAAAATCTAAGACCAAGATATATAATAGACAACCTCCTGATAATGTTGAAGCGACCTCATAAGGTCGCCTGCAGGCAGACCACCGTGAGAACGTGTCTGCCGAGGAATATAATCTCTCACGAGAGAGGTCTGCGTTTCAGTGCACTCAGCAACACTTCCTCGGCGAGCACGTAGTTTGTTGCTTGACCTCATCAGAAAAGCAGTCTGCTGGTAACAACCATTACGGACGTTACCTAAGTTTTATAACCTCTTATTGAGCGATGATGCTTCTGTCGCAATAGCTCTTTTGCTCTCTAATCATTAATCATTATAATCTATCTAAATATAAATTAAACCTATTTATAATGTGACTGGGTTATTGATCCAGGAATTGAACGAAAAGATTGTGTTAATTAAATACTTCTGTGGTATAAAGAGGACCTATTTCCTATTATAATAGGAAACAATTTACTATCTGTTAATGTCCATAATTTAACAAAAATTTTCATCTCTAAACATCTACCTAATTGTGTTTATTATATGAAGAATAAAATGTATGAAATATAATTGATGATTAAACGAACTTACCTGTAAGTGAAGTTCTATCACAATTATGTGAATACATTTTATTCGAATATAATAATATAAGGTCCCGCCCATACCCAAAACCCATGAGTATAATACGAAAATTTTGTTAAATATTCTCTAAAGAATGAAGCTTGACGCGGAGGTAGGCTGGGGACCGCGTGTCCATCAGGGTGGTCAGTTTTAAAAAACAAAATAAATAAAAGTGCGAAATTGCCAGTAAAATGAAAGTATACCTAATTGTGTTTATTATATTCGAATAAAATGTATTCACATAATTGTGATAGAACTTCACTTACAGGTAAGTTCGTTTAATCATCAAATAATCATCTAAGTTTTTTATATTAAGCGCTTGAATCGCTTTAAGAGAATGATCAAAAGTCTCAATAAATAATGTGAGGTTTGCACTTGTATCCTTAGTCAACGGTGTAAAATTTAACATCTTTTCAAAATATAAATTCAAAAGTGCTCGATTGTCTTGATATCGGTCTATCAAACTTTGCCACGCAAGTGGGTAGTTGGCGGCAGTGATAGGAAATTTTTTGACTATACCGAGCGCACTGCCCTTTACACATGAAAGCAAATAATGAAATTTATCTATATCCGAAAAATCTCTGTTATGTACTAAAGAGGAGAATGTATCAAAAAATGTTCCAAAACCTTCAAAATCCCCATGGAATTCAACTAGGGTTAGTTTTGGAAGCGCTGGTTTAATTATTTCGCTATGTTGTTTTTCGGAGCTACTACGCGCCTGATGGTTTTGGTATTTCCGTGCAAGAAAATTACATTTTTCATACAATGTATCAAAGGCATCTAATTCGGACGTAGACAACTTCATATTAGGTTTTAATTGCATTTCTATTTCTAGCATTTCCATAATTGTATTTTCGAACTTTGTTCTTATACTATCCAAGTCAGCAAACTGCCCCAAAAAACTTTGAATTTTAATCGAGTCTTCTCTAATTGTCTTAGAAAAATCATAAACTTTTTGTAATTTTGAAAATAAATATTCCCTTTTAAAATTCAACGTTTTTAATTTGAGTTCCAACATCTGTGTGCGCGATGGTTCCGCCATGTTATAGGAACGTCACGTGCACTCAAAAGGCTGATGCAATAATTTTTAAATGCAATAAACTACAAATATTCGTAAATAAACGTAAATACGAATATAAATCGAAAAATATATGAAATAATACGTATGATTATAACAAAATATGATAGATATATTAATAAAAGTATATGTCGCCGCGGAACCTCGGCGAGCGCTTATTAAATCCAAACTTGATTATTTTCGTTACTTGCTTTAATTATTATTCTTGTTCTATGATTTGCCTTCATCAATTTGATTGTAAAAAGTTCGTAGTCTGATTAATTTAGAAACTTGATTGATACAGATAGATGTCGCCACTACATACTCTGCTGGAATTACATTAATAATAAAATTGTGTTTGCATAGTCTTTTGTCTGTTTTTATCTCTCATTAACTACTTACTAATTAATTATTATTTATTAAAGATGAGGACTTAAGGGCCACAAGCTAGGGGATGCTCTCATACATTTTTTACTTGAATTAATCTTGAAAAATATACATTTGTTGTTAAATGTATTAATATTTACGATTTACTTAGGCCTTTTTATACCCGCAATTTCAATATCAGGCAAATATTTACTTTAGCTAAAAAATAATACAGCTATCAAAAAACGCCAAATTTAAAGATGTGTGGGTGAGAAAAAACATACCTATAGCTATGTTTACGTAGGTTTACGTGATGTTTACAAGCGACATCTATTATAACTACCTAAAACAACTTCATTTTGAACAACGCCACGCCATCTATCATTAGATGATTAAAATACTTCGCTAGCGCTGGCGCTGCTTAGATTTTGGAAATTCGAAAGGTTCTTATGTGATGTGTAATGAGGATGACGTATTTTTAACCGACTTCAAAAAAAGGAGGAGGTTCTCAATTCGTCGGAATCTTTGTAAATCTATGTATGTTCACCGATTACTCGAAGACGCGTGGACCGATTTGAAAAATTCTTTTTTTATTTAAAAGGGTATAGTTTCCAGATGGTCCCATTTTAATCAGGTCAGGATATGATGATGGGATCCTGGAGAAATCGAGAGAACTCTTCAAATTTTATATGGACACTTGAAACAATTTGGGTATTATTTGAAAGAGTAATATTTTCCAAGTTGTCCTATGGGCATCAAGTCAGGATCTGATCATGGGATCTTGGTGAAATCGAGGGAACTCTTCAAATTTTGCTAGTATTTACTTGAAGCGAGTTGGTTATTTTTTATAGTTACTGGTGCATTTGCTAGCAGATACTGATTTGATGACTAACGTCATCAAGTCAGGGTCTGATGATGGGATCTTGGTGAAATTGAGGGATCTCTTCAGATTTTATGAACACATCTCAAGCGATTTGGGTATTTTTTTACAACGCCTTGTGCATTTTATTGTTTTCCACTAGAAAGTAAAAAATAAAAATGGGAAATGCTATCCAAAAAAAACCAACTTCAAATGCCACAAAAAGAGTGAAATAATTTTGAATGTACCTACACCAATTCGAAGTCGGGCGATTGTCTGCTGCTTCATTCTTGTTTGCTGTCTGCTTCGTCATTTCTTTGCACATCAAGTAAGTAAGAAGGACTATTATGGATTGTATGAAACATTGCCCGACTTCGAATTGGTGTAGGTACCTACATTAAAAATTATTTCACTCTTTGTAGTGGCATTTGAAGTTGGTTTTTTGGAAAGCATTTCCCATTTTTAGGGTTCCATACCAAAATGGTAAAATGGTGGAACCCTTATGGTGAGACTTTCTCCGTCCGTCCGTCCGTCCGTCTGTCACACTCGATTATTTCAGTAACTATTCAAGTTATCGGCTTGAAATTTAGTATAGTTATAGGTAATAGTGACTTGACGTCATAACAGTTGTAAAAATTAGAAAATTGTTTTTATTTTTATTTAAAAAGGGGGGAAAACCGGGTCGACAAAATTTCAAAATGAGATAACAATGTTGAGTGGGGCATCATATGAAAGGGCGTTACTTGTGTATTCTAAAAATAATTTTTATTTATTTTTCTGCTTGATACTTTTTGATTTATTGAGCAAACTGTCGAAAAAAATACCGTTCCCCCCCCTTATCTCCGAAGTTTACCAATTGAGAAATCTGAAATAATTATGATCAATAGAAGTTAACGTATATTTTACAGGAAAAATAAAATCAACTCACTGACTAATATACTTTTTTTGATAATTACAATAATCCGCCAAAAACAAAGTTACCTTTGCGGTTTGCCAACAAAAGTACCTACATGTAAATTATACTCGTAAATTCATGAACAAAAGTGATTCTTTCAATGTTTTACTTCTTTTATGGTATGGAACCCTCGCTGCGCGAGTCCGACTCGCACTTGGCCGGTTTTTTTTTTATTATAAATAATTGATTATTGCCAATTGCCATCAATCGTTACTGCTGCCGTTTTTAGGGTTCCATACCAATTTGGTAAAAATGGAACCCTTATGGTGAGACTTTCTCCGTCCGTCCGTCCGTCCGTCCTATCACACTCGATTATTTCAGTAACTATTCGATTAGCTATCGACTTGAAATTTAGAATAGTTATAGGTAATAACTAATAGTGGAACCCTCGGTGCGCGAGTCCGACTCGCACTTGGCCGGTTTTTTTTTTTAAGTTTGAGTGTTTTGCCGCTAAGTTTGAGTGTTCTTCGTAGAACCATCCGAAATCCGAATTAGATAGGTACCTACTCGGATTTATAGCGTTCAAAATGAACCCTACTAACAAAATAGCGTATGGAAAACATCAATTTTCAAGTGCGTCCTATAAATCTAGGAAAAGAATTCGTTCCGCCCTAGAGATAACTACTGGTGAAACTACGTAAGTACATTCATGGATAATAATAGGTAGGTATTTAATCCGTTCGCAGAATCGTTTCGCGCTCGTCTGAGCGGCAAAGTTTCTTTGAACGGATAGTACCTACCTACTTATTTAGGATTGTAAGCTATTCAAGCACACCAGCAGGCCTCAAGCCACAAAGTCGAGGCCTTAGCCCCTTATCGAGGCAAAAGTATATCATCGAGAGAGCGAGGCTCTCCCGCGACATAACGCCAGTGTAAGGAGGCCGCTACGCTAGACATTATTGCGCCGCCGCTTGGATCCAACAGTTGTCACCAAAATTCTATGGTTGCCACGATGATGACGACGCCTTTGATCCCAAACAACGTCCAGCTGAAGTGCGGCGATGGTACATAATAAGTAATAAGTAGCCAGGAGAAGTGTTAGACGTTGTCATCCAGATATTTAGATATTTTTTTAAGAAGCCTAGGCCTATTCGTTGGCAGAACTCAGGGAACTAGTTTAGCCGGGATAAAACCTATTCGTAGGTACCTACCTAACCTATATCGACAATAAAACCTAGGGATCTCTATTTCCAGCAGAATAATTAGTATTTTTTATTGATATTTTTATACCTAATCGGTTTTCATTTTGTGATAATGAAACAGTCGGGAAGGAGTTTGTCGAGCATATAAAAAGACTAGTAGGGCGCGTGGAAGCGCGGGCCACATATGGCCCGCGTGCTGTTGTCCCGCCTATAAAAAACTCCCTTCAAAATTCCCCACACATTTTCTATGGAAAAAAATTCCGCCATATTGGATTTTTTTTTCTATTCATCACGTAGACCCTCGAGTCCTGATCAGCTCTTGTCAAGAAACCATTCTTCCATCTTTTATACTTTCCGAGATATCGGTGAAATTCGAATGGCGGCCATTTTGAATCCGCCATTTTGAAAAATTTGTCAGCTCAGTGCCGTTTGGATGACGTTTCGAATGACATTTGGTCTAGCACCCCCCACCTATCTCCAATACCCTTGGCTGTGCTCTTCATCCGTCTTCGATATCCTCGATCATCAGCTCTCTCCATATTTTTGTTCAATGATTTTTTTCCTTCTACATGATCCTCAAAAAAAAAATTTTCATACAAAATTGTTCAGGAGAGGTGATCAATGAGTCAGTCAGTCAGCACGAGCAGCTATATATATATTAATAACTAGTAGGGCGCGTGGGTGCGCGGGCCACATGTGGCCCGTGTGCAGTCTTCCCGCCCATAACGGTATCGCTGTCATCTCCATCGCCCATTGGAATCCGATTGACAGTAAGCTGAAAAAATTACCAAGGAGCACTGTCATAGTTTTAAAGATAGTTAAGGGCAGTTCGAACAAAAAAATACGCTGAACCTCATCGGATGAGGTTCAGCGTATTTTTTGTTCAAACAGCCCTTAACTATCTTTAAAACCATGACAGTGCTCCTCAATCATCATCCAAATCCTAGATCACTGTCTCTTCTCATAGTATACGTACATTTTCCTTGGAAAGATAAATTCCGCCACAGTGAATTATTTTCCATGCATCCCGTAGAACTTGAGATCCTGATCACCTCTTGCTAAGAAACCACTCTCTTATCTTTTATACTTTCCGAGATAGAACAACACAAAATTTGTATGGCGGCCAACTTGAATCCGCCATTTTGGTTATTTTTCAGCTCACTGCCAATTGCGTGAAGTTCCGAGTATTTTTTGTTTCAGCAGTCCCCACCTAACTATAATACCTTGCCCATGCCCCTTGACTGTCTTTAAAATACTCAATCATCAGCTCATTCCATATTTTTCTCTGGTAGTCTTTCAAAACACCGCATCAAAGCACTTCATGTTTTGCAAATCGTGGTCTTTTATTGAAGAGACCACGAGTCTTATTATTCTTATTCCTCATACATTTTCTATGGAAAAATAAATTCCACCATTTTGATTATTTTTTCTATCCATCAAATAAACCTTCGAGTCCTGATCACTTATTGTCAAGAAACCATTCTTCCATCTTTTATACTTTTCGAGATGGACACCGATGAAGTTTGTATGGCCGCCATCTTGAATCCGCCATTTTGAACTTTTTTTCAGCTAACTGCCAATTGGATGATGTTTCGAATGACATTTGGTCGAGCACCCCCCACCTATCTTAAATACCCTGGCCGCGCAATTCACCCGTCTTCGAAATCCTCAATCATCAGCTCTCTCCGTATTTTTCCTCCGAATGAATTTTTCCCTTTTATACGAAACTATCTGTAAAAAAAAAAAATTATACAAAATTGTTCAGGAGAGGTGATCAATGAGTCAGTGGCCAATCAGCACGAGCAGCTATATATATATTAACTATTAGGGCGCGTGTGGGCGCGGGCCACATTTGGCCCGCGGGCTGTCTTCCCGCCAATAAAAAAATCGCCCCCATCTCGAATCTATATTCGCCATACATTTTCTATGGAAAAATAAATTCCGCCATTTTGATTGTTTTTCCATCCGTCGAATAACCCTTCGGGTCCCGATCACTTCTTGTCAAGAAACCACTCGTCCATCTTTTATACTCTTTGAGACGGACACCGATGAAGTTTGTATAGCGGCCATCTTGAATCCGCCATTTTGAACTTTTTTCAGCTCACTGCCAATTGCATGACGTTTCGAATGACATTTGGTCGAGCACACCCCACCTATCTTCGATACCCCCCCCCCCCCCCCGTGCTCTTCACCCGTCTTCGAAATCCTCAATCATCAGCTGTCTCCGTATTTTTCCTCCTCATGAATTTTTCCCCTCTATACGACCACGGCCACATGTGGCCCGCGGTCTGTCTTCCCGCCTATAAAGGTATCACAACCCTCAGTCATCTTTTCCCATACATTTTCTATGAAAATAATAAATCCCGCCATTTTGATTTTTTTTTCTTTTCATCGAATAGACCTTCGAGTCCCGATCAGCTCTTGTCAAGAAACCATTCTTCCATCTTTTATACTTTCCGAGATATCGACGAAATTCGAATGGCGGCCATTTTGAATCTGCCATTTTGAATTTTTTTTCAGCTCACTGCCAATTGCATGACGTTTCTAATGATATTTGGTCGAGCACCCCCCACCTATCTTCAATACTTTCGCTGTGCTCTTTACCCGTCTTCGAAATCCTCAAGCATCAGCTCTCTCCGTTTTTTTCCTCCGAATTAATTTTTCTCTTCTATACGAAATGGTCATTGAAAAATTTTTTTTTCATACAAAATTGTTCAGGAGAGGTGATCAATGAGTCAGTGAATGAATGAATCAGTACGAGTAGCTATATATATATTAACTAGCAGGGCGCGTGGGGGCGCGGGCCACATGTGGCCCGCGTGCTGTCTTCCCGCCTATAAAAAATCCCTTCAAAATTCCCCATACATTTTCTATGGAAAAAAAAATCCGCCATATTGGATTTTTTTTCTGTTCATCACGTAGATCTTCGAGTCCTGATCAGCCTATGTCAAAAAACCGTTCTTCCATCTTTTATACTTTGCGAGATATCGACGAAATTCGAATGGCGGCCATTTGAATCCGCCATTTTGAATTTTTTTTCAGCTCACTGCCAATTGCATGACGTTTCTAATGATATTTGGTCGAGCACCCCCCACCTATCTTCAATACTTTCGCAGTGCTCTTTACCCGTCTTTGAAATCCTCAAGCATCAGCTCTCTCCGTATTTTTCCTCCGAATGAATTTTTCTCTTCTATACGAAATGGTCATTGAAAAAATTTTTTTTCATACAAAATTGTTCAGGAGAGGTGATCAATGAGTCAGTGAATGAATGAATCAGTACGAGTAGCTATATATATATTAACTAGTAGGGCGCGTGGAGGCGCGGGCCACATGTGACCCGCGTGCTGTCTTCCTGCCCTTATAAAATACTTTCAAAATTTGCCATGCATTTTCTATGGTTTTTTTTTTCTTGCCATATTGGATTTTTTTTTCTAGCTATCTAATAGACCTTTTTGTCCTGATCAACTCTTGTCAAGAAACCGTTCTTCCATCTTTTATACTTTCCGAGATATCGAGGAAATTCGAAAGGCGGCCATTTTGAATCCGCCATTTTGAATTTTTATTTCCTACTAGAACGAACCTTATAACAATCAGCATAGGGTTCATTATCGCTCGTATTGACTTTAAATTGGAAACAAGGTCAATGACATATCTTCGAACAATGGACAATGGAATTCTGGTAGCTGCGATATCGAGAAGGTCTATCTACCCTTCTGATAAACAAGCGGTTTCGAATCTTCGAGAATTCGTTCAGATTTGTATATAAGCGCGTTAGAGTATATATACAAATACATGAACCCTAAAAACATTATATTCCTTTTTTGGGCAGTCGTGTAAAAAAATCAAAATGGCAGAATTGTTACGGGGAATATTGATGAGATTACAATTTGGGGCGAAAAATAAGTCTGTCGGTGATAATACATTAAAATAAAACAACAAAAAAGACTGGATGACAGCCCGCGGGCCACCTGTGGCCCGCGCACCCACGCGCCCTACTTGTTTGATATAATTACGGTGTTTATAAAAATAAATTTTTTAGCGCCGTCCGCCCTGTCCATGGTACATGTCTATATGCCGCAAAGCGACGAACACTCAAAGAAAAAAAACCGGCAAAGTGCGAGTCGGACTCGCGCACCGAGGGTTCCATACCATAAAAGAAGTAAAATATTGAAAAAATGACTTTTCCATGAATTTACGAGTATAATTTACATGTAGGTACTTTTGTTGGCAAACCGCAAACATAACTTTATTTTTGGTGGTTTATTGTTATTATCAAAAAAAGTATATTAGTCAGCGAGTTGATTTTATTTTGCCTGTAAAATATACGCTAACTTCTATTGATCATAATTATTTCAGATTTTTCGATTGGTAAACTTCGGAGAAGTTCGAAGAGAAGCAGTGATAGCTCAGTGGTTCTGACCTCTGCCTCTCATAAGGAGGTCGCGGGTTCGAATCCTGGGCACGCACCTCTGATTTTTCCGAGTTATGTGCGTTTTAGGAAACAAAATATCACGAAAACATCGTGAGGAAACCTGCATGCCTGAGAGTTCACAAAAATGTTCTCGATGGTGTGTGAAGCCCACCAACCCGCACTTGGCCAGCGTGGTGGGCTATGGCCAAACCCCTCTCAGTCTGAGGGGAGACCCGTGCCCAGCAGTGGGACATAAAAAGGGGTTGAGATGATGAGAAACTTCGGAGATAAGGGAGGAACGGTATTTTTTCGACAGTTTGCCTAATAAATCAATAACTATCAGGCATAAAAATAAATAAAAATCGGGTGTCACGGAAATCAGCTGTTTTGTTTTTTAAAAAGGATTGCATTTACGTAAAATTTACGTAAAAAAATTCATTCATTATCGTCTGCTTATTTAATAAGCAGACGATAATAAAATCAAAACATTTTTTTGGAACAGTGAAAAACTAATTTTACGCATATTGACATAGAGCGTAAAATTGAATGTCGTTGAAAACGCAAGATCGTCGATACTCGTGTAATTATATTCAGTGGTTCTGGTAGTGAGGCAGGTATGAGTAGGTAGATATGCAAATTTAGGCAACTTCAAGCGAGCGGAAGTTTAGGTACCTATTACCTATATATTCGACCTCCGCGGCGCAGGGGACGCACGCTCGGATTCGAGTGGGAGGTCGCGGGTTCGATTCCGGCCACGGGCCACTTTGGAATTTTATAATTTCTAAATTGGCTCAGGTCTGGTCTGGTGGGAGGCTTTGGCCGTGGCTAGTTACCACCCTACCAGCAAAGACGTACCGCCAAGCGATTTAGCGTTCCGGTACGATGCTGTGTAGAAACCGTTGGAGTGAGTTCACTTACCCCTTCCAAGTTAGTACGCTAACATCTTCGACTGCATCATCACTTACCATCAGGTGAGATCGCAGTCAAGTACTAACTTGTATAGCGTAAAAAAAAACCGGCCAAGTGCGAGTCGGATCGCGCACCGAGGGTTCCATACCATAAAAGAAGTAAAACATTGAAAGAATCACTTTTGTTCATGAATTTACGAGTATAATTCACATGTAGGTACTTTTGTTCGCGAACCGCAAACGTAACTTTGTTTTTGGTGGTTTATTGTTATTATCAAAAAAGTATAATAGTAAGGGAGTTGATTTTATTTTTCCTGTAAAATATACATTAATGTCTATTAATCATAATTATTTCAGATTTTTCGATTGATAAACTTCGGAGATAAGGGGGGGAACGGTATTTTTTTCGACAGTTTGCTCAATAAATCTAAAACTATCAGGTATAAAAATAAATAAAAATCGGTTTTAGAATACACAAGTAACGCCCTTTCATATGATACCCCACTCAATATTGTTATCTCATTTTGAAAATTCAAAGTCCCGGTTTTCCCCCCTTTTTAAATATAAATAAAAACAATTTTCAATATTTTATGAGTGCAATGGCGTTGGGTCACTATTACCTAAAAATGTTCCAAATTTCAAGTCGATAACTTTGATAGTTACTGAAATAATCGAGTGTGACCGACGGACGGACGGACGGAGAAAGTCTCACTATAAGGGTTCCATTTTTACCAAATTGGTATGGAACCCTAAAAACAGCATATCACACACACCGCAATAATATAGCTCCAAGGTAAGCGATAGCTATAAGTGTTATGGGTATCTACTAGATAATTGATACAAATACCTATATATATAGGTACGCGTGTATATATTATATTATTTATTATTATTTATGTATATACATAAACTAGCTGACCCGGCAAACGTTGTCTTGCCATTAGGGATATAAAAAAATAGACCTACCGATCATACCTACACTGAAAATTTCATAACAATCGGTCGAGCCGTTTCGGAGGAGTTTGGTAACAAAGATTGGCGAGAGAAGTTTATATATTATAGAATAATATATAATAATATACTGAAAAGCACCCAGGTCCCAGAGACTGGAAAACATTCCTACTTATCACACAAATCTTTACCAGTAGTGGGAACCGAATCCACGACCGACCGACGACGCAACGGCACTACCACTACGCGATTCGGTCGTCAAAATAATAGATATCAATATTAGGTATAGTATAAGTACTTAGATAGGTATAAACATTTCAATCCACGACGATGCACCCCACTCTGACAAAGTTCATATGAATCGAATGAAACATTAGCGATTTTCACAGAATGGGGCGTGTCACCGTGGATGGAAATATCTATAGGTAGGTAATTACTTGTTAGATACCTACAAGTAAAATAAATAGAATAGGTGGATGTAATCACGCGCTCCTGGGTTCGATACCTGGGTCGGGCAATAACTAGTTTTTTTTTTGTTTTTATTTATCAAGAAAATTTTAGTACCAGCTCGGAGTTTTGAATTTAGTGTCTTGCCCTTGATCTGTCACCGAAAATTTGATATTGTGGACTATAAATGATATCTCTGAGTATTTTAATTTTAACGCCATCTATGTTGCATCTATGTCTTTTTTACGCTTATAATTGATAGAACACGTAAGAACCACAGAACCTTGGATTGGAACCATAGCATCAATGTATGCGTGCGCGTTGTGTCTTTACGCTCACCGAGATGACAGATATTAATACTTGAACTAAATAACGAAATGGCTACGTTTTAGTTTGAAATAATGATGTGATAAAATAAAAGACAATGTTTAACTTTCGCAAAACAAATATTATTAAAAAAAGTTCATTACGATTGGCGTAAATGATTAAAAACTGTAACTATCGTAACAGCGCCATCTAGCGGCAATCTCTCTAAGGATGAGCCGTATAATTCACGTTAACGGATGTTGATTCTTAGGTTCGAGATAGCTCGCTTAGGTTTCATAGCAGGTGCACCGATGAAAATAGATGGCAGCACACGCGAGTTTAAAAGCGGGCCTGCCATCTATTACTTAAGATCTCAAAACGCCATTGGTATTTTTGGAAAGTCATACAGAGTAATCAGAGTCGTAATTGGTAAGCCACTTTATAATCTTGATAAAAGTGCAACAATTTGACGTGCTTCTATTGGTCGGGCGCAGTAAACACGAAGCGAGTGAATCGGCGACCGACAGTGACGTAAGTAGTAGCTGGTGGGGAGAATTACGGGAAGTTGGGAAAAACGGAGCGACGGTCACTTTTGGGGGCAACCTTTGAAGGAGATGGATGGTAAGCGAGCTTCTACTCTAACTCTCATCTTTTATATTGTGTAATGATTGTGTTTTTGTGTGTGTGAATTTTCAGGGTGAAAAAGGATAAAAGTAAAATCAGTGTGTTATCGTGATAAGTAGGGTTTAAATTCTAAAAACAAATGATGTAGTCGAATCGGCATTGTTTTGTGGAGTACGTGTTTAAACGTGTTCATAATAGCAAAATAAAGTTGAGAACGTGGTCGGCACAGACGTGTTCAGTAGTGAGTAGTTAAAATAATTCGTTAAGGCTTGAATTATCGTAACCCAGTTCTCGTGTAAAGAAGTGATAAACGTTGATAGAAACTAATTAAACGCGTTACGCGTAGAATTTACAATCGGTTAAGGAACTACCCCCGTGTATGAGAAAATATCATGATTATAACGTCGGAATAATAAAACCCAACGTGTGTATAGTGAAAAGGTTGTTTGAACGGTTAGACCACATGCATTGTTCGAAACCAACGCATCGCGGTTTTGTTAGTGAAATGTTTTTCGGATCTTGTGTCAGACCACGTGCTCTTTGTCGTACGCTTCCTTTCGTTTGATATCTACACGGTAGTTTTTCAGTTCCCTCGAAATATTACCATGAGTTACCGTCACTTCGATTTATTATGCACCCGTCCTGTACTAATATTGACAGCCGTCCTAGAGAAGTAGTGGTCCCTGTTAGTGTTGTTACCTACATCTAGAAATGAACTAGAACCACTTCGTTTATAGGTAGTCATCTCAAAACTAGGTTGTTCATGGTTGAACGGCAGAACCACTGGCCTCTGGTCAGCGGTTCTGCCTATATTTTTTTGGTACCGTTCCCGAATATGCGATATCAGAAGTGGGATCACTACGTGATCCCTTTCTGCCGCTTGTGCAAATTTCAGATCCTGACCCCAGTATGGAAGCGTCCCCTGGCAATGGGCCCGGTCCGTCGCCCACGGACGCGCCAGATCTCGGTGGCGCTGCTTCAGCAAACGATACCAACGGTCTTACCGCGCTACCTTCACAGCTACAATCAGGTCATATTCCGCCAGAATTCTTTGCGCAGATGGTCACCATGATGCAAAGCATGAGCGAGCGGTTGCTGCATCAAACAAGTGACAAGGTTAAAATAACCGACGTCTTCCTGCCATCGTATGACCCCGACGGCACCGTAGGAGTACGTGAGTGGTGTGATCATATTACTACGGCTAAAGATAATTACAAACTTAGCGACTACGATATACGCATGAAAGTAACTAGTCTCCTGAAAGGCAGGGCCAAGATTTGGGCCGACAACTGGCTGGTCACTACTACCACGTGGGAAGAACTGCGGAAAATTATTATCACGACATTTGACCCTGAGGCCCGTTACTCGAAGGACATACTTAGATTTAGAGATCACAAATATAATTCTTCTAAGGACATATCCGAATTTCTAACGCAATCCTGGATGTTGTGGCGGCGTATAACAAAAGATAAGCTTGATGATGGTGACGCCGTTGAGGCGGTCATCGGGACTATAGATGACGAACATCTAAGAATCGATTTAATGAATGCTCGCGCCACTTCAGTACCAGAATTAATTTCCGTGGCATCATGTATTCGTGCCAAACGTTCTGGTCAACCAAATAACTCTAACCATCCGCCAAATAAGCGTTTTAAGCCTTCAACCGATATCCGGAATAACCAATTTTGTGATTTTTGCAAAAGAAGGGGCCATAGCTTAATTAACTGTCGTAGTAGGCCAACATCGACCGCCGAGCGTACGCCAAACAATAACCCTTCGGTTTCTCCCTCAAATCCTACACCTAAACCAAGCAACATTAAAACCTGCACTTTTTGTTCAAAAACAGGGCATACCTTCGAAACGTGCTTTCGTCGGGAAAGAGAGGTTCGTTCCAACAATGTAAACTCGATTTCTCAAAAGGGCCGTCGTCTGAATAATATGAAAATCAAAATAGGGGATGTGGATTTAGATACAGTTTTCGATAGCGGCGCGGAATGCTCAGTAATGCGTGAATCTATTGCCAACAAACTACCTGGTCGTAGGAACCTAATAACTAATTGCTTACGTGGCATAGGGTCATTCCCAGTTTTGTCTCTGAGTACGTTAACAGCAATTTGCGTCATTGATGGCGTTCATGTTGAAATACTTTTCCATGTTTTAGCAGACTGTGAGATGACGTCTGATGTTCTCATTGGCGCGAATTTACTTCATGATACAGGTTTAAGTGTGATTGTTACTCAAAATAATGCGACTTTGCTACCACAGCGCCGCGTTATGCAATTGAGAAATGACAGTCCCATTTTTGACAATCTTGACCATGACTTGACTGACGAATCTGAAATCAATCAGTTATTAGTCTTGCTGAATAAGTTTTCTCACCTTTTCACGCGGGGATATGCCAAAAGCCGCGTCAATACTGGCGAACTAGAAATTCGTTTAAAGAACCCTGATAAATATGTCGAACGAAGACCATATCGATTAAGTCCTGTAGAGCGGGAAAGAGTGAAAGAAATTGTTGACGAACTAATCAAAAACAATATTGTTCAGGAGAGTAAGTCTCCTTATTCCAGTCCTATTATCTTGGTGAAAAAGAAGGATGGTAGTGACCGCATGTGCGTAGACTACCGTGAATTGAATGCCAACACAATTCGTGACCACTACCCTCTTCCATTAATAAGCGACCAAATAAACCAGCTGGCAGGGGGAAAATATTTTACGACACTTGATATGGCATCCGGTTTTCACCAGATCCCTGTCTCTGCTTCATCAGTCGAGAAGACTGCTTTCATTACCCCCGATGGGCTATATGAATACCTTACGATGCCCTTCGGACTCTGCAATGCACCCGCTGTGTACCAGAGGTGCATAAACCGCGCATTAGGACCACTTCTTAATCCCGGCAGCGCTAATAAAGATCATAATGACAGCGTAGCCCAAGTCTATATAGATGACGTCATAAGTAAATGCCGCGACTTTCCAAATGGCCTTTCGTATTTGGAAAGGATTCTCGTCGCTTTACGCGACTCCGGATTTTCTATCAATATAGACAAGTGTCTTTTCTTTAAAAGATCCATTGAATATCTTGGCAATGTTATTGAAGAAGGCCAAGTTCGTCCTAGCCCCAAGAAAGTAGAGGCGTTATTAAAGTCCCCCATCCCAACAACTGTGTCAGACAAGTCCGACAGCTCAATGGTCTCGCGGGATATTTTCGGCGATTCATTCCAGACTTTGCGCGAATCATGATCCCGTTGTATAACTTAACGAAAAAGGGTGCTAAGTGGCAGTGGAATCATGAGCATGAGGAGGCACGACAGAAAATAATCCAGTGCCTAACATCTGAACCTGTTCTCACTTTATTCCAAGAGGGAGAGCCGATTCTGCTTTTTACGGACGCGAGTAGTCTCGGCTTCGGAGCTATCCTGGTCCAGATGATCGATGGTCGCCAACGCGTAGTGGCATATTTCAGCATGCGTACTACTGACGCCGAAAGTAGGTATCATTCCTATGAATTGGAAACCTTAAGCGTCGTACGGGCAATAAAGCACTTCAGGCACTTTCTGTATGGGCGTAAGTTCACAGTCATAACCGACTGCAATGCACTAAAAGCCTCGAAGCATAAGCAAGATTTGCTACCCCGCATACACAGATGGTGGGCGTATCTCCAGAATTTTGACTTCGACATAGAGTACAGGAAGGGTGAACGAATGCAACATGCAGATTTTCTCAGCAGAAACCCAGAACCTATGGAAGTCAATGCCATTTCCAGGAATCTAGAGTGGCTTAACATTGAGCAGCGGCGAGACCCTCAGCTGCGCATGATAATTGATACCCTTCACGATGGAGGTGAGATGCAGGATTATCTTCTTGAAGATAATGTTCTTAAGTATCAAAGAGTCGATCCAACGGTGGGTGCACAAAAATTAATAGTGGTGCCAAGGTCATTTCAGTGGAGCCTGATTAATACGTACCATACCTCCCTTCAACATCCGGGTTGGGAAAAAACCCTTCAGAAAATCAGGGAGACATATCACTTTGATAAAATGAGTTCTGCAGTCAGAGAATTCGTTGACAACTGCGTTGTATGCAGATCATCGAAGCAAACCTCAGCAGCCACGCAGGTAGTACTGCACCCAATACCTAAACCAACGGTTGCATTCGAGGTAATCCACATGGATATCACCGGCAAGCTGGGTACACCCGAAAACCAAGAATACGTGATAGTGACAATAGACGCATATACTAAGTATGTGTTACTGCGACACTCAAATGACAAAAGCCAACATAGCACTCTTGCAGCCCTGAAGCAAGTGGTTCACCTCTTTGGGGCTCCAAGGCAGATCGTTGTTGACGGTGGACGAGAGTTCCTAGGAGAATACAGGAATTACTGTCAAAGGTTTGGTATTGAAATCCATGCTATATCTCCTGGTGTGAGCAGAGCTAATGGTCAGGTGGAAAGGGTAATGGCCACGCTCAAGAATGCACTGGTCATGATCAAGAATTATGAATCCCCGGAGTGGCACACGGCCTTGGAAACCCTGCAGTTAGCCTTTAACTGCACTACAAATAGCACGACAGGTACTGCGCCACTCACTCTCCTTACACAGCGCCAGAACTGTGTACCGCCTGAACTCTTAAATCTAATCAACTATGAAAACACTTCAATAAACATTGAAGCTTTTCGAGCACATGTGCAGCAACGGATGACCGAAGCGGCTGCCAAAGACAAAGCAAGGTTTGACAAAGGACGAGCGAAAATCCGTCATTTTCAACGAGGAGACTTTGTTCTAATCAAAAACAACCCCAGAAACCAAACCTCGCTTGATCTTCGATTCAGTGAGCCCTTCGAAGTATTAAGGGTCCTTGATAATGACCGATATTTAGTAAAGAAGGTCATGGGCCACCACGGGCGACCGCGTAAGGTTGCCCATGATCAGCTACGTCGCGCACCTCAACCGGACGGGGCTCCGCCGACAGCCGTGTCGCCGCAAGACGATCAACAGCCCGGACCTTCAGGAGTGGCGACAACACTACCCGCCATCTCCGACTCCAACGCTGCTGTACAGCAGACGACCGGGACAAGCAGTCACTTGAGTGAGCAGGACGATTAATATCGGTGAGAGTTTTCTTTTTATTTTCTCTTATGTACTCTTGCCCATCATTCGTCACATACGATTCAAGAATTATTTTATTTGAAGTTAGTACTAACTTAATAATTTTTACAAACATTAAAATAGTCACTGGCGGCGTGGAGTCGGCAGAGACTGAACAACCTTTTGTTTACCTATATTTGGTTTTCTAAAAACTAAAATGAATATTTGTTTCTTTCAACGCGCAATGCTCTTAAAACTTACTACACGACTCACTCATTTAACTGATGACTATGACTTTGACTATTAATTATGACTTAATCTGAATCCGGTGCTATAAATCGTATAAAGAGTCATTAAGTATAAACTAAGTTGCTGATGACGTGGAGCCGTCAGTGACTATATATAACAAAAGATGCACACTGATCAACGCGGGGGTGATCAGTGGCCACAAAAGATGCACGTTGACGCCATGGGGTGATGCAACGGCCACTTAATCGACTCTATCCTCTCCCCTCCTCTGTGGACCGCGGTGAAATATGGCCACCTAGACCACAGCATCAGAGACATCCCCTGTGGACCACGGTAAAATATAGTCGCCCAGACCACAGCATCGACCTTCCCAACTCCTTGTCCTATTTCTTTTTCCTCCCACTAGGACCTTCTGCGTGGACCTTTTCACTTCGTATCCCTACAAAAATTTCCTTGCCTTATTAAAATGTATGCACTGCTAATCATTATGACTAACGATGACGACTTTGTAACGTGACAAAAGACGTGACAGACCATTGTTCATATCTTACGTTCATAACAAAGCTAAATAAAATAGAGCATAGCATGACCATCTTGTATGATTTACTCTAAACTACATGATGTAGCTAATAAACCCATTGGCATTCTGTTGATAATGGAAACCATTCGAAAACTAACGATAAAACTTTTCAGGAAAAGAAAACCCTGACCCAGGGGCGCTGCAGGGCACGCATCGCTCATCAAGCTGGCCGTGTCGCCGCGGAACCTCGGCGAGCGCTTATTAAATCCAAACTTGATTATTTTCGTTACTTGCTTTAATTATTATTCTTGTTCTATGATTTGCCTTCATCAATTTGATTGTAAAAAGTTCGTAGTCTGATTAATTTAGAAACTTGATTGATACAGATAGATGTCGCCACTACATACTCTGCTGGAATTACATTAATAATAAAATTGTGTTTGCATAGTCTTTTGTCTGTTTTTATCTCTCATTAACTACTTACTAATTAATTATTATTTATTAAAGATGAGGACTTAACGGATGTTGATTCTTAGGTTCGAGATAGCTCGCTTAGGTTTCATAGCAGGTGTACCGATGAAAATAGATGGCAGCACACGCGAGTTTAAAAGCGGGCCTGCCATCTATTACTTAAGATCTCAAAACGCCATTGGTATTTTTGGAAAGTCATACAGAGTAATCAGAGTCGTAATTGGTAAGCCACTTTATAATCTTGATAAAAGTGCAACAATTTGACGTGCTTCTATTGGTCGGGCGCAGTAAACACGAAGCGAGTGAATCGGCGACCGACAGTGACGTAAGTAGTAGCTGGTGGGGAGAATTACGGGAAGTTGGGAAAAACGGAGCGACGGTCACTTTTGGGGGCAACCTTTGAAGGAGATGGATGGTAAGCGAGCTTCTACTCTAACTCTCATCTTTTATATTGTGTAATGATTGTGTTTTTGTGTGTGTGAATTTTCAGGGTGAAAAAGGATAAAAGTAAAATCAGTGTGTTATCGTGATAAGTAGGGTTTAAATTCTAAAAACAAATGATGTAGTCGAATCGGCATTGTTTTGTGGAGTACGTGTTTAAACGTGTTCATAATAGCAAAATAAAGTTGAGAACGTGGTCGGCACAGACGTGTTCAGTAGTGAGTAGTTAAAATAATTCGTTAAGGCTTGAATTATCGTAACCCAGTTCTCGTGTAAAGAAGTGATAAACGTTGATAGAAACTAATTAAACGCGTTACGCGTAGAATTTACAATCGGTTAAGGAACTACCCCCGTGTATGAGAAAATATCATGATTATAACGTCGGAATAATAAAACCCAACGTGTGTATAGTGAAAAGGTTGTTTGAACGGTTAGACCACATGCATTGTTCGAAACCAACGCATCGCGGTTTTGTTAGTGAAATGTTTTTCGGATCTTGTGTCAGACCACGTGCTCTTTGTCGTACGCTTCCTTTCGTTTGATATCTACACGGTAGTTTTTCAGTTCCCTCGAAATATTACCATGAGTTACCGTCACTTCGATTTATTATGCACCCGTCCTGTACTAATATTGACAGCCGTCCTAGAGAAGTAGTGGTCCCTGTTAGTGTTGTTACCTACATCTAGAAATGAACTAGAACCACTTCGTTTATAGGTAGTCATCTCAAAACTAGGTTGTTCATGGTTGAACGGCAGAACCACTGGCCTCTGGTCAGCGGTTCTGCCTATATTTTTTTGGTACCGTTCCCGAATATGCGATATATATAATTTCCAACGGGAAGCTTGTGTAGGTAGGTATACTACATATACTAAAATCGCTAAATTCGCTAGAATCCGGCTCGAAGGACCAGAAATATGTTGACTTTATCGAAGGACCTTTGTTAATTATGATATGTCGAATGCACAAGCTGACAGACACCTAATCAATTAAACTATGAAGATCACTAACCTGAAATCGCACGGCGTGAGGGCCTCGTTTTGTGTACGACACCAACTGCAGGCACCTGTCCAGGACTGCTTTGCACGGCACAGCACAGATCTTCGTGGTATTAATTAGGTAACGTCTTTGCACACGGTGCAGCCTTTAAAAATAGCTTATACACGCGACGGTTATTTATTATGAAAGCAAAAAACACAGGCGCACGGCGTCCGGTTCAAAATGCTCTGGCGTTGACGGCGTAGCCGTCGATCTTCGTCGAGAGCCGACAACACGTGGGCCAATCAGAGCCCAGTACGTTCCGGCAGCGATACATTCATAGCCAATTGAAAAGCGCCGTCAACTTGGCTTATATTTCGAACAGAGCGTAGTTGAAAGTTTGTGAACTAGGGACACCGCGTAGTGTCCCATACATCCGATAGCGTCCTATCCTTACAGCGATATTTGATTTGTGCGTTTCAACTCGTCAGGCTAAATGTGATCGCGGCTGTTGACAGTTCCAAGTAGGTACGTGATTAAGCTGTGAGAACCCATAGGTTTGGACCTCTTTCTTTCGTTAGGGAGTTGGGAATTCGAATGTAGAGCTCACTACTCTAACGTTATGTGCTAAGATATTATATTTGTGGTAGCTACTACTTGCTAAGCGGTGAATTAAAATATCGCGAGGAAGATTATCACAATGTTCTCAAAGAATTGTGAAGCCTATCAATTAGTGGAAGGTAATATTAATAGGTAGTGAATAGGTATCACCTAGGCAAGCGCTAGACTACATAGTAAAAAAATATACTAGGGGAAGTCAAAGCCCCAATCATTCTGAGAGGAGACCCATAGTATACTATACTTTTTTAATAGGAGTATAGTGCGATATAGAAATATGACGCATAAATAGGTAGTACAATTTCAGCTAAACGCTCTGAAAACGTTTCTCCAAAGAAGAAAATGTATGCGTCTGTCGGATCAATTGAAATTGATTTCAATATGATTATGTTTAGCGTTGCGCGGCGAGCGTTTGAATCCATACAAAGATGCGTCCCGAGGCGCCATTCAGTAAAAATATACATGCAGCGATGATTCAACGTTGAAGAAATAAATATACCCGCATCTCAATGGTTCAAAACCTAACCTAACTCAGTCAACCTAACTCAGAGTTGTAAGCATTTAAATATTTCTGTTAAGAGTTAAGAGATAGTACACGATACCTTACTATTGCCATAGGAGCTTCATGCAGTTTCAAACATAGTTTCGTTTTGCGAGAAAGAGATCGAAGAATTTAAAATTCCTGTAACTTCGTATATTTGTTTTAGTGCACGTCATTACTTTTATCCTAGTTATAAAACAGTAATATTTTTCAATCAAATTCGAAATTAGTGTAATACCCAATTCGTCGCCAAACTCGACGCTGCGCCGGCATTGCAAGGTTCTTGTAGACTGTGCGCTTAGAGAATAGCGTCGCTGATCGTGTATGTAGTAGGCATAATGAATCAGAATTGCAGAGCGCACCCCGTTGTTTACGTATCTCCACGATACTTCCTATGTGCGATTGTTTCGAACGGTCCAGGGGGGTCGCTATCGCGGCCGCCTACAGCCGTATCTGCATTTCGGATAATTCTGAATGTCAAAATAGCGTACCTATCGCACGCCGTTAAATAATTATTGCAATTTAGACTACCTAAACAGCGGTGAAACCCCATTTCCTCCCATCAGGCGGTCGAGAACCCGGGCACAAATCTCTGAATTTTGGAAGTTATGTGGCATTATTGGAATATTAACAACTTGCGATTACTTGAGTTTTTTTTCACCGCTAAGTGAAGTAGGAAGTCTTCCTTACGAAGTTTCCCTTGCATGTCAAAGAGTTCAAAATATAATATTCTCAAAGGTGTGGAAAGCCCTCCTATTCACTTTTAGCCAGCGTGCTAGGCTATATGTCAAACCTTTCAATCTTAAAAAAGTCTCATGCCTACAAGTAATAGTGTGACTTAAGTAAAGTTATACAGAAAGTAACTGGGATTTATTTAGATAAACAGTGACATAATAATATATTGTACAATATTATAATTAATACTCGTCTCAGATATTACACGGTTTTTATTAGCATAAAATCGTACTTTCTTGGCGGTTAAAGTACGCCACGAGCAGATTTCCGTACTGGTAATAAAATCAGAGAGTAAACGTAGAGTGAAAAATAAACCCATCACAAGTTGAATCTTTGCTTTACAGCTTTATAAGCTCAATAATTATTTTCATACTATTTCATATCTATACTCTATACTAATATTATAAAGAGGTAGCGTAACGATGTTTGTGAGTTTGTGACGTTGTAAGGGGTAATCTCTGGATCTACTGAACCGATTTTCAAAATTCTTTCACCAAAAGGAGCTACGTTATTGTTGAGTGTCATAGGCTATGAAAATTTCCAAAATTAATTACGCATCTTTACTTAAACTTGAATAATGTAATCCAAGTCGTAAAAAAAAATGCTTTCATCGCGTACGCTGCGGAAACTATTGAGGATAGAACAAAACAATGTTCTACAATATTAAAGAACGTATCAAAATCTGTAAAAAAGTCCGCGATAGCATATGTCTATCTCCTACGGGTAACTCACAATAACTGCTTTTAGTGTTAAAATTATGGTTAAAATATAAATAACTTTGTGAAGCTTATTTAGCCCATAATATGGTATACATTTATATCGTTGTAAATACGTTTTTTAGAACGGAAAATTAATGTAGAATATTTGTGCCTTTTACTCTACAGTTTAAACCAATATCTTCAAAGATATTAGCAAAACAAAAAGGTTGCGCGCCGCCCGTTGCGTGGCGATACGTAAGTACCTACGAGTAGTATAAGTGGATAATACCCACACGGGTATTACGCGGGACAAACGGGCCTGGACAAAAATATTTCTAACGCGGAACGGAGTCCGCGGGCACTGCTAGTATAATATGTTTGCACTTAACCTTTACTACGAAATATTTATAACGTTCGTGAATCTCCAAAGTATATCCGTTCAAAAATTTTAATAACACACCGCGTTCGTTTTCTACGCTTTATTTTTCATTGTATCCAATTTCTAACCCAAACAGAGGGAGGGTTGTTATATGGACTACCTTTACGTCTGTGGCTTTATAGATCCCAAACTTAAGAGTATGTGAAACGCTTCAGACTTCCATAATATTTTTAAAGGGATGGTAATACTTCAAACCTGCACTTGGTAGCATGGTGGGCCGTTTTTGAGGAAATTCGTTTCCGATGTAGTCCATAAATGGGGTTGATGTTTTAGACATGCATGCATGCATGCTGGAGCGCGGTACAGGTAAATTATGCACTGAATTTTCCCAACAAGAGCGTCAATACAACAACGGCACGTGTAAGTTCGTTAGCGATCAGAATGCCGAATATTTAAGTAAAGATCGATCCACATCTAGCTCGGCTGATAGATGGAGAGCCGTCGCGTGTTTTTCTAAGGCCCGGTTGCTTGAACTAATTTTAACGAAAACTTTATCGTTAATGGCCTAAAATAAATAATAAATAAATAAATAAATAGTGAACAACATCACATACATTGGTCCGATCCCTTAGTAAGTAGCTTATGCACTTGTGTTAAGGACATCAGAAACAACGAAGGTACTACAACACCCAGACCCGAGACAATGTAGAAAACTTATTTTTCTACATTGTCCCGACCGAGGATCGAACCCGGAACCTCAAACCGGCACGCTAACCACTCAACCACGGAGGTTGTCAAATGGTCATTTAAACAATTTTTTGTGGCCTGCAGGTTAAAATTATAAAGACAAATACTTTCAAATCTAAAACTTTTGTTGGGTTTTTGAATCTAAATTCGCTTAGAAGCCGAAACACGATTGAGAAAATTTCTGGATAAAGTTTTTCAAAAAGGTGTTCCAAAATCTTAATTATTTTAATTTTTATTGGAAACTGTAATGCATTTTTATAAGTATGTTTTTTTTTCTGTGAAATTCTGCCATCACGCTGCCTGTCGCACTCACCAACGTATTCGTTAGAGTGATAAGGATAAAAATAAAACCCGTTTATGGCCTTAAACGCAGTCGAAAGACAGAAGGTTCAGACTGCCATATACTTATAACGATACCCAATGTTTCTGTTAAAGTTAGTTTAAGTAACCAGGACTTAGGGATATTTTAATATTTTTTAATTATTTACACACAACCAGTTAGAACATGGCTGCATGGTTCAGCTGCGTCGAAGTTTTTATTGTATCAACTTGGAAAGATTAAGTAACCTCTATCGGTTTCTACGCAGAATCACGTCAGAACGCTGAATCGCTTTTCTCAACGCGTCTTCGCTGGTAGAGTGGTAATTAAGTAGCTTTATAGTGAGACTAACATGTTGAGTGCACGACCTTTCTACGGCTGTAGCGATATCTTGTTGATGATAAGCTGTTGAAAAATAAACAAAGGTAACTTATTACATTGTTGTAAAATTTTGGCCGCGAGCTCTCTTACTACTACCGCATACGTACACCTAACTCTTCGGTCTGTGAAATACATAAAGCTACGCACACATTGTTCCGAGCGAGTAAACGCTTGCAGATTAGATATCGGGGATGTGAGCGGGAGCCCCGAGGAAAGTACACAATAATTTCAGACCCGGATTTCGAACGGTATACCTAAGTGTAAACGCAGCTTAATCTACAATCGCATGTGCATACGTGCTTAGGGCGATTGAAGCTTTAATTTGGAATTAGTAGGTAGCAACACCATTGAATGGCACTGGTGGAGGAATCGATTAATTCCCAGAACGTTTGTTTCTGTCCGCAAAGGCGATTACGTTGATAGTCCCTATTTATGTGTGCACTTATTTATCTTTGGCGCCGCTTTTCGATACCTGAGTAGGTTACATAATATACTTAAATGCAATTCATTCACTTACACTTGCTCATTTCATACTAATACCAGCTGACCTGGCAAAAATTGTTTTGCCATTTGGAATATAACAAACAAGTAGGGCGCGTGGGGGCGCGGGCCACATGTGGCCTGCGTGCTGTCTTCCCGCCTATAAAGGCATCGCAACCCTCAGTAATCTTTTCCCATACATTTTCTATGGTAAAAAAAATCCGATATATTGAATTTTTTTCTATTCATCACGTAGAAGGTCTACGGGTCCTGATCAACTCTTGTCCAGAAACCGTTTCTCCATCTTTTATAGTTTCCGAGATATCGACGAAATTCGAATGGCGGCCATTTTGAATCCGCCATTTTGAATTTTTTTTCAGCTTACTGGCAATTGCATGACATTTCAAATGACATTTGATCGAGCACTCCCCACCTATCTTCAATACCCTGGCCGTGCTCTTCACCCGTCTTCGAAATCCTCAATCATCAGCTCTCTCTGTATTTTTTCTCCGAATGAATTTTTCCCTTGTATACGAAATGGTAATTGAAAAAAAAAATTTTCATACAAAATTGTTCAGGAGAGGTGATCAATCAGTGAGTCAGTGAATCAGCACGAGTAGCTATATATGTTTAGGAATATAACAAATAGCTTACGACCTTCTCTCTGACCTATTGAACATACACACAAAAATTTCAGAACAATTGTCCGAGCCGTTTGGTAACAAAAATTGGATTTTATATATTAGAAAGAAGAGAGATGATTCGTGTACGCATCTCAACAATATTCGAATTGTTGAATTCTATGAAAGATTTGATTGCAAATGTCATAGACATTGCACGTATGTAATGTATGTCCATGTACCTTTATATGTGTGCGTACTACCGCGATGCTGTATGCGTTTGAATATTAAAGCCAGTTATGTACTAAGCCGTGTTTCATTCGGACGTATCAGTGGCGACGAAGCATTTTTTATGAAACCACCCGCGCGCGTTGAAAATAATGGCGGCAATAATCGGCAAACTAGATGTTTTCCAACCAAATTCACGGAATTGGGAACTATTTAGTAGCAGATTAAAACAGTTTCTAGCTCTAAATAATATTACGTCGAATGAACAAAAGAGGGCCGTACTCATAACTCACCTTTCGGATGACGCATACCGACTGCTGATCAACTTAGTGCACCCGAAAAAGGCGGAAGAAACTGATTATGACGTACTAATTAATACGTTGGAGAAGCATTTTTCACCGCGAAGGTCTACATTTGCGGACAAAGATAAGTTTTACAGTGCAACGCAGTCGGCGGGAGAAGCGCTCGAAGATTTTGCCGCTCGGTTGAGAGGACTCGCCGTATATTGTGATTTCGGCGAAGCGCTGGATGTGTTACTCCGGGACCGTTTCGTGCTCGGATTGGCAGTAGGACCTGAACGAGACAGACTTTTCGAAAAGGACGCGAGCAAATTGACGTTCGCAGATGCTTTGGCGTTGGCGCAGAAGGTTTCGTGTGCACGCAAATCCAAGACTACGACCGTCGCAGGGACATCGAGCAAAGGGGAAGGAGAAGCAGATGCTAGCATAAAGGAGGAACCTTTGCACTACACCAGCACCGGCAAGCGACGGGGCACGGCGCGAGCGCCGCGCGGCGCTTGCGCGATCGGCGGCGGCACGGCGTTCAGGCGAGATGACACGGGCGGCGCGCGGCCGCAGTGCAAATCCTGCGGGCTTCGTAATCACCCTCAAGATAAGTGTTTTTATCGGTTCCATCGGTGTAAAGTGTGTTTACGTGACGGCCATATTTCCAGGGCTTGTATTTCTAAAAAGGTGAAAGCGGCTAATAATAATAATATGCAAATAGAATCAGTGTCGGAAGGAAGTGTATCGGACGATTGTGACGGCTCCTGTGAAGAATGCCAGGTATTTAGTTTGAGGTGTGTTAATTACAAACCTATTTTGATGCCTGTACTGATTAATGATAGCATAAAGTTAGATATGGAGCTAGATACGGGTTCCGGTACTAGTGTAATATCTGATGAATTATATTATAAACATTTTTCTCATTTAACGTTAAGTGAATGTTTTATTAAGATATGTTTTTATAATGGACACAAAATCACTCCCATGGGCTGTTTGGTTCTTAAACTAACGTACTTAAATTGCACGAAAGAATTAACGTTTTATGTTATTAAACAAGGCGGTCCACCACTATTAGGGCGTGATTTTATGGCTAAATTTAATATCACAATATCAACGCCTAACCATAACATTGCCTTAGACCAAACGCAAAACATAGAAGTACGTAAGTTATTGAGTGAGTTCAGTGATCTATTTTCGGAAGAACTTGGATGTTTTAACCAGTTTGAAGTAACCTTGCATTTAAAGGAAGGTGTTAAACCGAAATTTTACAAAGCGCGACCATTACCATTTGCTATTAAAGATAAAGTGGAGGCAGAAATAGATAGGCTCGTAGGGCAAGGAATATTAGTACCGGTTAATTATTCCGAATACGCTACGCCCATTAGTACCCGTGCGGAAGCCCAACGGGAGTGTACGTATTTGCGGTGATTACTCATTGACTGTAAATAAAGATATTCATATCGATCAATACCCGCTACCTCGTATTGAGGAAATATTCGTGAAATTAGGCGGTGGGGAGCTATATTCTAAATTAGACTGCAGTCAAGCGTATACACAGTTCAGACTTTCACGAGAGTCTCAGAAGCTCACCACGATAAATACGTCAAAGGGGTTGTTTATGTATACTCGAATGGTGTATGGGTTAGCTAATGCACCGGCGGTTTTTCAACGGGCGATCGAAAATTTATTAGCAGGTATTAAGGGTGTTTCGGTTTTCCTTGATGACATCTGCGTAACCGGGGCGAATAAAGCGGAACATCTTCAAAGATTGCAATCGGTATTTCAAAGGTTAAAGGGAGCTGGGCTAAAATTACAAAAAAATAAATGTGTTTTTTTCCAGAAAAATGTAAACTATTTGGGTTATGTGATAGATAAGAACGGCCTACATAAGTGTCCTAAGAAAATAGAAGCTGTAAATAATGCGCCGCAGCCGACCAATATCACGGAATTAAAACGGTTTTTAGGCATGGTCAATTATTATAGGAATTTCGTGCCGCATGCATCGTCAATTTTAAGTCCACTACACGAATTATTACGTTCGGAAGCTAAGTGGGAGTGGGGTAATCGCCAGCAGAGGGCGTTTACAAGAATTAAGAACGAGCTAACGTCAGATCGCGTGCTGGCTCATTTTGATCCGAATTCCCGTCTTGTTTTAACGGTAGATGCTAGTCCCGTGGGAATTTCTTCAGTTTTATCGCAGATAGGTACGGATGGCATTGAAAAACCACTGGCATTCGCGAGTAGGTCTTTGTCCAGTAGCGAAAAAAATTACGCTCAATTGCACAAGGAGGCCAGTGCTATTATTTTTGGAGTGCAGAAGTTCCACCAATACCTATATGGACGACATCAACCCTTCATATTACGAACGGACCACAAACCGCTATTAGCAATATTTGGTAAAAAACGTTTAAAATGAAAGATCACTTACTCGTTTAAACACTCGTTTATTGTATGTATTAACTCACAAAAAGTACTCCGCTGCTGCTAGCATGCAGTCAGCCTTATAGTTTGGTATATAAAACACGTTAGCGCGAGCTTAATGTGCACAGCGCCATCTATCGCACGGTAGGTACACCAAATATCTCTTAACTATTTTTAACATTCCGCCCACCAAGGACTTAGTCCTTCAAATAGTATCAAATTCCAACAAATTACAATTAGTATTCTAGTAAGTATCACACCGCCCACCGTGATAGAACACGTTTAAATGACAAGTTAAAGAACACGTATAAAATCTCTATAAAAGTAGTTAAATAACTCGTAAACAATTAAACAAAATATCTAAATGACACAAAAATTGAATGCGAAAAAGTAAAGTAAAGTTAAAATTAACGAAGTTAACACAAATAATGTAGAGGTAAATTCTCATTTTGTAAATAAATAATCATGTGTAAAAACAATCCAAATGTAATACAAATCCAATTTTAGTAGCATAACCACCCACCGTGATAACGTGAGTCGAGGAATTATGATTTTACTAATACACAAAGTTCACTCACATTACGTTTTAAGTAGTAACACCTTTTACTCTAACAGTTTACACTTGAGTCACGTTATCAGGTTTAGTATGTTTATCCATTACTCTGTCTAGAATCCATTTTCTCAAAAAGCTATTTCAAGTTTTTAAATACACCATTTTGTTCTTTGATTTAAATTACTTGCAAACTTTACTCGACCTGTTACAAAATGAACTAACTATATTCTATCTGTTTAACATCTGTCTTCGTGAACAGATTAAGTTAACGTTTTGTTTTGAGTAGTTAACATCACTAACATTAATTAATAATGAACCAAGAAGTTATAAGGTATCAATAGAGGAGGATCATCTGGGTAATCGCTTAGAACTCAACGATATCGTGAATATAAACTCGTTTTAATTTGTAATACTAAAGTTAACATTACTGCAACGGTTAAAGTACTATCCCAGATGCCTCCAACGTAGTTTACATCTAAGTAAGTCGTAAGTTCGTGATTCACCGGCTCGGAATTAGCGTGGTCTGCGGACGCGGCATTTTACCCATCGAATAGTGGCTCGTTGCTGTAGAATTTCTCGAACAAGTTTCACAACACCTATAGTGATTGTTGGCAATATCTGCTCTCAATACCCAAAATTTGTATCGTATTCAACATTTGTATCGTAACTCATCATTATTTGAGGACCGTTATGTAGCGTCTGTTTATGAGCATCTCTCACTGTTAGCAAACTAAGACGATTCTTAGGCGGCAAAGTTTCTCTGTAACTCCCTTTTGTATGACTTAAGCACCCTCCAACTCTTAAAATTCTATTTTGTCTAAAAAAGGATAAAGAGTGTATAATGCACTCCGTTTTGCCACATAACTTTTTTCTTCACTGATACCAGATCTTCACTTGAATCAATTTCTTGAGTTTGTCTGACACAAAGCTGCAAAGTTTCATTTATCTCATCTCTTAATACGTATTTGGGCAACGATTGGGCTTCCTTCCTCTTGATTGTAGTTTAGTTCTCTGAAATTGACACAGAAAATACTATTATTCTCTCTTCTTCATGAGTCATTCTGGCTCACACAACTAATATTCATTCTCAGTTCCTCAGTTCTGTAGGTTTAAGTCTTCGAGAGGACTTGTTTAATTAGATCAGTCACAGTCACACACACAGTCACATGAGGCACAGTCTTCTTGAATAAGATCAGTCGACTCGTTACTCCACTTTTGAAGTTCAAAATCTCCAGATTGTATTAGTCCACTCATCTCTTTGTAAATTCTTAGCGCATTTGTATCTCTTTCACATCCCATCATAACTTCGTCTAAGTTATAAACTCTTAATGTTACTTTTGCTGCTCGTAGGTACTTAGCGTTCTCGTATGCTGTTAAAGGTTGTATAATCTTCAATGCCTAATAAAGTGCACATGCTCTTAAAGTTAATGCTATCAAGTTGAAATGTTGAATCATTGAGTTATTATCCACGTTATTTCTCCACAATATTTTTTTTGATAGTCGATCTCATCCTCGTTCAAACGAAACTGTTCAAAATTAAGTATTTGACTTCATTGCTTGAGGCCTTAGTGATCATTTGTACTCTCGTTGTTTCTTTATATTCTAGAACTCCTGCCAAGTTAGACAGTTTATAGTTTCAGATAGTTTCTTTCTCGTTGACATACTCATCTCGTGTTACTTCTCTCAAATGGTTTAGAATGTTGTGTTTCTCTAACACCGTGTTATATTAATTCGCAAGTGTAGTATTGTTACTCAATGTGTTCTTTAAGGTATGTTGTTTACTCTTCGCAATTTCACTTGACTGACCGTGTTGACACAACAGATTAGTAGTTTTTAATGGTATTCTCACAATAAATATTTCATCTTCTCGTCTAGTTGTAGTTTTCTCGTATATCTCGTCACAAAGTTTCTCACCTCTCGTAAGTTTTCTCTGTATATTATTAGGCTCGTTCTCAATCTCCCAATTCTTCAGTAACTCGTCTTCCATTACTTTAACATGTAAAGTCGTGATGTCTTTGTCTCGTGAATCTTTCGTATTTTGTGCAACTCTTCCAGATAAAATCCAACCAAATATAGTGTTTTGAGCTATTAGATTTCCAGTTGAACATTTCTCGATTCCATTTAGTAATATTTCTCCATACACGTCAGCACCAAGTAATACATCTATTCGACCAGGCGATGCAAATCCAGGATCGGCAAGAGGTAAGTTTTTCAGCTCTAACCAGTTGGGGATATGTACTTCACATGACGGCAGTAATGAGGTAAGTGATTTTAGTACGTAAGCATTAACTGTTACAGTTTTACCAGAATCATGACGCGATGCAACATCAATACTGACTACGTGTTTAATACTCAGATGACCATCTCCCAAACTTGACACCCTTTTACTTACGTTTCTACGTTTAAGACCTAGTAATTGCACAGTTTCTTCACTAATAAAACTGGCTTGCGACCCCTGATCTATCAAAGCTCTAAGTACATATGAATTGTTATGAGATGTAGTTTTTACAATAGCAGTAGCTAACAGCACGTTATTAGTTTTCACATCACCACTAGAAAAATTAGCTATTACATTAGTAGATGTGCACTCTCTTTCGGTAGCCTGTTCTGTCTGTTTATCATTTTGTCTAGATGTAACAAACGCTTGCCTATCGTCTTTCTCAAAATGGAGCATCGTGTGATGTTTACGACCGCACCGGCGACAACAAGTTCTCTGACGACATTTAAAAACAGGATGCGTGGGTGCCATGCAATTGTAGCATAGCCTCTTCGTTTCTGCTATTTTCTGTCGTTCTAGTACTGGTAGATTCTTAAAATCGGAACAGTGATAAATAAAGTGTGAACCGTTACACATTGCACATGTCTCACTCGTCTTCTCTTCCACCGCATGATATACTCTAGTATTTACTTCTGGCTTCAAGTTTTTTCTCTCAAGTATTTTAGTGTTACTCGTTCGTTTAGCATCCAGCATCTCCAAACTTCGAAATCTCATCTCTAAGAAATTCTCTAACTGTGACCATTCAGGTAGCTCATCTGAAGCACTCAGTTCTCGTTCCCATTGTCGATGAGACTCATGGTCCAGTTTTGAAACCACTAAATGAGTTATTATAGCATCCCACTGTTCTGTTTTAATGTTCATGTTATTAAGTGCTTTCAAACAAGAAGTTGTAGTATCTAGTAGAAGTCTTATGGAACTTGCAGATTCATTGTATATAGTTTTCTGTCCAAATAAAGTCTTCAAAATTGCGTTGCAGTTATATCTCTTATTGTTGTAGCGTTTAGTTAATTGTTCCCATGCCTCCGTGTAATTTGCTGATGTTGTAGGAAAGTTTCTCAATAGCATCTCAGGTTCTCCTGACAAGTTAGATTTTAAGTAATGTAATTTCTGTACTGGTGAAAGTAACGAATTCTCGTGTATAAGTGAGACAAACATGTCGTAAAAAGATTGCCACTCTGAATATTTTCCCGAAAATTTAGGTAGTTCAATTCTAGGCAACTTGACTTCACAACTGTTCACCTTTCATGTTGCACCTGCAGTTTCACTCGTACTCGTACCCATCTTAGTTGCCATGGTAGTTGGATTGCAAAGCGCAATATACTCGTTCAACACTGCCTTGTATTGTAGAAAGTATTCTTGGAAATTGTCTTGCATATCCTCTTTAAAATATGGCAGCACTAGTACCTGCTCTGGTGTAGCCTTCGCAACAATTTCTAAGTGGTTTTGGTTAAACACTTCTTCTAGTTTATTCAAAGCTTCCAACCTAGCAGTCAAATAACTGTATCTAGATCGCATCTCTTGATTCGCTTTTTTGAGGTTTCGATCAGCTTTTCTCAACTGTTCGAACAGTTCTTGTTGTCCCTTAATAAGACTTGCTAGCTCCATCTTTAATTAACTCCTAATGTAAAATGACAGTGTTGAAAGTACAATAAAATCTCCCAAAATGTTCTCAAAAGATTTGTTAAAAGTTGTGAAGACGCGGTTTTAAATGTTTACGTTTCAGTGTAAAAGTTCAATTTTAAAGTTAATATAAATGTTCACAATGTTCACAAAAAAAGTTCCTAAATGTTAGCAAACCAAGTCCAAATTTGATCCACTAAATGCTTTTTAAAGTTAAAGTACTCATCGGAAATGTTTGTCTTGTTGCGCGGTTAACACATCTCAATCACAATAATTCTCAAGTTAAAGTTCGCCACAATAAGTTAAAGTTCAAACTTCGTTGTACACAGAAAAAGTTGTCCCAAAATTTTCTAAGTCCATAGAATAAAACTTTAAAATTTTACAAGTCGATGACAACAATGATTGAAATTTTCTAAGTCCATAGAATAAAAGTTGAAATTTTTACAAGTCCAAATCACTTCAAATTTTTCTAAGTGTATAGAATAAATTCACAAAAATTTTACAAGTCCACAGCACTAGTAATTTTTCTAAGTCTATAGAATAAATTTATGAAAATTTTACAAGTCCGCACTACTAGTTATTTTTCTAAGTCTATTAATTCACTGATTATTCTAAGTCTATTTTTAGCAATCAGAAGTAGGTTTGATTAAAAAAAACAAAATCAAACACGTCTACTTTAATTAGCACTTATTAAATTACACAGAATTAGCTTTAAAAGAGAAACAGTAATCAATCAACACAAACAACACGAACAGAGATCCACAATTACACAGATACAGCTCACCAAGTGCAGATCACGTCGACACCAGACCAACCATCTGCGACCGCTCGCAATGCAAAAGTGTGTCCGAGGCTGAACGACAGCGCCATATTTATAGAAGTTGGTCTGAGTTGGTCGGGTGTCGTCGCAATCTACGACGGTGGGGTACATTTCCGCTATTACGGCCTTCCTGCGTGCGTGCCGTCCCGGCAACGCTCCCACGTTGGGCAGCTTCCCTCAGGAGCGTCCACAACCGCTAGGATCCGGAGGCGCCAGGAGACTCGCACTGGCACCCTCGTCAATGTCAGCATCTGGGTCAGGAGCAGCTGATGGACCTGCGCTGGCATCATCGACATCACTGTCGGAATCTGGTTAAGAGACACAATGGTTAAAGTATTGAACAGAGAACAAAAACCTATTCTGTCATCCATCACTCATCCGAGGCCCTCTTACAATTCACACACATAGCACACTTAGCTATTGGTTGCCTAAATCATGAACTCATGCGTTCTCAACACGTAAACATACGTCGTCACTCATCACTCAACAGGTATACATATACGGAGTTTTGCAAGGCGCCCTGCTTCGGAAAGGAAATGACGTCATGAAACTGAAGGAAAGGGAAAGACATGTAACCCTCCCCCCTCCGGCCGGAGCCCCCCGCACCAGAGGTGCGTACACAGGCCGAAGCCACCCGCACCAAGGGTGCGTCACAGGCCGAAGCCACCCGCACCAGGGGTGCGTCACAGGCCGAAGCCACCCGCACCAGGGGTGCGTCACAGGCCGAAGCCACCCGCACCAGGGGTGCGTCACAGGCCGAAGCCACCCGCACCAAGGGTGCGTCACAGGCCGAAGCCACCCGCACCAGGGGCGCGCTGGCGGAAGCCCTCGCACCGAGGCGCGCAGGCGGAGGCCCCTCGCACCAGAGGCGCGCAGACGGAAACGCTCGCATCACAGGCGCGCAGGCGGAACCCTTCGCGCCGAGGCACGCAGGCAGTAGGCCTCGCACCAGAGGCGCGCAGGCAGTAGGCCTCGCACCAGAGGCGCGCAGGCAGTAGGCCTCGCACCAGAGGCGCGCAGGCAGTAGGCCTCGCACCAGAGGCGCGCAGGCAGTAGGCCTCGCACCAGAGGCGCGCAGGCAGTAGGCCTCGCACCAGAGGCGCGCAGGCAGTAGGCCTCGCACCAGAGGCGCGCAGGCAGTAGGCCTCGCACCAGAGGCGCGCAGGCAGTAGGCTCTCGCACCAGAGGCGCGCAGACGGAACTCCTCGCACCGAGGCGCGCAGGCGGAAGCCTCTCGCACCAGAGGCGCGCAGGCGAAGCCTCTCGCACCAGAGGCGCGCAGACAAGCCTCTCTCACCAGACGTGCGCAGGCCAAAGCCTCTCGCGCCATACAGATGCGCAGCCTTTGCACACAGTTAGGTAACTGTAAACAAATGAAAGTCAAAAGTAACACGCACAGGTTATCTGGGGACCGCTCGTCCAGCCTGACCACAGACCAAGGAATAACTTTATCCCATGCTTTATCCTGACTACTACACATTACACAACTGATGAAAATAAACGTCAGAACAAAAAGTGAAAAACTCAACAATCTGGATCAACGTGTTTTAAGCTGTACCCCTTCGTAGAATCCTCTACATTTTATTTCACATCATAGCGGCATAGGCGGACTACATTGAACCTCCGTCCGCTCACTCATAATCATCGACCGTCACATGGGGAGACACAGACAGTAAACAGGCAGTTATACCACTCGCAGACGCTTGCCGTACACGTCGAAGCATGTATAGCCACGCGCTGAAGCGAGCTGTACACGTCGAGACACTCGGCACACACGAGGCAACACGAATCGAATGGCGCCGTCATCTAAAGAATTAGTCGTACATAGAACATAACAAAAACACACGTTTTAGTGGAAATGGTCTCTAACTCTTGTACTATTGAACGATTATTTACGTTAGAGTCGGAATATCTTCGTAGACAAAAAACACGCCATCAGCACGTCTAACGTAGGTACCCAAGACGTACACCGGGTGTAGACTGTAGACCTCAAAACATGAAAATTTCAAAATACTCTTACGTAGATAGATAGAACTCATCAAACCTAGTAAAAGCGCATGACAAAAATGTGACGCAGGCGCGTAGTCGCACGATCTACAACTCGGCATACGAGTACTAGTTGTTGAACATCTAATTTTGTTTGCTGCTTTAGCGGGTAGGACGCGCAATACTTATCGCAACAAAGTTAAAAAATATTTGTTGTCTGGGCAAGATAGGACATGTAATATTGTACCGGTTTTACTTTCGTTTATCGCACCGACCGCGTTTGTAAGTGCTTGCTCAGCAACGAATAAAATGCTACTACCCTCACATTGAAGTGTTTTTTTTTCGATTGAACGATGGAGTTCGCGATGTACTAGCTATGTTCGATAAAATCGAGTCTAGATGTTATTGCAGCTAATGCACGTTTTAAAGAAATGTCTTTAGGGCCAGAATCGCGAGCACGTGACCGTGACCGCGTGTAGGAGCGCGAACGAGAGCGCAAGCGGGACTGCGAATGCGATGGTGTACATAATCGCGATCGAGTATTGAGAAGAGACCGCGATCGAGGCTTATGTTGGCGTCGGCGCGATCCGCTACGAATGCGCTGAGCACTGCGTGATCTAGCACTTTTCTCACATGAACGGGGTGAACGTGGCACTATGGGTTAACTGATCACTGTTTGTTTGTCGGGCAGCACGTGAGTTTTAGTTGTTTAACACGGATCCCACTTCTGATTTTAGCAATCAGAAGTAGGTTTGATTAAAAAAAACAAAATCAAACACGTCTACTTTAATTAGCACTTATTAAATTACACAGAATTAGCTTTAAAAGAGAAACAGTAATCAATCAACACAAACAACACGAACAGAGATCCACAATTACACAGATACAGCTCACCAAGTGCAGATCACGTCGACACCAGACCAACCATCTGCGACCGCTCGCAATGCAAAAGTGTGTCCGAGGCTGAACGACAGCGCCATATTTATAGAAGTTGGTCTGAGTTGGTCGGGTGTCGTCGCAATCTACGACGGTGGGGTACATTTCCGCTATTACTATTTACTCACGGTTTTAGAGTCCATTTTACCTCACTTTTTCACAACACTTAAACTTTTCCCGGGTTTCGGCACCATGTTTAAAATGAAAGATCACTTACTCGTTAAAACACTCGTTTATTGTATGTATTAACTCACAAAAAGTACTCCGCTGCTGCTAGCATGCAGTCAGCCTTATAGTTTGGTATATAAAACACGTTAGCGCGAGCTTAATGTGCACAGCGCCATCTATCGCACGGTAGGTACACCAAATATCTCTTAACAAACGGGGTATCTCGGAGATGACAGCTTCTAGGTTGATTCGTTATTCCATAATTTTGTCAGCGTATAATTACGAGATTCAATATATATCGACGGAAGATAACAACCTACGGCTGAACAAGCATGTTGTTTATCAATAAATGCTATGCAATTAAATAGTTTGCCGGTAACGTACAAAGACATACGTATAGCGACCGAGAAGGATAAAACTTTAAGTACAGTGATGAAATATCTCAAATACGGATGGCCTCGCAAAATAAAATGTAAAAAAATTTTGCCATATTTCAATTGTAGGAATGATTTAGAATTGGAAAGTGGATGTTTATTGAGAGGACATCGCGTCGTCGTACCCGCGGTACACAGAGAGAAGTTACTGCAGGAGTTACACAGAACGCATCAGGGCATAGTTAAAACAAAATCGGCAGCGCGCACTCGTATGTGGTGGCCAAACATCGACGGGGACATTGAACAGTTGATAGGAGCGTGCACCGTGTGCGTGGCGAACAGAAGCGCTCCGCCGCGCGCGCCCCCCGCCCCCTGGCCGCGGCCGGCCGGCCCGTGGCAGCGCCTGCACATCGATTACATGTCGGTGGGACAAAAAGTTTATTTAGTCGTGGTAGACGCGTACAGCAAGTGGTTAGAGTGTGTCGAAATGACAACCGGAACTACCAGCAGATCATTAATTGCCAAAACAATTGTTTGCTTCTTTCGGCCTGCCACTTTTTCTGGTGTCAGATAATGATGCGAAAATAATGTCGCAAGAATTCATAACCTATTGTTCAGAAAATGGTATTAAACATATCACTTCACCTATATATCACCCGTGTAGCAATGGGCAAGCTGAAAACTCGGTTAAAACGTGCAAAAAGATGATCAAATCAATTTTAGAATCTTCCTCAAATGGGTCTAACGACAAATTACTTGATTATTTATTCGAATACCGGAATACGAATTACGATACACTGTACCACAGGGGTTACGCCGGCAATGTTATTGTTAGGTAGAAATTTGCGCGGCAAATTAGATTTAGTCATTCCACCCAGTAGCGTAAAGAATAATAATGGTAGTGAGCCGAAATCGTTAGAATTCAAAAACAAATGTCGTTCATTAAAGAAGGAACAAAAGGTTTGGGTGAGACGTTATGAAAATAGAAAGCCTTATTGGTGTAAAGGGATAATAATAGAAAGCTTGGGTAAAAGAATGTATTTAGTAAAATTAGAAAATCAGGGAGTAACTTGCAAGCGACACATAGATCAGTTAATGGTATTTAAGGGGGACGAGAAAAAGAAGAAGATTTTAGATAATGATAGAAATACTATTCAGGATACTAGGCCTCCGTCACCGTCACCTTCCTCATCTAGTATCGAACTTTCATTGCCTGCGTCACCAGCAACGGATACTTCATTTGCTCCAGAAAATATTATGTCAAATATTGAATCACAGACCGCTGGTAATACGAGGGCCACTCCGGAACGCTCCGGAGCGGCCAGCGAGACGAGGGAGGCGACGGGAAGAACTAACGATGACGGGGAAGATGGGTCAAACATTGATAACAATATAGCGGTAGCCCCTAGCACAGAGACAGCAGAGCCAGGCGACCCACCTTCTCCGTCACGTCGTATGCGATTACGACCCAGAAAAAAACTTATAATTAATAAATTGTAAATTAATATTACAGCAAGACTATTATATTTGTACACAGGTTCCCAACTGAGGGGGAGGAGCTGTAATGTATGTCCATGTACCTTTATATGTGTGCGTACTACCGCGATGCTGTATGCGTTTGAATATTAAAGCCAGTTATGTACTAAGCCGTGTTTCATTCGGACGTATCAACGTACCTAAGCAATATACCTAAATCTATTCCTTGGTCTGTGTACCTAAGTCTCTTCTTGGTTTTATCCTTCTAATAATTAGTTCGCGATTCGTGATCCCCGATTGAAGCGTTAAATTTTTTAAACTTTTGGTCTGAATACGGAAGGTAAAGTTTTTCCTTGTAGGCAATATCTTCAAATTGTGTCTTTAAATGTCTAAAAATCAGAGGCTGGAGATATAGTAAAAATATACCTATCTACACCCAAACACCACCTGCGTTTAAAACAAACTTTGCCTGTTGTTAGTTATCGTACAATCTACAACAGATGTCATGAGTCATGACACCTAACACTTGTATTAAGGGACATTAGAGAGAAATAATGCCGATCGGAATATCTCCGTCCGAACATCAAACGTGGTGTGTTTGCAGGACGAAATGACAATGCAGTGTGCGGGCTTTTTACAATAGTGACCGCGGCGGGCACGCGGCACGCCGCACAACTCATTGTAGCCATAAGCGAAGTTCGCCATTGTTGATTGCGAAGTTGGAGGCATCGGCGCGAGATAACGTGACGCGCGCTGTTCAAAGGCCCTCTGATGGCGAGTGAATTAATCGCCTGTCCTGTGTCCACTCGTCAAAACGATCGCACCCGAGATACCTCCCCGGCCTTCGTTACTCTGTCTAATAAATGAGAACATTTGTAACAATCAGAAAATTACGTCTGCCGCTTATCAAGGCGCCTCTGTGTTTACTTAGTTATGAGCGTTTTTGAGAACTATTTGTCAATATCACGTCATGCTTGGGATAATATTGTGAGAAAACCCACGTGTCTGAGAAGTCACCGGCGTATCCTAAAAGATGCGCCGAGCAATACGAGCATGCAGAGTATGTCCAAAGCTCTCTAACTCTAAAGCACTGATCTCTATCTCTGGAGTAATCATTCTATACATCTGACAGTTCCTTTTCTGTGCCGATTTGAAACGCCACCCCCGAACCTCCATGGTACTAAATTGACATTTGTTGGTTTGACCGTCGTTTTGAATGTCATGTTATTTTAGTTCTATGGTCGCTCACGCTAGGTTACGGCAACAATCAGCAGCAAAATGGCGAAATTCAAGTGTCTCCATTTTTCGTTGACAGTTAGCAATCCAGAGATATAGATCAGTGCTCTAAAGAGATGAGACCCGTGCCCAGCCGTGGGACATAAAAAGAATTGAGTTTGACACTATAAATAAAATTTGCTGGATAGCTGGGTGTATAGTCAGTAGTGACAGATTATTCTATTTACAAAGTGGCCATGTCATCGCCATCTGGGCACATGGTTTGCCTCACTATCTTTCAGGCAATCTCGTCTAAGGACTCGATTCTAAACGATACAATGGGTGACGCTGGATGTTTAACCGAATTGTTAATTAGTAAGTGTTTCTGAGATCGAGAGTTTAAAATACCAATTCCAGTCTGCTAGAATGCTGAATTCTTATTCTTGTTCTTACACCACAACACGCACTTGTCCAGTGTTTTGTCAATGATGGAAGTGTGAAGACTATTATAGGTACTAATTCTTTCTGATTTAAAATTTTCCGTGCTATCTAATGTATTCTTTTGTTGGTTTGTCATAAAAACGAAACGATTGCCATATTTTCGGACAATTGTAACTTATTCGTGAATAATCTAAATATATAAAAGAAGATACTGACTGACTGACTGACATATCAACGCACAGCCCAAACCGCTGGATCTAGAGACTCCAAATTTGGCACACATGTTCCTTGTGAGGCCTAGGGGTGCACTAAGAAAGGATTTTTCAAAATTCACCCTCTAAGGGGGTGAAACGGGGGACCGAAGTTTGGATTTTATCGAGTTAAAATACGTCTTCACGCCGCAACTACTGTACCGATTTGGCTAAAATTTGGAATGAAGGTATATTATATCTTGCATTACACATAGGCTACTTTTCATCCTGAAAAAATTCATGGTTCCCGTGGGATAAGTTGTAAACCAAAAAACCAAGATTTATATAAAGGCTACTTTTCATCCCGGAAAAATCAGGGAAACCTCAAACATTGATGTTCACACGCGAGAAATACTACTTTACGCTGTAATTACTGAATTGATATGACTGACAATCGGAAAGGAGATAAAATTATATCCTAGAATCAAATACATTTTTCTCGGGAAAATCCATTGTTTTCGTGATAATGGGGAAAACAGATATTCATGCGGGAGAAAATTTATTCCTTCACGCACAACTATTGAAAATTTTTGGTTTAAAGTTGAAATGAAGATAGATTTCATGTAAATTACCACAAAGGGTAGGTACTTTTTATTCCGAAAAATGGATGGTTCCCGTAGAATAGTTAAAACTAAAATTTACGCGTGCGAAGCCGCGGGTATCTGCTAGTATTTTTATAAAACTACAGGCAAGTATACAACAAGAAGCAAAAATCTTTCTCGGCTGCTGCAATATTTTACAGTCAAAAATCCACCAATATATGTAGTTATGCAAGAACAATAGTAGATAACGAAGAGCGAGTGTTTGGTATTCGAATCAACGTAAAAACAGACTGCCATTGCTGCCAAAACCCGTATATTCTCGGTCTAGTTACAGCAATAGCTATATAGATGCCAAATGACTACATATTATACAAAGTCCTTCGCCTCAACTGTCTATCTACCTGTGCGAGTCAAATTCAAACCTTTTCAGAACAGATTTTCATGCACTTCCACCAATAGATACAGATTAATAAGTGAGGTTTAGGTCTATTACTTGTCAGTCTTGTGAAAACTTGTTGAAATATATCGATGATATGAAGCAATCCTATCTGACGGTGAGTGATGATGCAGTCGAAGATGTCAATGAACCACTAACGGTTTTTACATAGCATCGCACCGGACGGCAAAAACGCTTGGCAAAAACGTCTTTGCCGCGAGGGTGGTAACTTGCCACGACTGACTCTCTTATCAGAGCCTGACCTGAGAAAATTCATGATTTATAGAATTCCGAACCGACTGAACCGACGGCCATTGGGGCAGACTTGTTCTGGAGTGAAGACCACGTTCCGGCAAGCGCAGCGTAGGACGACCTCCTGCCCGCTGGACCGACGACTAGAAAAAGGTCGCTGGTAGCGAGTGGATGAGGAGGGACCGTGTGTGGTGGCGCGCTCACGGAAAGGCCTTTGACGTCTATAGACTGATTAAGTATGCTAAGTAAGAATTCCAAAGTGGCCTGTTGTGGCAATCGCATCCGCGGCCTCCCACCGGAATTCTCTCGCGCTCCAACTGCTAGGGAGATCTTAGGTACAAGAACAACTAACACTACCACACAGGCAATTAATTGTAGTTGAAACTACTCCTTTGGAATATTCATTGAAATTAATTTATAACTTAGTTTTAAGTCGACTAATAGTTCTTACATTAATATTATCACAAAAATCGTATGTGAAATAAAAATATATCGATTTTGATTTTAAATAAGATTCTTGTCTTCACGACAGCGTAAACGCCAAAGAAAATCAAAAGCTTTATTTACTTAGGGAAAACGTACCAGACGTAACATAAAATTCGAATAAATAATTCAGAAGCACCATTACGTCGCTCCCGAGACGGCGAAGCGACCCGAGGAAACTACGCGCCTAAATATTTTATCACGGGCGTTATATGTATTGCAATTTTCATTAATGATTGATGATTGATGAGGATTTCAGTCGGGGAAGGAAAGCCTACCGACCGACACCCATACATAACTAATATCTACCGTAGGCCCCGGCCGTCTAATCTGGACGAGCTAATATTGTGCCCAAACTATGCCCACTGTAGGTATTTACTCCTCAATTATACATTACTAGGTTCCGCCCGCGGCTCTGCTCGTCTATTTCGGTTTTGAAAGAAAAAAAGGCGTGTGGCACTCGGAGACTGCCGCGGTAAAGCTATTGCATAGAATTTAAAGTTATTTTTAGTTTTGCCATCAATAGAAAAGTAGAACTTTTGGTACCAGGCTAACTTCACACTTTTTAGTTTTTAGTTTGCCATCTATCGAAAAATAGCAGAACTTTTTAATGACTTTTTGAAATATCACGTGCGTGATATTTCAAAAACTATGCAATAGCTTAATAAGAACTTTACGGTTGATTTCACATTTAGTAATAATTTTCTTCTAGAACATTGACATTCAAATTTCGCTATTCAGCCAGTACTGCACATAACATATCTATTAAAGTAAAATAAATACTGTTGGAACTTGTGACGAATGTTTTTATTTTACAGTAGTATGACAAGTTATATAATTATAGAAAACCTAAGATCGTAGTCCTCCTAACATCCACTCCTCTTTTAGGAACTGAGGCCAAGAGCTTTAGTCAGCCTTTCCAGCCTGGGTGCATATAAGGGCTTTGTGAAACAATCAGCCAGTTGGTCCTCAGTAGTAACTTGCTTGACCTCAAGTATGCCAGCTGCCGTACACTCTCTGACATAGAGATACCTTCATTGTATGTGCTTGGTTCGGCTATGTTGCTCGTACGGCGGATTGTATGCTAGCTTTATTGTTGACTCATTGTCAATGTAAAGAAGTGGTGGCTTTTCAGTTTTAGTGATTTCCTCCAACATCTGTTGTAGCCATATAATTTCCCGGGCTGTCTCCGTAGCTGCCACTAGCTCTGCCTCTGTCGACGATAAAGCTATCGTCTTTTGCTTGTTACTCCAGCCTTCTGCATTCACTGATAACATGTCCTTTCTTCTTGCAAAATTTGCATGTATTTACGAAATTTGTCTCTTCTTCGTATTCATCTTTAGTGTTGGTAGTATTGGTGTTGGAACCAATACTACCAACACTAAAGCCATTAATTTCGAACCATTATTAAATTGTCTGGCTTCTGATTCTTCTAAAATTTTTACCTTGAGTTCTTCAGGTTTCGGTAACGTGTCTCTGGATTCTATCGCTACACGAAAATTTTCGTAGTCAGGTGGTAAGCTGTATAGCATGATAACAGTGAGCAAATCCTCATGAATACAAATGTCCATATCCTGCAATTTGTCTACCACGTCCATGAACTTATTTAAATGCTCTCTAATATTGCCATTTTCCATTTTGGACAATATTAACTTTCTATTAACTAAAAGAGAGGCCTTCCTAGCCGGTCCCTTACTGGCATATATAAAATCAAGCAAAGTCCAAATCTCGTGAGCTGTTTTGCAGTTTTTTATTTGCTTCCATTCAGAGGGTGAAATTAAAAGTACCAACTCAGATTGAGCTAAAAGATCCGTCTCTCTCTTCTCTTTATCAGCTTTCTCAAGATTCAGCGGCTTCTCAACAACACTCCATAATTTATTTTTGATGAGTACGGCCCTTGCTTGAATTCGCCATATGTCGAAATTTTCTTTATTTAAAGTCTCAATTTTTGTACTTGAGCCCGACGCCATCGTGATCAACGTATTTATAGCTTTATTTTTATTCTGCTACCATATTAAAGTAAAATAAATACTGTTGGAACTTGTGACGAATGTTTTTATTTTACAGTACAAGTTAAATAATAATAGAAAACTGTTGCTATGGAGACTGAAGGTACAGTCCTTCTAACAATATCGATAAAACATTATCGAATGTTCCGCGTATAGACGAATCTGTTCAGAGTAATCTTAGGAAGTTTTATCACTAGGTACTATACGGATTTTGTACGCTTATCAATAGTAGAAAAATGGCTTTTCATTGCGGTAATAGATTACAGTCAATTTATTGAAGAATTAAAGATCTTACTATTTCAGTTTCTTAAGGGAGCCAATTTTAAAAGAAACATGGACCAAAGCTACTTGAAGGCTACATTAGTTCCCTTCAAAAACAAGTACAATCTGCTCCGTACAGGCCTAGAATCACTTGATTCTAGGCCTGTTCCCGAGAGTGTTAAATTAAAGTTGACACTTGAGTGACAGTGTTTCAAGGATATTTGAGTTTTACTTTTCCTCATATAATATTACATGAAACAATGTTTTGTATTTCAAATCGGTCTTTACTCAGTTTATTTTTTGGTGAATATAACATTTTCTGAAAATAATCCCAGCTAGATCGATTTATCGTCCCCGAAACCTCCTGTATACCGTTCATGAAAATCGTTGGAGCTGTTTCCGAGATTCAAATATATACACGAATTGCTCGTTTGAAGACCTAAGATTAAACAAAGTTTTGCATGTAGCAACTTATGATAAAAAGTTTTCTCAAATTAGGTAATAGTAAATTCTTTTCCTTCAACAGTTCTCTGATTGGCCCATTATGTCATTTTATGTGATTTTTTATGAATCAGGAGAAATAAATTAAATTTGATTTTTTCATATTGATTTTTTCAACTTTATCGATAATTTTACGAGTCACGGTTAAGATGCATCATTATACTTTGACAGTTATCAAATATTAAAGTTTATTCTTTGCCATTGAAATTTTAACCTTAATTACATAAAAACAGAGTTCCTAAAAAAATCTTTAAAATACGAATCAACTAGCGCTGGTGCGGGCAAAAGCGGAACTATAGGTATATTTTAAGTCAATTTTTGCAATATAAATTATATGCCTGTGACAATAAGGTTGACTTTAATGTTGGCTTGTTGGTTGGCGGAATTTTTTCGTTACGGTTTTTCTGGATTCGGTTCACCCGTCAAGGCCCGCGATAGAAGCTATGCAATAGCTTAATAAAAACATTTGATTTCGTACTGACCCGGCAAACCTTGTATTGTCATAAATAATAAAATAAATAATAAAAAATAACAAGGTTAACTTACAATCTTATAAATTATAATGTAGTGATATTAATAACAATAGTAAAATTTTTAACATATTATATCTGAATATTTTAATCCTTGGAAAACCCCTCGCGACTCGCGGGTCAAGTCAAGGCCTCCCCCAGAGACTGCCACCGGTGTCTGTCTCTTGCTATCGCTAACCAATTTACTCCTGTTTTGTCTTATGGATTAAAAAAAACAGCTTATACGACCTTGTCTCAGACCTACCGAACATACGCAGTAAACATAACAATCGACAAACACCTTTATTCGCTTTCCTTAGCAATTGGACCACCTAAAATAAAATCATTTCTGTTGAAGTGATTTACTCGTATTACATATTTTTGAATCATTTTCAGAACTACTTGGTTAAATAACACTGTTGTTGTTACTCACGTTGTTTTTCAGTCAATCTGGAAGTAGAATTAGTAATCGGACCCTCAAAAACAATCATTTTAATTGAAGAGATATACGTATTACACTTCTGGACTAATGTCAAAACTACTTACCCAATGTTGACGTAGTTTTAGGCATGTCCGCCCAAAACTCCCGAATGTGATTAATAAACAAGCTTTCGATAATATGGCTAGCGCCTAATCAAGATATTGGATGACGTGCATTGTTAATAGATCAGGCTTGTGCGGGTGCGCCTAGCTTGCAGGGCTACCTCTCATTTCCTGCGTATTTGTTGTTTATTGTTTTCTAGAACCGCAAAAGGATCATCTACTATGATAATAACATCAAGATGAGCCCATCCGAACATTTTACGTAAACCTTCTTCATACAAGAAAATGTAGAGCCATGTGTCGAAACTCCTGCGAAATACTGCGTAGGCTTACAGCTTACTACTGACGCCGGAGGCGGTTTTGCTCCCATAAATTGGCGACATTTTTTCGCACGGTCCGCCGGGTCTATAGTATAGGTGTCTTTGATCATCTAACTGTAAGCTTTCATACAAAAAGTGATAACGTTTTCGTACCCGTAAATATAGTCCGATAATCATAATTTTTAGAAATGTTGCTGATATGCTCGGTCGTTTTACTTTTTAAGAAATAAGTATGTATTGTTTATGTTAAAAGATATTAGAGTATAAATATCCATATTTTTGACTAAAACTTGCTCTAGTATTTTTTTTAATTTAAATAAACTAAAATATTAAAAATAAACACGTGCGAGCCTAGATTAAAGTGTACTGAATCTAATGAGACCAAAATTGTAGAATTTGATAAGCGTTTGGAGGTTAAAAACGTTATCACCCATACCAATATTTCAAGATTAAAATGTAGGCCTAGTACTGGACTTGCCATTTTCTCTATAAGAGCATAGATATAATTTTTGAACTCGTATGTTAATTTCGCTCAGAAGAGATCATTCGAAAATTCGGGAAGAGAATACTTCATTCCGCTTTTCGATAACCCTATTTCCTCCTAATTCACTTTTAGCAGGAGCATAATACTGCACCAATCAGTATCTAGATGCATGCGGGGCAAATGCCGTCATGATCAGACAGACCTCTACAAATTAATTGTTCGGGCCTTCGTCTCCTGCAAATTTTGATCTCAACATGTTGTAGTTACATAACTACCCCTAGATTGTGTTAGAAAAACGTATTCATAGTTATCATAACCGTTTACAAATTCTAACCACCGATTGGTTCCCTGATTTACGTCATCCAATCGGGGGACAGAATTCGCTAGCGATTACGATAACGATGAATACGTTTTTCATACGCAATCAGACCCCTGGTTGAGTTTGATTTTTCTGTAATTATAATAGAGTATTTAATCCAGGGTACAATCTCCAATACAACTTTCCGATATAAGCCTAATTTTCTAAGAGTTATTTGCCACCTAATTCTACGATCGAGACTGCCTTATTTACAAAATATGCAGATTAAAAACTATCTATCACAACAACCATGGGTTAACTTTCCATTGCTTGTTAGTGCGGTAAAAGAAATTGTTTCATGATATTATAAAGCCCTCTGACAGTCAGACGGACAGAAGGTGTAAGCTTAGGTAATAGTACGTTAGTAATATTATATATTCGTTGGTAATAGGGTCTTTTTTACACTATACAAGTTAGTACATGACAGCGATCTCACCTGCCGTGCTATTCTGCAAAACAGCGACGAGCGTACATCTCTGCATCTATGAATTTGTCAGTTGTAGTAGAGTACAATTTTGCATGCCATATTTGGGTTGGCAGCTGTCTGGCAGCTATTTCATTTTGTAGAATAGCACAGCTGATGGTAAGTGATGATGCAGCTGAAGATGTTATCGTACTAACTTGGAAGGGGTTAGTAAACTCACCCTAACGGTTTGTACACAGTATCGCACCGGAACGCTAAATCGCTTGGCGGTGCGTCTTTGCGGGTAGTGTGGAAACTAGCCACGGCTGAAGCCTCCTACCCGACCAGACCCGGGTCAACTTGGAAATTATAAAATTCCAAAGTGGACCGTGGAGGGAATCGAACCCGCGACCTCCCACTCGAAAATCGAGCGCGTGCCACTGCGCCAGGGAGGTCGTCTTGTAGGCAGCACTGGCACGGTGAACCTTAATATCACCTGTATCAGATATCAAGCTCAAGACCTCATACGATATCATCCAACATCACCAGACAGGTGCTGAGGACACTGGCGCAGTTTTTCCGATAGCACGTGTAACCGTCTCTATTCGGTATAGGTACGTAATTGATTAGAAATGCTGCCCACTGACGCAGTGGAAGGTAATGGGGCAGCTTGGAATTGCAATAGATGGATAATATCCCGTTCAATTGGGCCGCATCCGGTCCGTCCCGGCAATTGTATTTATAAACGAATTGCTTTTCGATTGCTTATGAATTTTGAATTTGCGCATGAACATTATAGATACCTGAGACAGAAGGGAGACGAATATCTGCCCTGTTTGTTTACCTGGACATTGAATTGTTGTCTTATTAATTTATCAAGCTGTCCTAGATTTACCCTAGGGCAGTTAAGTAAATTAACAATTACCTACCACCAGATATAATGATTGATTAACCTGTAGGTGTGTTTCACGCTGGCAGACCAAACGTGTGTATTGTATATATCGTCACGGGTTACCCCTTGAGTCTTGGCACTATAAAAACCTTTAGAATGCCAAATCTCAATCTCATCAACGGAGGCCAAATGCATAAAATGGGCTAAAAAGTGTTTACTTTTTAAATATTGAATGGAAGCAGGTGTCAGATTTAGGGTTAAGGGTGTGGTCACCAGAAGTGTTTAAAATAAAAGCGGTTATTTTCTGTTAAAACTTTTATTCGAAACGTTAATTTATTTTTAAACTGTTTATCTTTTCTAATTGTTGGAATGAATCTACCACCGGTTCGGAAAGCAAGTTTTGCACTGAGAAGAACCGGCAAGAAACTCAGCACTTGTTCTTTTCAAAATATATATTGTACAAGCAATGTTACAAGTAACTTGGTAACAATAATCACTGATTAATTAATACGAAGTGACTCGACAATGGTCGAAGAGATCTAATGATATTATTGATCGATCCACAGTAATTTAACAATCTTTATAGAACACAATTATTATACTCAGCAATATGTAAGCCACATTAACTGGATTAATTAATTCAGAATGACAACTACAAAATATAGTTAACAATAAACAGATAGATAACAGTTATTATCCTAATATCCTAATCCTAATCCTAATAATATTATAAAGGCGAATGTTTGTGTGTGTGTTTGTTACTCCTTCACGGCTCAACTACTGAACCGATTTAGCTGAAATTTAGAACATAGGTAGCTTATAACCCGGATTAAAACATAGGCTACTTTTTATCCCGGAAAAATCCGTAGTTCCCGTGGGATACTCAAAATACCAAATTTTCTAGAGCAATCTATAGCTACATCTATAGATAGATTGTTCAAGCGAACTTGCTTGAAAGCATGTTTAAAGGTTGGAATAGGGAACGATAACGGGAAAATGACGTTTCCCTTAGGATTCATGAAAAAGCGAATTTGACGGGGCCGGGCCGCGGGCAAAAACTGAATCTATTATCACTCTAAATGTGAAAATGGCCACTATGTAGGTTCTGAACATAGCACTGTACGCATTTAACAAGTGTGTTTTAGTTGAACAAGGGGAGGGATAATAATGCTATAAATAATAATGATATAATGCTATAAATAATGCATAATGCTATAAATGTGAAAATGGGTACCCGTATTATAGGTTCCGACATTACAACTGTTTCGCTATTAGCATTTTGTGTTTTAGTTGAGCAATGAGATACAGTTTAATAATATTATAACTATGAAAACGGGTAGTGGGTACCTATATGATATACTGTTTCGTTACTGACAATGTATGTTTTAGTTGAGCTATGGGATATGGTAAAGTAATTAGTAATGCTATAAATGTGGAAATGGGTACCTACCCATAAAGGTTCTGAAAGTACAATTGTTTCGCTATTTATAATGTGTGTTTTGGTTAAGCAATGGGATACAGGTTAATAATGCTAAAAAGGTGTTCCTGTATAGTTTCTGATATTAGAACTGTTTCGCTATTAAAAATATGTGTTTTAGTTGAGCAATAGATTATGTGATAGTAATTATGCTATAAATGCGAAAATGGATACCTATAAGGTAAAGGTTCTGAAATTATTTCACTCTTAAGCGGATACGTTGATTTTATTTTCGTCCTTCTCACTCTGTTGAATACGTTGGTGGGTTAGGTTAGGTTAGGTTAGTATGCAGCGTTGCGGAAGAATATAACAGAAAAACGTTGTTTTACCTAATTACTTCAAAAACTAAGCCAGTTATTTAAATGTCGTTCTGAGCGTTTTTGGGAATTATTTTTTACCGATAAATTAAAATAAAAATTACAATTATGTCCATCGTAGTTTTCGATGGAAATTAGAAAAATGGAGATTTTGGAGCAATTTTTGGGAGAACTTTTTGGCGATAAATTTTAATCCAATCGTGTTTCCGAAGTTAGGTTAACACATATGCTGTTTTTTCCCCAGAAAATCCAGGACTCCCACGGGATTTGTAAAACCCCGAAATTCACGCGGGCGAAGCCGCGGGCAAAAGCTAGTAGGTTATAAGAAATACTTAGCTTTTGCAGTGCCCCAATAGCTCTGTCCGGTACTACGGTCGGAAATAGAGTAATCTCCAGACTGCCGGATCCGAGGCTTTTATACTATCGAGTCAACAAGTGGGAGATCCCTTTTTTATTTAACTACCGTCACTAGTCAAATTGTCAATATCCTAATTAATTTACAGAGAATAACAGTATTATAAAATAATCATATGATTATATTATTTTAAAATGTTATGTTTTTTATAGTCAAATATTAAATTACTTAAAGAACAGAAACACACAAACTTATAGAAGTAGAATGATAATGGTTATAAACAATTGGTATAATGACTTCCTACCAATACAAATCAAATTGTCAACATTCTTATTTAATAACAGAGAATGATAGTTATATAAAATGATCATATGATTATTAATGTTATTTTTTGCAATTAAACATTAAATTACTCAAAGAACAGAAATACACAAACCCATGGAAGCAGAATGATAATGGTTATAAACAATTGGTATAATGACTTCCCCAACTCCAATAAACGTAATGCAATTACAATTAAGTTCCGTTTGTCATTAATATAATAGCCATGTTTGTCATTAATATAATAATATTATTCCTCATGTATTAAAGTATTAAATTAATAATATTTTAATTAATTAATAATGTGATTGTACAGACAATCAGTATCTTGACTTCCTTAACTTTTATAAAGGTAATTACGATGAAAAACATAATATAATTATTTACAACCAGTAACATAATTATAAATATTATTTGTTAAATATAACCACAGTATAAATATAAATAATTAGTGAAATACACAGTAAACCACACAGGATGGTTTAATTACAAATCATATTTGTTACCAATAATTTGTGTAGTACCTTTCCTAACTTTTATCACTATATTTGGCTATGAAACATACACAGTATACATATTGAAATTATTGCTGTTTATGTATAACCGTAACCTTACTTATTCTCGATAAGAAGTCACATTTTAACCCATAATATATCACGGCCAAACTGACATGTACTTCGCTCTCGAAGTACCCACCCCCCATTTCTAAACTTTTTCTTAATCATAATCATAATCATAATCATAATTTATTTGCTTAAACATTGTAAGTATATGATTACAAATACATGTTCAGTCAACAAATATTAACATGCAAATATCTAAAAACTTATGCTAATTATAAATTTCTGAAAATATTATCATTAGTTATAGCAAATATAATATTTTTAGAGGAGAAAATAATAATATTACTACAAACACAGGAAAGAATTAGCAACGATAATTATAATTTAATATGAAATACTTAAGTCAAAATTATTTTTTCACAGCAAAGAACTCATTAACCGAATAAAAGCACTTATCGACCAACCAGTTATATAATTTTACTTTAAACCTTAAGTATGGCAATTCTTTGATGAATGTAGGCAACCCGTTATAAATCTTAATCATCATATGATAGCAACTTTTTGACCTTAGGGCAGTTTTAACTGGCGGATAATAAATTTTATTAGGATAACGCGTGTTAAAATTTGAAAAATTGCCACAAATTTCAAAAAATTCACACCTATACCTCTTTACAAAGCACGCAACTTCAAAAATGTAAATGCATGGCAGAGTTAATAATTTAAGGGATTTAAATAGAGGCCTGCATGAATCTACTGGACCCTTATTACCTATTGCTCTAATACACTTTTTTTGAATTAGGAAAACTCTGTTAACATCTGAAGCATTACCCCAGAGCTTTATTTTTATTTCGACTTTTCTACATTATTACCTCGCGACTTTATTTTTTTCGCGGCATCCGCGATCTTATTTTTTTTCGCGGGGCCCTACACTTCGCGACTTTATTTTTTTCGCGGCATCCGCGATTTTATTTTTTTCGCGGGGCCCTACACTTCGCGACTTTATTTTTTTCGCGGCATCCGCGACATTATTTTTTTTTTTTTTCGCGGGACCAACACTTCGCGACTTTATTTTTTTCGCGGCATCCGCGACTTTATTCTTTTCGCGGGGCCCTATGCACTTCGCGACTTTATTTTTTTCGCGGCATCCGCGACATTATTTTTTTTCGCGGGACCAACACATCGCGACTTTATTTTTTTTCGCGGCAACTCTCTTTGTGACTCCTTATCCTGTACATATAGGCACCGTTATTGATAATAAGTATGCCACGAAATGACAATGTAAAGAGTCTCAACAGAGTCCCACGCGCTGACGCCGAAGCTTAATCGACCGCGAGTACAGAACTCCATTGTGTATGGCAAACCCATCATCTTTAACACTTCCACCAAACCCATCCATTAACATGATCAGATCTGTATTATGTGTATGTTTCCTTGACAAAAGAAAAAAAATAAATCTTCACAATATTGGCTTAGTTACAAATCAATCAACATTACAATAATCAAATAAAATAATATATCACGGTCGGTCCGTTAATGCCACAATACTTCACCAAGCCATATTTTTTTTCACTTCAAACGACTCCAGATCACAAAACTACATTATTATTATTTTTTTTTTTTTTACCAGTCAACAGTAAATGTCAAAGTTAGAGTTAGGATCCATACCATCCAGTGGGCTTTACACACCATTCATTAATGGTAAACTCTATATTACTTACAACCACTGGAGGTATTTATACCATAGTCAAGTTATGTCATAGTAAACAGTAAGAGTCATTTTAGATGGCAATTTCCAATAACTTCTTGTGATCAAATAACAATGTTTTATAAATACTTCTAATACCACATATTCTTTGGCATTTTATTCCGTAATGTTGATTATTGTAACATGTACCATATTTTTTTTCTTTATAAACAATCCTTTGCTTCATACAATACATTTCCACACAGATTTCCATCAAAATAATTGTCCATTATTATGACAGCTGAACATAAAACATTTATGGATTAATTTCCTCAAATAATAAATCAAAGCATCCCAAAGACGAAACAGACTGTACAAAAGCTTATTATTGTTCGCTTAGAACAAGTTATTTTTGTGTTTCTCAAATTTAGTCCAAACCAAAAATATACTTTGATGTTACACTAAAGAATGTTATGTTTTCGTTGCAGATTTTGTAGCTCAAAAATATTTCAAACCAATATCAAAATAAAAGTAATCGCTCGGCTAATCTGACAAACAATTTTTGATCGCAAAGGTCAGTCTTAAGACCATTCATTTCCTTTCTATACGTTGAACTATTATATAAAAAAAGAAATATAATACAGAAAATGGGATAAGAATGAAAAATTTTAATCGAATATATTATTACTATGTATTTTTTAAGTGGGAAGTCTGAACGAGATTTACTGGTAAAGTCAGTCTTATGCCAATGGTCGGGGACTACATGTTAGATCACTTATCCCACCGATTGTTTTCTTTTAATGAACAGATAAATTAAAATTTTGTGTTATATTTCCTCATTAGTGTTACAATTATTTGTTCATAGATTATTATAAAGAAGGTAGATAGAAACTACGATGTTATCAATTAGTGTTTCTTTATTCTTTACGGTTTTCGTTATTTAGGCTTTAAAGAATAATTCTAATAGAAGCCTCAGTTGTTTTCTCCTAGGTATAATAATAATAAACATAAAACTTAATTCAGTATAACACCTGAAAAACAGGATTATAATATGGAAAAATGAAGAAAACTTTAAATTTAAATTTAAATTAACAACTGAAACTCAAATTGAAGATGTCAGGACAACTATCAGTTTCAAGGATTGTCATAATTGAATAGATGAAAGAAAGGAGTGTTGTTATAAGTGTTTTTTTTTTGTCTCTTTTGCCTTATTTAAAAAAAAAATGATTCATAAATTAAAAATCAATAAACATTCAATATATATTTAGTTTTTAACGTGGTTTGTATAAGACATACTGAGCCATTGTTTGAAAACCCTAGTAAATAAAATAAAATCAATAAATCTCAGTGAAAAGGGGTCAGTAAACTAACAACACTCATTTTAACATTATTTATACTATATTATAAAGCTCAGTTTTATTTATATTGTTAAACTTATAGAACAAAAATAAATAAACATCCTAAACGAATTCTTGATAATTCTCCTTGAGATATTACGAGAAAAGGTAGCTGTACGAACAGAATTTTCTATTAGCGATAAAGGCGAAATTTTGTTTATAAGTTTTGGAATTATTCATCTCCTATGGAATCAAATTTAATGTGACTTTATTTTGATTTTCAATATCTTCATTAAACAAAATATTCGTGATTAGTTACAGTTATTTAAATTTGTAGGTTATAACAAATATTCATTATGAGAACGTAAATTCTAAATTTGAATAATATTTACTTTTATCTCAAAAAAAATGTGTACGAAATTGAATAGACGAGCAATATTAAGACAAGGGAAAATCACGGTCAGATTATCCCCCCCTTTTTTTTTCAATCTACATTATTAATGTTATTTTTTACAAAGTCTTATCTTGGCTGTAGTCAAGGCGAAACTGGATATTATAATGGAGTTTACTTGTTACAGATAAAATAATTTTGGTTGTAGCAAAAACACGAATCTAGCAATGGTGATTGGACACCATGTAGCCTAATCAATGTTGATAAACCTAAAATCAATAACAGTTTTATGTTATTACTTTGAAGACTCATTAACCAATGTTTCTTTATTAAGAAATATTCAGATCGCTAACAATGGCTTGTCTGTGCTCAAGTGACGTTGCAACATCGAAGGGATATTACAATTAATATTTCTTTTAATCGTGAAGTATAAGAATTAAGAAGGATTTTTTTAATTATTAGAATTTACTGTCACTACCATTAATGTAAGACTACCTTCATATTATACAAATTATATTATATTTTTTTTTTTGTAACCTTGCAGAAAACGAAATATTGATTAGATTTATTTTTTTTTTTTAAATGGAAAAGGAAAGGAGTATGGCGCAAATTGGCTTAGCTCTAACAAAAATAACCCAGAGACCGTTCAGAATCTGGAGTGATCCATTTTGCATTGCTGTTTTTCATAGACTTTTTTTTTTTTTTTGTCAATACCATATTTTTTTAGAAGTAGGGGATTAAAAATAAAATACAACCAAAAAAAAAAAAACTTTCAACAATAATGTGAATATCTTCTTTCTCCCTACTTTATTTGATTAACTTTGATTGAGATTGGAGTGGATTTTAGTCTGGGCCAGAAATGTATGAGTCCGCCGGTCTCCTTTCTGTTGTTGATTTTTTTTTTTTTTTTTTTACTGAGCAATAATTGCCACACGTAATGCCACAATTGAAAAAAATATAATTCGAGTCATTTACTGTTAGTCCAATTGATTACTTAACAAGTAGATATTTATGTTCTTTGTGTAATTGACACCTAATTTGAGTTTAGTTTTAGTTAAGTTACTATCTTGGGTATATAATTTTGTGTGACTTCCCATTATCAAAAATATCGATCGCGAAAACCCTAGTGAATGGCCGATAAGAACCTTCATTTATTATAACTTATTTCATATTAAAAAAAAAAAAAAAAACTTGATTTATGCAGAGAAATAATAGTTTCTTCAGACACGTACAATGTCTAAAAAAAACATCACTTTTTAGCATAGTTATTTGTGATTGGTTTGGAATAAATTAACGACACTCACAGCCTGATATTTAAATGAAAACGAATCCTTCTCACAATAAGTGATTTTCTTCAATTCCTTAATACGTACTAAGTCTTGTTTACCCTTTTTTTTTTTTATGGATGCTTTGTTAACGTTTCACAATATAATTTGTATTTATGTGTTTCGATATTTTCATTTAATGTACAAATATTTTCATATTGATTATAATTTTAAGAAAAACTATAGTAAATGGTTCTAATAACTGACCTTAAAAAGGTATACATCCGTTGAGACTAATACCAATGACGAAATTTCGCGGCCAGATGTTGGCTACATTCTTCACTTCTTTCCATATTCACAAATGAAGTTCTTCTGTATCAACACCACTTCAATATCTCGGATGTTCAGGTTGGCACAACAGAATCCACGCTCACCGTTTCTGAAACATAAGATAATGTATTAGCAAAATAGGTTTCGCATCCCGCTTCTGATGTCAGATTTTTGGGTTAAGGGTGTGGTCACCAGAAGTGTTTAAAATAAAAGCGGTTATTTTCTGTTAAAACTTTTATTCGAAACGTTAATTTATTTTTAAACTGTTTATCTTTTCTAATTGTTGGAATGAATCTACCACCGGTTCGGAAAGCAAGTTTTGCACTGAGAAGAACCGGCAAGAAACTCAGCACTTGTTCTTTTCAAAATATATATTGTACAAGCAATGTTACAAGTAACTTGGTAACAATAATCACTGATTAATTAATACGAAGTGACTCGACAATGGTCGAAGAGATCTAATGATATTATTGATCGATCCACAGTAATTTAACAATCTTTATAGAACACAATTATTATACTCAGCAATATGTAAGCCACATTAACTGGATTAATTAATTCAGAATGACAACTACAAAATATAGTTAACAATAAACAGATAGATAACAGTTATTATAGGTTATAAGAAATACTTAGCTTTTGCAGTGCCCCAATAGCTCTGTCCGGTACTACGGTCGGAAATAGAGTAATCTCCAGACTGCCGGATCCGAGGCTTTTATACTATCGAGTCAACAAGTGGGAGATCCCTTTTTTATTTAACTACCGTCACTAGTCAAATTGTCAATATCCTAATTAATTTACAGAGAATAACAGTATTATAAAATAATCATATGATTATATTATTTTAAAATGTTATGTTTTTTATAGTCAAATATTAAATTACTTAAAGAACAGAAACACACAAACTTATAGAAGTAGAATGATAATGGTTATAAACAATTGGTATAATGACTTCCTACCAATACAAATCAAATTGTCAACATTCTTATTTAATAACAGAGAATGATAGTTATATAAAATGATCATATGATTATTAATGTTATTTTTTGCAATTAAACATTAAATTACTCAAAGAACAGAAATACACAAACCCATGGAAGCAGAATGATAATGGTTATAAACAATTGGTATAATGACTTCCCCAACTCCAATAAACGTAATGCAATTACAATTAAGTTCCGTTTGTCATTAATATAATAGCCATGTTTGTCATTAATATAATAATATTATTCCTCATGTATTAAAGTATTAAATTAATAATATTTTAATTAATTAATAATGTGATTGTACAGACAATCAGTATCTTGACTTCCTTAACTTTTATAAAGGTAATTACGATGAAAAACATAATATAATTATTTACAACCAGTAACATAATTATAAATATTATTTGTTAAATATAACCACAGTATAAATATAAATAATTAGTGAAATACACAGTAAACCACACAGGATGGTTTAATTACAAATCATGTTTGTTACCAATAATTTGTGTAGTACCTTTCCTAACTTTTATCACTATATTTGGCTATGAAACATACACAGTATACATATTGAAATTATTGCTGTTTATGTATAACCGTAACCTTACTTATTCTCGATAAGAAGTCACATTTTAACCCATAATATATCACAGGCGTTATTTTGCGGAAATCCATAATTAGCAGGACAGATTAATTTGTTTTGATACGATTTCGCATTTTGAAGTCAACATCTCCTGAGGATGTCCCGGTGTCGGGACGAAACGTGCGTCGAAGAAAGTGATAGAAAATTGTGTGTGGTGTTTCATGTGGGTAGTGTTTCTGCATATTGCACCATGCAGAATCTTTTCAAGTAGCGGATAATAGCAAAACAAATTAATCTGTCCTGTTTACTTTTTGTTAAAATGCAGACAATGCAAAAGGAAGATATGGATAAAGATGATATTATTTTATCATGTTACACATAGAATAGGTACGCCGATGTTGATTACAATGTTAATTGTAATAATGATTTGTCAGAATTATAATCATAATATAATTAATACAATAGGAAAAACACAACAATGACCTCTAATAAGCACTATATAACGCGGTTTATAAAAAAAAATATTATTACGGTTAATTAATATATTTATATACCTATTACCTACCATACTATATTTTTCCTATATAAATAAACAAAACTAATTGTCTCATTTTATTACTAGTTGGCACGCACACTTCATTCAGATACTTATAAAATAATCGTTGTTATGATTATGTATTTTGTAACTTATATTATGTATAGCCATTTTCCTGATATGCTCAACTTTAGAAAGACCTGAAGGGTTCTTTTACTGCAAAGATTTTGTACTGTTCGATACAAGCAGATCCAAGCGAAATGCGAGTATAAAATTTATCTCGTAAGCCGCAAAATCATTTTAAAATTCGAACACTTCTGCCTGAAACTGAAAGGTTCCTTAATCCTAATTATCAAAAAAATACATTATGACAAATATGAAAAGTTCAGAAACGAGGTATTTGTGTTAGTAATAGGTACAAGTTATTAGTTATTTGTTTAGTTATACTTAAAATAAAAAATATAACTATAGTTTGAGTTTTATTAATTACAAACTAAATCTAGTTCAGTTTATCAATGCTTTTTTCATAAATCTAATCTCTTCTTAGAATTTAAAAAGAATTCTCATTCTCATACTTTTATTATCTTTTTTACTTAATTCATTATAGTTTTTCATTGGAGACAAGATGAGTAATTCCAGCAGCGAATATCGGCAATTTTGGAAAATCTAGAACAATTTTTATTATTTGATGCATCAAATGCAACCATAAGAAAATTCAAGATATGGGTAATGGGTATCTGAACGATTTACGTAAATTTTTTCATACAAGCAAACAGTAGCGCCATCTGTAAAATTTTTAGATGGCCGCCCAGCGAACTACAGTGTGGCCTTACTGTTGGTGGCAAAACAAGCATCTTTGGCACCGATAAACTGGCGACATTTTTTCGCGCCGTCCGCCATGTCCAGGGTATATGTCTATTATCAAATGGCAGCGGTTGTTTGTAGCTCGAGGCTTGTTACAGAGCTGTAATAATGACATTTTCTGATAAAACCTATAAACATTTCTTTGTTCTCCCTTGTTGATTTACTGTATTGTAACACAATTGTTTATAGACGCCCGTTTCGAAGTAAGACTAACATTACTTAATGCAAACGTTGAGAATTTCATTCCAAAACGTAAATATTTTGTTTCCGAGTAAGTACTCAGATGTTTTTGGAGTTTACTCAAGTTTCATGTACCTATAGGGCGCAAATTGAAGGGCACTTGCTTTGATTGGTACAGCGGGAAATCAATCGAGCGAATCAAGGTTAACGCGTAAAATTAGTGAAACATTTGCGACCTGGCCAAGTGTTTTGGTAACTACCGATGAAAATTATGATAATGATATTATTATTAAGATTTTTTCTATCTAAGTTTCGAACTCTCTTTCTCGCAACCCCTTTTTATGTCCCACTGCTGGGCACAGTCTCCTCTCAGACTGAGAGTTTAGCCATAGCCCACCACGCTTTCCAAGTGCGGGTTGGCGAGTCTCACACACCTTAGAGAAAATTTTTGTGAACTCTCAGGCATGCAGGTTTCCTTACGATGTTTTCCTTCACCGTTAAGTTAATGATATTTACTTTCCTAAAAGCACACATAACTCGGAAAAGTTGAGATTATGCCCAGGATTCGAACCCGCGACCTCCTTATGAGAGGCAGAGGTCAGAACCACTGAGCTATCACTGATGCTTCAAACTTCAATTACCTGATAAAGTATGGTAACACTGTCTAAATGTATGGTAAAACTACCAGAATTTTTTAAATTTACGAAGGTTCTTATGCGCCGTGCGCTGAGAAGAAGCCCACAACAAATTCAGCTGTGTTTCCTACGTTAAAAAGGTTGTTACATTGCAAAATAGCATATTGTTTTACATAGCATATCCATAGCACTGACAGACCCGCATACTTACTAGACTTAAAATTAATATTTATGGTGTTGAATTTTTTATTCAAGGATCATACGTGTAGAGGGATACCTTTAAACACTTAATTTCATTTTAATAAGCACGTGTGTATATGCCATATAAATATTCACGACGTATTAGTTCGTTTTTGTTTGATTATGGTAGCTCCTCATGCCGCGTTTTACCACGCGACTTTGTCGAACTCTGAATTTCTCAGTACGATGCATAAAAACTTAATATAAACTATATGTTACTTGCTGACCCGGCAAACGTTATTTTGCTATTAAGGATATAGCTTACGACCTGCTCTCAGACATACTGAACATACACTGGTAATTTTATAACAATCGTTCTAGCCGTTTCGGAGGAGGTTTCGAAGGAGGAATTTGGTAACAAAAATTGGCACGATAATTTTATTTATTAAAGAAAGAAAATAGAGCCAATGAGATAATATAATATATATCACCTGTAAGATCTCAAAATCCATACATATACCTAACCGCCATGTTGAAATCAAAATTTACCAAAAAATCGTGTAGTTGTGGAATGTAATCGTTGTTGGCTTAAGAGCTCGGGTAAACAGGATAGGGTTCAGTTTTTTCTGTAAGCTATCTTAAACGTTATACGTCTATTTTGTCCTTGGTCCTCGTGTAGCCGTGGGCATAGGCAACACCGCATGTTTCTTCGTAAAAATAGCGAAGCAATCACGCGTCGTGAGAAGCCACCCTAACACTGAAGCGTGCCAAGAACTTCAAAGCGTCACATTAATTTCTCTTATAAATATTAAATGCAGCTTTTCTTCCACTTTTAACTACTTTACTATTAAAGGTCTATTATCTGCTGCCAAAAGTGGGTTCTAAGGAATACAGGCCCAGAGTTCCTTGTTTTACTAACGAGACCTCTATTTTCCACTTTAGAGGATTTAATTCTTTTTTTCCTTTATCTGTAGGTATGCTAAACCTGCTTATCCGTAAAAAAGCCAATTTTACCCTTTATGCATCTAGTGAGGTCATAAGTTGCCAATACTCTAAAATTACAAAATAGGATTGTGTGGTTTTATGAAACCATGGTAAAAGCGAAACTTTTGTGGCCTTGGCTGTTCTGACGAGCGCCGTTCACTTTATACCTACTCCGCGGACGATCGTCACGCGACATGCAACACACAGACGAAAAAGTTTGAGACGATGTAATAAAAGTTTCACTTTAATAAGCGTTAAATGCTACAAAAAATAAAGTAAGAAGAGTACATGCTAGCGGGTGTTAACAAAAAGCGACGGCATTGTGAGTGTCAAAGCGGTAGTTAGACTGATAACGCCTACGGTTAGCACAAATAGCATTAATATAAACTAGAATCGAACGTTGCGCGCTATCGATTAGGAGCCGGCGTTTACAACAATTAATGACCTGCATGTCCCCTCCGACAAAGCTATGGCAAAACAAATAGACGCGCGGCGCGCCTCCCCGGTCTACGGGATGCTCGGGAACTGGCGCGCTCCCCGAACTTTGAGGTGCCGGCATGTCACGTCAACTGTTCAGTGTGCGGAAACTTATACTTTTACGCATTTGTAATTTTTTATTCTCCTGTATAGGTATAACATACAAAAACCTCCTTTATAGGTTTTTAATCAAATAGTTTTCAGTCTAAAATCTTTATACGAAATAACCAACAAACGCACACCTCCTTGAATTCAAATTTACATGGCTTATGACATTACAAAACTACATGAATGAAATTTAAAATAATTTATGTTCAATGATTTTTTCCGCAAATCTAATGATTAAAAACTATCGTTCAATGCACGAGCGGTATCGTCATTTTCCCCTCTTCGCAAAAAAAATGAGAGATTGTGTACGAAAAATGTTTTTCATCATAATCAGAAATATTAAAAGCAGCATTTATTTTACATGATTTTCTTGAAGGTATGCTAGATATTTGTGCTAAAAAGCAATAAGCATTGATCAAATAAAATTTATAAGTATTTAAATAACACATACATGTCTCAGTCCATAAATATATCCAAATTATTACGTATTGCATTCCTTACACTTAACTACAATGAAGTATTTTTTTTTTTTTTTTTTTTTTTAATGACAGGAAATGCCTGACGCATACCCCTCCGTCAGGGGAAACGGAGGGGTTATGTGGGGCTTGCACCCACTAAAACCTGTCGCTTGCCACGACGGACCTCGTTGGCGGGAGTACGGGATTCACTTGCGTATTCACCGCGCTCCCGCCAGGCCCCGACCCGCCACATAAGCGGCAGCTCCCGTCGCTGCTGCCGGCAGCCTGGCCGCTGCCGACTCCTCCTGGGAGGCGCGTCCTAAACAGGGCACGCCACCTCCTCGGCCTGTTGGTGGAGTTCGGGCAACGGACGCCGTAGCCCCTTTCGTCCGTCACCCGCAGGCCGGCGCACACGGAAGCTGAAGAAAGATGTTCGTCCTCCAGCAACCGGTGCGTCTCCTGCGAGAGGGATGTGCCGCCGTAATAATCCCTCTCGACGGGCGTTCCCGCCCACTTCGGTGATTTTTTTACGAGGTTGTCTTCCTCGTAGTGCCCCGAAGGGACTTGTGGGCGTTTCCGCCCCCGCCTGTAATTTTTTAATGAGGTTTTCTTCCTCCTCCGGTGCAGGTGTAGGCGTTTTGACACTGTGCCCTCTGCTGGGGCTCAGAGGGACACGCGAAGAAAACGCCACCTATCCACCGTGCCAAGCTATTAGCCGTCGGTTATTAACCGACGTTACCAGGGAGCACCGGCCCGTGCGCTACAGATGGGGCACCGTAGCACTCGGGCACACGTGGAGGTTGCTTGGCCAGCCCCCCACAATGAAGTATGCAAATGAATGTTCAGTAATCGTGAACGTTAACTTATTGTACCTAACAATAACTTGTGCAAGTAAATGAGGTATTACATTTATGAATTTCATTTGCGGAAAATAATCAGCTAATTTTCTATGCTACTGATTAGGTTTAGGTAAGTAATTTATTGAAAAATGCCGTTTAAACAAAAGGAATGAGCTGTTATCTATTTGTTCATCATTTCTATTCGTATTAATAATAAATATGCAAAACTCAACGACACCTAGTTTACGGGAAATAACTATAATTAGTTTCCTATGAAAGCAAAAACTAATTATACAACTAAACACGTAACATCCTGTATTCTAGTAGCGGCGTGGGGTGCAAGAGGTACGCAAGTGTGCGTCGGGGCGTTAGTGTGCGTTAGTTTAGGCAGGGGCACCGTGCTTAGACAATTTTAGTATCACATATTGCAAAATAATGCATGCTCATATCGCGTGGCGGTAACCGAACCTTGTTTATGGTGTTTTAGATTCTGAGCCTTTGCCTTGTTTTTGGAACGTTTTGGGTTGTTTGGCGTTAAAGCGAACGCTGTAATAATGGTTTCTTTTTTCAGGGTATAGCAGCGAACTAGCATAAAATTAAGAAGATTAAATTGGATATAGGTAATATAGGGGTCGAAAGGACAATGACCATGGATGTAGGAAATCCCGTACCACGCTAATTCAAATTCCAAAGTTACAGGCAAATAAAGGAGTTGTACTTCTCATAAATAAATTAGTAGTGTCAATGGTTCTTAAAAAACTATTTTATTTCCCTACAATATTTTGGTTTTGGTGGTATCAATGATGAGAAAACTTGACACCACCTTTGGTCATTCTCCTTTGAGTAGTTTTGTGTCAATCACAATAAATAAACTCTCGAGACTAAAAACTAAAATCGGACAAGTGCGCGTCGGACTCGCGCACCGAGGGTTCCGTATGTACTATTTACTATAAGAATCACTTTTTTACCGAACCGCAAACTAAACTTTGTTTTGGGTTGATTGCGAATACTATAAAAAGTATAATAGATACAGAGTTGATTAAAAAACGATTTTATTTTTTTTATGATTGCAATGACAGCGGGTCAACATTACTTACAACGATTCCAAATTTCATATCGATATATTTAATAGTTATTTAAATAAATGGTCGTGACATACCGACAGACGGACAACAAAGTGATCTTATAAGGGTTCCGTTTGTTTTTTGCGGTACGGAACCCTAAAAAGCTGTACTGCATTGTGCCGTTTATGGTACAAAGTCAATGTTTGTGTTAAATTTTGCGACAGTCACTTGTGAAATACAAACTATTTTCGGGGTTTCTATATGAATTTAGGTGGTCGACATTCAGGTCTTTTTGGGTGCAGTTTTCTTTGCTGTACTATTTTGTCCTCTCGTAACTTTAAAATTACGGCTGTGTATAACTTTAATTTCTGTTTAACGAATTGAAACTCTTAGGTACTGAGTTTTTGTTCATTTTTATTTGTGATAATTTATTCTTTGCTTGCTTTGCGTGCTTTTAAAAATTCTAGTGTAACTTGATAAATATACTTATTTAAGTTCGAACTAAATATAATAACAATAGCACTCAATTGTTTGCTTTTCGAGATCGCATCAGCTTGCTCTGATTTTTCAATAGCAAGATAATCGTTAAACAACTAATTAGTCGTTTTGACAGATTTCGTATGGAATATGTTTCAATTCCACAGATAGTTTATCTGACGAAAAATCAGCTCTTAGAACCACAGTGGATTCTACGATTTTGAAAAGACACAAAAACGATCTGATACTTGTCTTTGGACAACACCATAACATTCACATTCTGTAAACGTTATGTTTAACCAGTAACCAGTAGTATGGCAACCTCATGGCCAAAACTTACCTATAATATCGGGAACCAATATGAAGTAAAGGAGTATTGTAGACCAAAGATTTTATGAAAAACATAAATATATGCGAATTTGTTCATGCATACGTGCTTCAGACGCAGAGTGACGCAAGTCTAGCCCATCTTCTGGCATTCTACTTTCCGATTGAATATTGGGAACCGCCTAATGGTCCAGACTCCAGAGTCTACTAATGTAGACTCTGGGCCGGGTAGTACGTATTGTGATAGATCGTGAACTGACATTTACACTGTACGCACATTGCACTGGTACATACACACAGAATGGGACATTTTAACTTTTAGACAATAGGTTCTACACCCATAGTGATGATACTAGAAAACGACTGTGCGGAAATGACGTGTCAGTTGGGTTCTTTAAACGGTGATAGTCTAAACGCAGCTACTCGATAGAATGTGAATTGGCAACCATTGATGCATTCATGTATTGAGGTTTTTCAATCTAAACCCAATGGGTATCAGCAGCGCTAGCCATATTATGTCCCATCCATGCGTTTTTAAGATCGCTACTACATCGCTTTCGAACTAGATTCAAAAAATGTATATGAATGCGCGGAAGTTACGAGCATAATATAACCATTTTAGCAATCATTTAAATCATTTTCTTACTTTTTGGAATTTCGTTCCACTTTTATTTTTTGAGCGTAGGTATGGTAAAATGGCATATGAGTAGCGAGAGGTGCTGGTAAAGTTTTGAGTCTGAAATCGCTTTGTCACTCAACTAGAAATACGTACGTACGTAACTATTACGAGTACGAAAGTTCATAGTTTGAGAGACCACTTCAAGTTTTCAGGGATGTTGTTTACAAATCTTTTTCCTAAGTTGAGATACTTAGCGACATGAGAAAGAAACCTACGTCTACTCCTAAGTAAGTACTCCATATCAAGTGTAATGTGAGTTCCTTAGTTTCTTTCTAAATTCGTCCTACAATCATGCCCAATCGGAGCAACGTATCTGCGCAAAAAAATACAGTCAGTTGAAAGCGCGGAGAGCTGTGACATAGACTACTTTTCATACCTGGCAAAGTCAATGATTTGTGTAAAATCGAAATTCACGCTAGTGGAAACGCCGGTAATAAATAGTTATGGAGTGTAGGATATAGTTCTTCACAGTTTTGCAAGATTGTATTATTTTTAAATTCCAACAATAATTAAGTAAATGTGTCAAGATATTAGGTACACACGCAATCTCACCCCAAAGTCAGCGATAGCTTGTGTTATGGATACTAGTCTATAATATAACTAATAAGTATAGGTACATGCTTATCATCACACATACATTTTCCAGTTGATGGAAATCGATTCCACGACCTCTGAGGCTTCTGACTTAGTTAAGTCAGAAGCCTCAGAGGTCAACAATAATACAATAATAATAGGTAAGAGGAGTCAACAATAATAATAGGTAATTAATACTACCAGATTGGTTTGCAAGTAAAGCATTTTGAACGTGCGATTCGGTTTGTTAATTCATCTAAAGAAATTAGAGCTCCGCGCTAGACGTCATATGTGTAACAAACAATCCGGTAGAATCAACGAGCATTGATATGCATCATTCAAAATCCGTTAATAGGATTAGATAGGGTAATAAAGTGTTCTGGAAATCATCAGCCATGCCGCATACCTTGTACGAGCGTTGTTCGAAATTCAAATTTGGACATTCAACAATGGTATTCTTACCGATGCCTGGCGGGCGGGTCGTGGAAAATCTCGCAAATCCCGCCGCAAAACGCACGAGGATCGAAGTATGCCATAAGGTATTTAGCAAAATGGCCGATGTCTGACGTCTATCGCATTCCGGGCTATGAAACGAGACCGCGCGTGTCTTTTTTCGCAATTATAAGGCCATATTGAGTTGTCACTTGTGATACTATCCACCTTGCGTTGAAGAATGCTACTAATGGAAACAATCAAGTTTTTCCCTCTGAATGTTTATAATTCGTCATTATTATTTCACTTGTCAACGTGTTTGTTATTCAACGGATATTTTTTAGATCATGATAATAATATGTAATAAATATTACTAGCTGACCCGGCAAACGTAGTTCTGCTTTAAGGATATAAAAAAAATAGCTTACGAACTTCTCTCAGACCTATTGAACACACACAGAATTTTCATAACAATCGGTCGAGCCGTTTCGGAACAGTTTGGTAACAAAAATTGGCACGAGAATTTTATATACTTATTGAAGATGTAGTTTTTAACCATGTTTAAAAAGGAGGTACCTTATTTGGCGTATAGGTATATATGTGGGCCCATACATATAATTTGTTGCAATACCCATGGACCCATCCATATAATTTGTTGCAATTTTACTCATCTTTTTAAACTTTAAATACATTAAACAATTCACATAAGCACGTTAAACGGAAGCTAAACAATGTACAAAATACAATCAATTTCATTCACTCAATGCTTTGCATCTATCCTTTATGCAAATTGCATACGTCATAAGCTAAATTATAATATTTAACGAAACGAAGGCTAGATCCTTGGTGAACTCCGGTCTAGAACATACAGTTATAAAATTATAAGTTTGACAATGGGCTTAGAAGACACGTATTAATGCCAAGAAACTAAGAGCCCTGCTAGTGCCTGTGTGAATAGAATTCAAATAATTTCTTTGTTTCATTATTTCCTTCATTTCATTATGAAACCCTAAAATCATTAAAATTTACAAAGAGTGTTTAATCGAGAACAATAGCGAGGCGTCATGATGTAAGTTTGTTTATAAATAGGCGCGGATTCGCACAATAACCGGGGATTGTATAGTTTTCTTATTAATGATTTTATTTTTCTCTGTTTTCAGGTAAGTTGCACAATAAAATTGGACCTGTTTGGAATTCCGCACCATATGTAACAATCGATCGGCTTAGCGTAAGTATACTAAACAATGCCATATTTACTGTACACGATGAATTGTTGGGCCTTACTTGGAAAACCTTTGATATAACAAGCACATTATTATACATCTAGGTATTTAGCTACCCAAAGTTTGTTGTACCTAAATCAAACAAGCAATAGTTGGAAATAAACCTACCACTACTTGATCGTAAACCTACGAACCAACCACTTCCTCTTCTTCTTCTTCTTCTTCTTAGAGTGCCGTCTCTGAACGAAGGTTAGCAACCATCATAGCGATTTGAATCTTGGATACCGCTGCTCTGAATCGGTTGTTCTTCCCAAACCACTGGCGTAATTTTCGAAGCCAAGATACTCTTCTGCGGCCAGGCCTCCTCCTGCCTGCCACCTTCCCTTTCATTATTAATTGGAAGAGCTCATATTTCTTGGTGTTACGCATCACATGGCCGAAGTATTCTCATTTTCTCTCTTTTATATTACTAAGCACTTCTAGACCTTTCCCAATTCTCTGGACTCTGGAGCACGGTACTGTTTGGAATGCGGTCTGTCCAAGAAACTTTGAGCACACGGCGGTATACCCACATCTCAAAAGCTTCTAACTTTTTGGACATGGGTTCTGTCAGCGTCCATGCTTCTACACCGTAGAGGAGCACCGAGAAACCGTGCTAAGCGAGTTCGAAGGGGTATACTTAGCTTTCTGTCACAAAGTACTTTTTCATTTTATAAAATTCGTTCCGTGCTTGCTCTACAACCGAACCGACCACACCAATTTAATATGTTTTTTGACTGCCAAAATTAATTTCCTACTTGAACTCAATTCAAGTAATAAATTGACGACTTGACCTAGACTTAATAGGTAAAGGCGTCCTTCAACTAAGACAGCTCGTACCTATTATAGCAATTGCGTTGCAAAGAAAATACTGGCCACGTGCGAGTTAGACTCATACAGCTTCCATACACTTTCCGAAAAAGTTAAATTATGAACTCACTATTGTAATAGAAACAGTAATAATAATTTTGTTCCTAGAGGTCTATTTATTAATATCAAAAAAACTTTCCTTGTTGTCCTTGTATTGGTTTTATTTTTCTTGTAAAATATACATAAACTCCTCGTGATCGTCGTGTTGTCTTTATACACAAACTAGCAGATACCCTCGGCTTCGCACGCGTAAATTTTAGTTTATACGGTAACGATATAATCTATCTCCATTCCAAATTTCAGCCCCATCGGTTCAGAAAAGACGGCATCGTGCCGTCACTTATTCAATCCAGGATAAAATCTATCTTTTTTCCGAATTTCAGTCATATCAGTTCAGTAATTACTGCGTGAAGTAGTATTTTAACCGCGTGAATATCAGTTTTTCAGTTTTCCAGCGGATACCATAGATTTTTCCGGGATGAAAAGTAGCTTTTGTATTAATCCAGGATATAATCTATCTCGATACCAAATTTCAGCCAAATCAGTTCAGTAATTACGGCATGAAGGAATATTTATTCGTGGATTTCTGTTTTTCACTATTATCATAGAAACCATGGAATTTTCCGGGATGAAAAGTAGCCTATGTATTAATCCAGGATAAAATGTATCTCTTTTCCGAATTTCAGTCATATCCGTTCAGTAATTACAGCGTGAAGTAGTATTTTTACCGCGTGAATATCAGTTTTTCAGTTTTCCCGCGGAAATCATAATTTTTCCGGGATGAAAAGTAGCTTTTGTATTAATCCAGGATATAATCTATCTCGATTTTAAATTTCAGCCAAATCAGTTCAGTAATTACGGCATGAAGGTATATTTTTCACGCGTGGATTTCTGTTTTTCACTATTATCATAGAAACCACAGAATTTTCCTGGATGAAAAGTAGGCTTTGTAATAATCCGGGATAAAATCTATCTCCTTTCCGATTTTCAGCCATATCAGTTCAGTAATTACGGCGTAAAGTAGTATTTTTCGCGCGTGAACATCAATGTTTCAGGTTTCCCGCGAAAACCATGGATTTTTCCCGGATGGAAAGTAGAATATCTATTAAATCTAGATATAATCTATCTCCATTCCAAACTTCAGGCAAAGTTCAGTAATTACGATGTGAAGGAATATTTTCCCCGCGTGGATTTCACTATTATCATAGAAACCATGAAATTTTCAGGGATGAAAAGTAGCCTATTTATAAACCCAGGATATAATCTATCTCCGATCCAAATTCCAGCCAAATCGGTTGTGTACTTGCGGCATGAAGATTTTTTTTCTGCGTGAATTTCGGTTTTTAACTAATCCCATGGGAACCATGATTTTTTTCGGGATGAAAAGTAGCCTTCGTATTAGTCCAAGATATAATCTATCTTTATTCATAATTTCAGCCATATCAGTTCAGTAATTACGGCGTGAAGTAGTATTTTTCCCGCGTGAATATCTGTTTTTCCCTTTTCCTGCAAAACCCATAGATTTATCCGTGATAAAAAGTACCCTATTTATTAAACCAGGATATAATATATCTCCATTCTAAATTTCAGCCAAATCGGTTGTGTACTTGCGGCGTGAAGATTTTTTTTCCGCATGAATTTCGGTTTTTAAATAATCCCACGGGAACCATGATTTTTTGCGGAATGAAAAGTAGCCTATGTGTTAATCCAAGATACTATCTACCTCCATTCCAAATTTTAGCCAAATCGGTTCAGTAGTTGCGGCGTGAATACATATTTTAACTTGATAAAATCCAAACTTCGGACCCCCGTTTCACCCCCTTAGAGGGTGAATTTTTAAAAATCCTTTCTTAGTGCACCCCTAGACCTCACAAGGAACATGTGTGCCAAATTTGGAGTCTCTAGACCCAGCGGTTTGGGCTGTGCGTTGATATGTCAGTCAGTCAGTCAGTCAGTTTCTTCTTTTATATATTTAGATAATAACAACGCTGTATCTTAGTGGCATAGATATTCTTATATAAGTCGTGTTATTTTGAATTTGGTGTCATTTTTCCACCGCCCTAATGGACATTGAGAACAAAAGAGCCCGGTCGTTGAGGGAAGGTGTAGACAGGCTTTGAACCTTTGTGATTGCAGTTCGCGCCGAGTTTCACCGCGCCGCGCCGTGCCGCGTAAACTCAAGTCAATTATTAATATCTACAAGCTTTATGTTTGTATATTCAGTATTGCAGTGATAGCTTAGTGGTTCTGACCTCTGCCTGGTTCTGACTTTGGTCGCGGGTTCGAATCCTAGCCTCTGACTTTTCCGAGTTATGTGCGTTTTTGGGAAACTAAATATCACTTGCTTGCACCGCTAACATCGTTACTCACGATGTTTTCCTTCACCTTAGCGGTGCAAGCAACCTGCACGCCTTAGAGATCACCAAAATGTTCTCATGATCTCGAAGGTGTGTGAAGCCCGCTAACTTGCACTTGGCCAGCGTGGTGAGCTATGGCCAACCCCCTCTCAGTCTGAGAGGAGACCCGTGCCCCGCAGTGGGACATTAAAAGGGATTGAGAGCGATTCGGTTCTATGCATGATTGAGATGAATTCTTGCATACACCTTTAGTTTAGATGACAATGTAAGATGCTAAGTGACGCAATTCTAAATTCAATGGGGTGAACGGCCCAATATGGAGAACCCGTTATTAGTTATTTGTTTACTAAGGAGAATACGAATATACTGACGTAGGTATAGATTTTTTTTTAAGAAAATAACTTATTGTGCAAACTACTCGTAAGTATTGCATAATAATAAAAATGAAATGGTATGTACACATGTACCTAATTATGATGTAGCTGCAATACGTATAATACATAAATAGGTTTAATACTAATTAATAAACACTTATTTAATATCAAAATATACTATAGGTATCTTATATAGGTGCTCACTGCTCAGCCAATTTGGTTTTCCTTTTCATTTAGTTGATTACTATTACGAGTATATGCTCAGTCTTCTTGTTTCTTGCTCTCGTTTTATATAATAATAACACACTTACTTAATATATTAATATATAATATATTATGCAGTAGATACCTTATATTCTACTGGCCATGATGTTGTACAAAACGAAGTAGGTACGTATTAGATAAATTTCGTCGAGGGTGGGGACTGGTTTGGAGTATAACACAAATTATAAATAATAGGTGAACGTTATTTTTCGAATAAATTTTTCATTTTATATTGTACGGGAAGGCGGGTGTCGCGGAGGAGGCGAGGGAGTTAAAATAAAGAGAAGCGCAATTGAATTTTTAATATTTTATGAGGAGGGACGGCGGAGCGGGGCCCGTAGCAGTTTTAATGGGGTTGCAAGGCGCCCGCGCTCGCTTCAGCTCCCGCGACCGCTTAAGCTTTATAGAGACTTTCAAATTCCATGCCACCAGAATTCAGTTTTTAGGGTTCCGTAGCCAAATGGAAAAGAACTCTTATTGATTTGTCGTCTGTCTGTCCGCCCGTATGTCAGTGCCACTTGTTTCCGAAACCAAAGAACTATACTGTTGAAACTTGGTAAGTAGATTAATTTTCACGCATAACTTAATGAAGATTTTGGGTTCCCCATATTTAGAACTGAAACTTAATTATTTTTTTTCATCAACCCATGCGTATGGGGGATAGATCTTCAAAAAACATATTGAGGTCTTCAGTATCTTTTTGTTCTAAAGTAAATAGTTTGTCCGGGAGTCACTTCCAAAGTGGTAAAATGTTTGTCTCCCCCTGAAACTTCTAAAATAATGTAATGATAAAACTAAAAAAATATAGTATGATGTACATTATCATGGAAACTTCCATCGAAAATTGGTGTGAACGAGATTTAGTTAAGTAAATATTTTATTTGGTATTAACAATTAACCTCAAAAAACAAAGTTTTAGTTTACGGTTGGGTAAGAAAAGTGATTCTTATGGATTATTTTTCTATAGTAGTACAGAATCTTCGGTGCGCGAGTCCGATTCGCACTTGGCCGGTTTTTATCATATACATTAATTAATAAAATTGTGGGACAAACCGTCCTTATAAAGCCGGCCACCACCTATGTTCGGAACTTTCGTTGGGAGTCCGACTCGCTCTTTCTCGGTTTTATGAGCTTCCGGTCAAGTTTCTGAATTGTACACGAATCAAGTAAAGTCTTCTCCCCTCGTACGCATTGACAGGTTTTTCGCATTTTAATTTCTAAACACTTGCAACTCAAAATTGAACTGGAAAGTCAGGCATCAAAAGTCAACTGAACTTTTTTAATCAAAGGTTTTTATTTCTCTGTGTGTGGCTTCACGACTGCAATTTCGCGTCGCAAACCGAAAAGTATCACGGGCAATAAATAAAAGTAATATTTATGCACAAGACAGGAAATAATTCGTTTGTTTGCTCCTGCCTCCCGCCATTTCATTTTATGCGCACACCGTTATGTTTGATTTTAATGAAATACTTACCTGCTGAGATATTATATTATCGAAGTAATAGGAAAATGCGGAGAAATTCTTAATCAATTGATGTTCAAGGGTATTGGCTCGAGTAGCCCGCGAAATTCAAATTCTATTTAGTTTTTCGCAAATAGGAGGCTAATTTAATACATCGTAGGATTATGCAATGAGTTTTGCGACCGTTTAAATATCTATCGTGTTTTTAATAAACGGATTTTTGATAACTGGCTTCGTTTTTTAGTAATTAGGTAAAACGTCGTTATTCTGTTATGTTTCTCCACAACGCTGCATGTCGCACCCACCAACATATTCGTAAAAGTTATATCAGACTCACTCCGATCACACAAACCGACAGAGACAATTATTAAAATTGGGACTCTACAAATTTTATGGCACCTGACTTATTTTTTATTGTTATAATCTATCAACTGTTACCTCCAATTTTAAGATATGCAATATAAATATTCACTTTCCATCCACAATTATAGTAACCGAGCAAGGTTACTGTAGCTATGATATGTCTTACTCACGTAAAATCCTGAACATTGACACTGTAGGTGGAATTTATATTGGATCAAAGATCTAGCTTAGATAAATTATCTCTTAAACGGCAGCCAGCCCACGTGCATGGCGTACTTTTACCGAATTATGCACATTACGACAGCGGCAGTGGCTCGGGCGGTAACTCAATTTCGCGTTACTACAATGTATGCGTTCGCTACCACCGTGCAGCTACGTAGAAGGTACACATTACTAGCACAATCTAATTTCTATACGATGTAAATGAAACTGCAACTTTGTACTCGATTAACCAATTAAATTTAGAGGACATTGTTATATTGATAATACAACAGTTAATTAACAATAGCAAAACATTCGTAATAAAATATGAATGCGTGAAACGCTTCGCCAAGATGTGTTTTATCGGTCCTCAATATGGATTGATTTTTTTTCCTATGGATTGCTTTTTCTTTTCATCTTTTATATAGAAATGGTTGGAGACCCGAAGAATGACTTAGACTGCTGTTAATCCTGAGTGAACCTAGGCTATTTTTGAATAATAATAGTTAAACAGTTCTTACGGATTAGAACAGTTCTTGCTAAGAGAGCTTGATCGTCCACTGAGGACTGGAAAGATAATGTATTTGTCGCAGCTATTGTAACATATTATTATAATAGCTGCGGGCTGGCAACCTAGTAAAACAACCATTACTCAATAAACTTAAAATTAATTACCATACTAATTGCTACACCCAATATGATGGTACTTTAAAACATTCCTGCCTGCAAAGCTGCGGACATCTGGTATTTTATAAGTATTTCTATTTAAAAAACGCAAGCTATTGACACGGGCTATAGCTGCGAGCATGCAGTCATCGTATAATTGAGTCCCTCTCACATCCACAATAGCCTTCCCCCAACGCTAACATATATTTTAAGCAGGCATTGTAATAAAAAGTCACCCTTTGCATTTTTACAATGTTCACGTTCTATTCTATCTTTAGGTGTAGAGTGACTGCAGAACCGACGTGCTTAGAGCACTATAATAATAGAAAAAATATATGAGGCGTCTTCGTTAGAGACGCGGGGGTGTGGCAGGGAGGACCTTGCCCCCGTATCTTTTACGCTCTTACGTAAGTACCTATATAGTTGCGTGGCGTTTTTCTAATTAGGTGATATGAGAGCGTTGACTCGGAAAGATAGTGATCAGAGATACAGTTATGGGATAGGCAGTATAACTAGGTAAAGATAAAAGCACTATGAGGTCAAACTTTAACGTACTATGTCAATAAATTAGGATATCAAGAGAGGCAGAAACTTTTGAATTCAACACTAATTATTTTCAACATTCTTATTTAGTCAACAGCACACGTCGATGCATAGGTGTATTAATTCGCAAACAAGAAGTTCTGACCCATTTTGTCACAAAGGATTTTTAGTCCCACAAAACTAAAAGTTCGCTCGGACACCTATAGGTACACCAAAGTGCAAAATTAATTCCGTGTAAGCGGCGGATTGTATTGGGAAAATCCGCCTACACGCACAAGTGCAGAACGTTTTTCAGGTGCAGCCTTTCTAAATTTATGCTTAAAAGGGAATAAAGCGGCGCGACTCTTTTTGGGTATATTTTTGGGAAGAATTGGGAAGGTTTCGGCAGTGGACTTGAAATGCACGCCCAAAAGGCTTGAGCGTTTTTCTCGTTTTGCATGCCAGCGACCCACGGCCTGGAGCGGTTGTAATACCGGCAATTTTACTAACAATACGAGTATCTACAAGGAATGTTGCTGAGCCATAAAAGACACGACCTTCCAATATCGTCCTCTTTGTGCGCTATTTTTCTCCATTCGTTTATAGATTTTCAATTATTCCGCAGCTTTTGAGAGGCATTTTTAGCGACGCCTACGAGATATTTAAGTATTTTTAAGAGGATACACTGAATTAATTTTTGTCGCTAGACTTACGAATATGTTAGTGGGTCGCACATGCTTAGCTTCGCGGAAGAATATTACAAAAAAACGACGTTTTATCAACGAATATATAATATTACTAACGTGTTTTATACCTAATTACTAAAAAACTAAGCCAATTAACAAAAATCCGTTTCTGAGCGTTTTGGATATTATTATTACGGACACATTAATAAAAGTAAAATAACATCCATTGTAGATTCCGATAAAAATTAGAAAAATGGAGTTTTTGTAGCAATTTTTGGGAACTTTCTATCGATAAAATTGTCCAATCGAGTTTCTGCTTTACAGCGAATTTAGGTTAGACCCAAAATACATGACGTTTTAATTTTAAAGTAATTGTCACCCTTCTCTTGTAGACTTGTCACGCATCTATGTATTATGTTTTCTCACTATACAAGACGTAAAAACTGCGTTTGTCTGTGGTCTCCTAAAAGACCCCTTCGGCATTGAACAACGTCTTAAAATGGATCTCTGTAATTGTTATTTAGGTGCAACACTAAATTGGATTTCTCCATTTTATACAGGTTCGTTTTTGTTGATGTAAATTGACGGTTAAAAATACTTCAAAAAAACGCATGGCACTTAGTTAGCAAATGTCTATGGGCATCAGATCATCAGAACTGCCTGTTTGTTTACTATTGGTATATAAAAAGTTAACTCCTTTTCATTTTACTTTTGTCATAGGTATCAGTTTCTTAACTAGCTTGGTATTCTTCGTTCTTCCCATTGTCTTTCCAAATACGCTTCTCCACTTGTCAAGCATGTTTTAATTGTTCAATTCGAGTGTCATGTCATTCCGTATAAAACGTTTAACATTTCTAAGAATTTTCCCTTCCTTATTAGCCACACGACCGCCATAGAAGAGCATTTCAGTGTATCGATATGGCCACGGTGTCGATTGCGTCTCGTTTACCACTAATAGTTTTGACACTCGAGCGCGATATCCTGCTATAATATTATGTTTACATTTTACTTGACTCGCAATATAATGAGCGAGTGCAACTATTATTCCGCTCCTCAAATACATCATAATCGCTTGGTGTTAAGTTGAAGCTTGCGGATGCGCCGTGTCCATCGACACTTTATAGGTTCATCATAAACTAATTAGTTATTAGTCGTTACCAACTGAATATAGTAGGTGCATGTCTGATTTATTACCTCTATGTATATATTCGTACGAGTACGTCTATATCTATATGTAACAATAAAACCAAATCCAAGTCTTGATTTTGCTAACATTATGTTGGGTTTTTGTGGGTCGTGTGACGGTTTAAATTCACAACAGGCAGAACAACGTCTGGTAGTTCAGCTAGTATTGTCAATAGCTTTACTATAGTACAATATCATTTTATATTTTTGCATCATATCTATTGTCCGATTGACATTCACAACTGAATTAGTCCGTCTACTTTGTTTTACCTTAATAATTAAGCGTAGCTTATAATATATGCAATTAAACGACTTTATGGAGGTAATTGCCTATGAATTCTTACACGTAAAATATTTAAACATATGTTTTTTAATAAGGCCGTGTCGGGTTCAATAAAACTGCACTCCATCGGAACAACTATGTAGGCACATGCAGGCGTGTAATTAACGTCGTATTAATTGCAAAAAATAAATCAATTAAGTAGCTGCAGAAGTAGTACCGCACTTAATTGCTATAAATTGTGAATGATATTTAAAAATGAAAAATTTCAACGTCTTCGCTTCGGTTAATATAAAATTATTTCCATGGACTAATAAAGAAACGTGCGGCGCGGCCGCGCGGGAGGCGCGGGCTCGAGCGCGCCGCCATATAGTTATCACAATTAATTTTTCATTGTTCTAACTCCATTTAAAAAGTAGGCCGTTATTTCCACATTCATTAATTGTAGCCGCCTGTCCATGAGAAGGTTGCAAGGTGAGCGGGTCAGGTCCGCGGTCTGGAGCCTGGCTGCCTGACCCACATCGCACAATGGGCTTCCGTAAACCACCAAGCAATTAAGCGATACAGCAGACATAAAAAATTACCGAAACAAAAGGGCCCCTACCCGTCGCAGTACAATTTATCATAGCAAATAAAAATACGGCGAATTAAAAAGAAAGGGACGAAGAAAGCGAGGCGAGCGGGAGCGACAATCGTTCGGAGCCGAACGCGGACGTCCAAAATATAATGCCGTTTATTTTTTTATGGCCGGCCAGGGCGACAACTCCGGAGGGGTGTTCCACAAAATCGATACTGGAACGTGACCAATTAAAAAATGTACTGCTTCTATTACGATTAATGTTTGATATTATTCAATTACTTATTTATCTAATAATCACGCAGCAGGTTCCACGGCCTCGAATATGACTTTTTTTAGTTGATACCAATTCAGACGCTTAAGTGATGTAAATCGTTAAGTTTTTTTTCTTTTAAGGGACTAAATTATAGACAAAACTCCTTGAGGATTTGCACAAAAATTACAAAGTTTGCGCTGAAGACTGATTTTGAACACCATCTCTAGACATATTCAGGATGTTAATATGTGGCTGAAGTTCAAAACTTCGATTCCTTGAGTCCCGAATATAAAGCCGAAAGCTATCATTATTGTTCTCATATTGAACGTGAATCGGCCCGATCCTATACAATCCAGATTATTAGTATAAACGCAGCCTAAGCTTATTACCTAACAAAAATAGCCTATATAAATACACACCTTGATAATGTTTCCTTTGGTTTCCGTTTCCACGAAAAGTAGTGAATGGCAGACTGTCTAATGAATCTAGGCCCAAGCGTATGCTCTTCACTTTGAATTGGTGATCAATTGATGTCAAAGAACCATCACGCGGCAGCCAATTAATTATTTCTTTAAAACCGTCTGCTGTCAACAACCCACAGAGATGAAAGATGACGGAAGTTTTCCACTTTTCATTATTACCTACACTTGAGAATACAAATTAAAGCGTATATGATTAAGATGAATAATGCGTACGTAGCCATTAAAATAATCTGTTACAAAATAAATTTAAGAGATCATTGCCTTCTAAGTCTGATATTCGCTTCAGTTAAAGAAAGATGTAAGAAAGTAAAATAATGATTCAATGTCATTCATTACTAAGCAATTTCTGTAAACCAAGGTTTTCTTTTTAGCTCAGTGGAATTCAAATTTTGTACCAAACTGTCTAACAGACAAAAAAGTACAGAGCACAATGAAATTGATTTAAAAAAAATCTTTGTCAACAGAGAACACATCACGTACACTTGGAGGCAATCCAGCTCCTTGACACTACGGACCTTATAAAGAAGACTCAAAAGGAGTTAGTGCTTGTGTTATTGTCTCTTAAAGGACACAAGAATAAAGTTCCTACAGTAATATTACAATAGTGACTAAGATAAATCACTAGAAGGATTTTTGGATATAAGTTTTTATATTAGTTACTAATTAGCTTTTAGGCTAGATCGTGACTTCCCTTAAGACATTTTCCTAAAAAAAAAATTTTTGTTGATTATCGCCTTCGTGTTGGGTCAATAACCCGGGACACGTAAAGAAATGACAAACTGTACTCAATTAACATATATCGACATGTACTATTTTGAATTTTCACTTCCGTCGTCACTCCGGGAGTGCCACATCATTTATTAAGTATAACATTTATTTTGCCACATCATTCATTGTAACAGCCTGTTTTTCACGTTAGCAGTTCTACTGCGCTAGAAATTTCCACAGTGTGTACACGACCCTTAAGTTTAAACTCGTTCGTAAGAATAGTAAATTGGAAACAGTCTAATGAATCAGGAATCACGGCCCAATCGGCTCTTCCCCGCTTTGAATTGGTAATCAATTGGTATCAAAGAACCATCACGTGGCTTAGCCAATTAATTATTTGCTGTAAAACGCGTCTGATGCCAATTACTTGATCGCGGATCTATTGCAACGCTGCCTTTAGTGAGTTACGTTAAGCCACAGATAAAATCCTGAACGTGGGTGACCGTCGAGTAAAAATCGCGATATTTGTGACCGAGTCAATTAACCCTAGATTACTAAAATAGCCTACGAGTGACGTTGTTTCTAAACATTCGTAAAAATAAGTTCAAAAACAACGAGCTTTGGAGCTCAAAGGATTACATAATTATGTAAATATTATTTCTTTTTATGGACGAAGTAATTGGGAAGGTACAGAGAAGCGAAAGGCGTAAGATCGAAGCGAACTTTGTTTTTCTAGAAATCGCTATTTTGGCGTCGTATTTTTTACGATATTTTAGCTATCTATATTTCCGTCTGTCAAAAATACATTTAGGCGAACTAAAAGTAAAATAAATTAGTCTGAGAATCGATTATTATGTAAGTAGCTCACTAAAAACTTGATTCTTAATATTGAACTAAGCGCGTTAAGATTAGACTGCCATTCCCGCAATTTTACTTTCATAAGCTTACAACGTGTTATTAGTTTACAAAATGCAATAAACCAAATACAGTGCGACAAGGCTATTTTGGCGCGTGGCCAAAGTCTGAACTAACGCTGCTATCTTGTGTAGTGTTTGATAGTTCGCTCTGTCAGTATATCACTATTGTATGTTATGTTGTTTTTACTTACTATTAACTATTTTAAACTTAAATTGAAGCAAAATTGAGGACATTTTATTTTATGGCTGCCTTTGTTTTGCAACAGCGCCCTCCTTCAAGTGCCAAGAGAGCCTTGTCGGACTGTACCTTTGACGTATTTGAACCTACAAAAACCTACCTCATAGCATCCATCCTGATATAGAAATACACAGTAATGACACAGTTTAAAGATTTAAGAAGCCCTACCACGGAATCCCATGATAATGACTTGTATTGGTATACGCGTTAGATACGGTGTATATTTGTATTATTAAGTCTGAGGTGTATACCGGCGTGCGCTTCTAAGTGGTTTTGAATTGATAATGAATTGGTATCAAAGACTCAAACACGCGGCCGAGACAATTAATTATTTGCTTAAAACCCGTCTGACGCCAATAACATGAGCGTTATATATTGGAACGCTTCCTTTAGTAGGGTAGGTTAGGCGGTCAATTGAAAACTCAACCTGAAAAAAAAAATATTCTTAATAAATTTTACCAATCACCAGATGAACTTTATCAATACATATAATAAATCTGTTGTTTGTCTGTTTGTCTGTTTGTCTGTCTGTTTGTACGGGCTAATCTTTGGAACGGCTGGACCGATTCCAATGAAATTTTGTGTGGTGGTAGCCTATGTCCCTGGTCAACATATAGGATACTTTTCATCCCGGTAAAATAAAGAGTTCCCGTGGGATAGTTAAAAAACTGCAATTAATTTAACAGCTTTGTAAACAACAACTAATGAACTTAATTTAGTAAAATTGGTTATGCTGATACCTTATGTTGCCTTTTTAACAAAATATATATATAGTAAAACTTATTAATCCAATCGAGTTCCCGCGGGAAAGAAAACATTACAAAAACAGTTAGCAGGCGTCTTTCAAGTAACGGATTTTAATGAAATTTTATGATCCTACTTTTATATATATGCCCGGTCAACATTTAAGATACTTTTCATCCTGAAAAATTTGAGAGCACCCGTGGGATGTTTAAAAAACCTATAGCTACTTATCTCCGTAGCACAATCAAAACGGGGTCGAAATATCGACAGTTTAAATCGTCCTTTTGATCGTGCAACTAGGTATAACTATACAAGATAACCCGTACGTAGCAGGAACGGGTTGCTACGTACACAGTAGCGCATCAGAATGCTTAATTACAATATCTGGGCGTTGGTATCATCTCAGAATAAGATAAGTTTTGTTAGTATAGATATTACAATCCACGATGACACGCCCCACTCTATCTTACTCCATGCGAATTGAGTAACATAAGCGATTTCGACAGAGTGTAGAGGAAGACCAAAGAAGATATAGGTAAATTGTGTAAAAGAAGATAGCACGTTGACAGGAGAGATTGGAAGAAGACTCCTTTACGGGTCCATCGAACCCAAGGACCACTCATTTTGTACGGGAAATCTTGGGAAAAATTAAGAAATTCCACGGGAAACATTTTTGTAAAAAAAACGAACTGCACGCGGGCGGAGCCGCGGGCAACAGCTAGTTAGCGAATATTTTTGTATTGGGATTCTGTCAAAATGTCAAGTTTATTGGTTAGTTAAAGTTTATCTAGTGATTGTGAAACAGGTCATAAGACGCAAGCTTTCCTAGATAATATTATAAAGGCGAAGTATGTAAGCGTGTGTGTGTTAGTTCTTTCTTCACGAGGCAACTACTGAACTGATTTGGCTGTGATTTCTAATGGATATACGGTAGGTATACCTAGATTATACCGTGGATACGCAATTGTTCATTTCGGAATTTTTAACCGACTTCAAAAAAAGGAGGAGGTTCTCAATTCGTAGGAACCTTTTAAATCTTTGGTTTCGGCGTAATTGGTGATAAGTCTAACTTCATACGGAGACAATACAAAATCGTCAATATAATTATATTTATCATGACACAATTCGTCGGCGGCTGTTTAAGAGTCTTTACTGATTACTGAAGGCTTCGCTCTCCACGTTTTTTGCTCACACCTCGAAACTTATGTTTCTCGCTTTATTTCAGTCAACGGACGGTATTTTATCTTGTTCAGTGCTGCAATTAACTATCATTTTTTTACCCATTCCCCTCTTTCCAGAGCGTCGTCGAGTGGGCACAAATAAGCGCTTGAGATGTCGCGAGTCTCATTGCAAATTGATAATTACTTTCTGATAATTAATGATAGTGATGAGCTTGTTTACTGCTCTTCACTGAGCGCGTTCTGTTTGTATTGAAAGTGTTAACGATATTATTTACGAGTACGACTTCAAATTCTTTTTGAAATCTCTTATTTATAGCATCTGCATAATATTTTACATAATTTTGAGGCATGTTAAAAAACATTGACTTATTTTGTTTTATAAATTGATTCCTACACACTGATATATATAATCTAGAACTAGGCTTTTCATCATACATTATTGTCATAAAGGGCGTACGAGATTAGGAAGGTAGTATGTTTTGCAATGAATGTTTCGAATAAATTTTCTCGAATGAGTATGAATCATCAATACATATTGTTACGTGTCAGGGATGGAGGTTCGATTAAAAATGCCAGATCCGCAGAAGAACGTTTATTCGCTGACTTTACTATTCACAATCGCAAGATATCGCCTTAGATATCGCCTAGATCGCCTTGTTTACTTCGCTGTTGATCTTCACCGTGATCGCTCTGAGAATGAACTGCTCCCGCCGCCGTGCGCCGTCCTTATATATGGGTGGTCATCCCGAAGCCCAGAACAATCTACCCGGTGTACTCACAAAAGAAACATCTTCACGAAATTTCTGTCGGACAAACAATCCTTTGTTCTCGGAGACAATAGAAATTCATAACAATAGAGTAGGTACTCCTGCGCCGACGCGACGTAAACAACAAAAAAACAGTAGATGTACCTTTTTTTTTGTGACACCATCCCCTCCTTAATTATGCTCGTCCCGAGCATCATTGGTCCCTCGATATGGTGCCAAGCGATCTACATGTACAATCTTTGGTCGTTTCCTATCGCCTTGTTTAATGCGATAGGTAACGTCATTAATCCTGGTTACTACTTTGAACGGTCCTTCCCATCGGGGTTGTAACTTTGGAGACTTGCCCTTCCTCCTTAAAGGGTTATGCAACCACACATAATCGCCCACTTTGAAACCATGTGTATTTGCATTCCGATCATATCGCGTTTTCATTCTTTCGCCGGCTTGTAAACTTTGTTCTCGAACATGTTCGTGTATCTCGTCCATTTGTTGTTGTAGGTCTGCGATATAATCGACGGCCGGTTTTGGAGAACCAGGGGGTGTTCCAGTTAGTAAGTCAACTGGTAGACGTATTTCTCTTCCAAAGTTAATCTTAGCCGGGGTAAATCCAGTGGTTTCATGTACTGCTGAGCGATAAGCCATCAAAAACAGCGGGATGTACTGATCCCAATCTCGTTGGTGTTCTTCCACGACTTTGGCCAAGTGATTTTCTAAGGTTTGGTTGAATCTCTCAACCATGCCATCCGACTGTGGATGTGCTGGTGTAGTCCGTGTCTTATGTATCCCGAGCAGTTGACACATTTCCTGGAATAGAGCTGACTCAAAATTTCTTCCTTGGTCACTGTGCAATTCCAGTGGTACTCCAAATCGGCAAACCACTTCTTGAATCAGCTTCTTAGCCACGGTCTTAGCCTCCTGGTTTGGAACTGCAAACAGTTCTGGCCATTTGCTGAAGTAATCTTGAACCACCACAATGTATCGATTTCTGTCCTCAGTTTGTGGAAACGGCCCTGCAACATCGATGGCGATTCTCTCCCAAGGAGTTCCCACATTATACAGCTGGAGTTTTCCTTGTAGCCGAGTTCGAGGTCCTTTCACCGAGGCACACGCTGAACATTTTCTGCACCAATTCTCAACGTCTTCTCGGCAGCGCACCCAATAGAAGCGTTCTCGTACCTTCACTAAGGTCTTCTTAACGCCGAGGTGTCCTCCAGAGGTACCATCGTGTAACTGCCTCAATAGTGAAGCTATCTTACTTCTAGGAACTACAATCTGCCGAGTCTGTTCTTTGCCGTTCGGTGATTCCCATTTTCTGTACAGGACTTCATCTTCTAAAATAAGGCTGTCCCACTGAGCCCAGTAAGCCTTAGTTGTTGGACTTGTGGCTGACACGTCACTCCATCGTGGTCTTAGTCCTCGCATTTTTCCCTCCACGATGAGCTTCAAGTCCTAGTCTTCTTTTTGCGCTTTGCTTATCTCTTCCTTATTCCATGACTCGTCCAATCCCTGAGTTCTTAGCAACTTCACTTCTTCTTTCGACTCCTGTTTCAAACAGTGTCGGCAGTCTGGCACGCATGGTCTTCTTGAAAGGGCATCTGCATTGGAGTGGGATTTTCCCTTGCGGTGTTCAATTACAAAGTTAAACTCTTGAAGCTGTTCGATCCATCTTGCTACTTGACCTTCGGGGTTCTTAAATTGTAGAAGCCACGTGAGAGCTGCGTGGTCAGTCCGTACAGTGAATTCTCTTCCCAAGAGATACTTTTTAAAGTGTTGCAATGTCTTTACCACGGCTAGCAGTTCACGTCGAGTCACACAATAATTTCTTTCTGGTTTCGATAATGACTTGCTAAAATAAGCAATAACTACGTGTTGCCCTTCTTGCTCCTGCGATAAAACTCCTCCAATTCCTGTATCGCTCGCGTCGGTGTCTACCAGGAATCTTCCTTCCCTGCGCGGATATCCCAGTATTGGAGTTGAGCAGAGGAGTCGCTTAAGCTGTATAAATGATTGTTCACAATCCTGATCCCAAATAAATTTTCTTTTATCTTCTGTGAGCCGATATAAAGGCTTTGCTATTTCGGAAAAATTCTTTACGAATCGCCGGTAGTATGCACATAGGCCGAGAAAAGCTCTCACATCGGTCTTGTTCTGTGGTACAGGCCATTCTTGTACTGCTTCGATTTTATTCGGGTCAGTTTGAATTCCTTTTTCCGATATGATGTGTCCTAAAAATGAAACTTCTTTCCTGAAAAAGTCACACTTCTTCGGATTTAGTTTCAAATTAGATTCTCGAAACCTTTTAAAAATCTTCTCTAAATTCTGCAGATGTTCCTTGAAGTTGCGACCCATGACAATAACGTCGTCGAGGTATACTAGACACGCATCTCCCAGAAGCCCTACTAATACTCTCTCCATAAGACGCTCGAAGGTAGCTGGTGCATTACATAACCCAAAAGGCATCACTCGGAACTGCCAGAGGCCATTTCCAGTACCAGTAGTGAAAGCAGTTTTCTCCTTATCTTTCGGGTGTAGTTCAACTTGCCAGTAGCCACTCTTCAAGTCTACAGTAGAGAACCATTTCATGCCTCCAAGCATGTCTAAGGTGTCATCAATCCGGGGCAAAGGATAGCTGTCTTTCTTTGTCACATTATTTAACATCCTGTAGTCTACACAAAACCTGGTGCTACCGTCCTTCTTCTTCACAAGCACAACAGGTGAAGACCAGGGGCTGCTTGACGGTTCTATAACATTATTCCGCACCATCTCCTGGATCATATCTGACACTTCTTTTTCTTTCGCCAAAGGTACACGTCTAGGTCTCTGCTTGATGGGTTGAGTGAAACCAGTGTCTATCCGATGTTTCACAAGACCGGTTCTTCCAAGGTCGTTATCACCTCTAGTAAAAAGGTCGCAGTAATTCTTCAGCAATTCTTCCGCTTCTTTTAACTCTTTTCCTTTCAAATTTTCTTTCAACGCCCCCAGTAGAGAGTTCAAATGATCTGTTGACTGTGGTCCACTGTCGCATCCTTGTGTCTTCCTGAGATAGTCAACAGCTTCAGAATGTCCAATTACACAGTTCTTCTTCAGGTGTACCTCCGAGTCACTAAGATTTAGGACTTTCACCCATACATCACGTTGCGGCATTATCAATGTCCTTGCCGTGATCCAATCTGGATGGTTTCCGCAATCTTCTATTATAACGCATCTATTCTTGGCCACATTTGATGGAAACTTTACTTTAATCAGGGTTTCAGATCTTGGGGCCAACGTCACGTTTTTAATGTTGTACACCGCTGCTGAAGAAGCACCTTCTAGAAATACCTCTTGATCCGGAAAACTTAAAACTCCTTTAGACACGTCTACCACGCACCGTTGTGATCGTAGGAAGTCCAATCCGATGATGCAGTCATCTGTTATGTTGGCCACTAAAACGGGGTGTCGGTATATTTTCTCCCCCAGTGTAATCGTCACTTCCGTGTCTCCGAGGACGGTCACTGGCTGGCCCGTAGCTGTTTGCAAATTGCAAGGTGGTCGCGGACTTTCCCACATTATAGTTCGTTTCAAAAGTTCCGGTCGTACAATGGATTTAGATGCACCGGTATCAATCGTCAGGTGACAAGATTTTCCATTTATCTCTCCTGTAGTTACGAGACTGTTTCCATCGCTTGCCTGTAGTACATGGATAATCGGGGCTCTGTGAGGTCCAGCCAGCGCCCGCCCCACGGCTCTGGCTCGTCTTAGTTTAACTGGTCTGCGGCGTCAATCTGGGTACCTGTTGTTACTGTACCCTGTCTTACTCGGGTCCTCGTTTGACTAGGGCAGTTCAGTCTAATATGCCCTTGTTCACCACATCCGTAGCACGTTGGTGCTCTTCGAGGTCTAACGGCAGCTACTACTTCACGAATCTTATAATTCTGATAGTCTTGACTTGCGGCTTCTACCTCGAGTGCATGGGCAAGAGCAGCATCTAAAGAGGCGTGATGAGCTAATCTAACGGTCTTTCTCACTTCGTAGTCCTTTATCCCATCTACAAAAGCCTGCACAATCGTTTTTTCAGCTAGCAAGGGATCAGAGGCATAAGCACGGCGTACCAGGCGTTCAATTTCTGAGGCCCATTGCTGCAGGCTTTCACTCGATCTCTGTCTGCGGTCTTTCAGCTGCGCTCTATAAACATGCTCTAGATGTTTATCGCCGTAGCGAGCTTCCAGGGCCTTGAGAAGAGCGTCGAGAGACCGTCGATCGGCTGGGATGTTCTCCAGAATCAGTAGTGCGTCCCCACGAAGTGCAAGTGTTAGAGCCGTGAGAGACTGGTCATCTTCCCATCCATTGCCTTTTGCGACCGTTTCAAACTGATGTTTGAAAGCTGACCACGAAGTAGATCCGTCGAAATTAGGGACTTTTAGTTTGGGAATTCCAGCAGGTGCAGCTGCAAATCCTTGCGCTCGAACCTTCTGCAACTCCTTGTCCAGCTCTTCCAGCCGTTTTAGGTAATCGTTCAATTGCAGGTCATGTTTCTCCACTTTATGCTGGACCTGTTGAACATCACCACTTAGCTGTTTCAGCAAACCACTGAAATTTTCGCTAATTTTGCTCTCCAGATTATTGATGGCTTCCTGTTGAGTCTTGATCGCTTCCTGTTGAGTCTTGATCGCTTCTTGTTGGCTTTTTTGGAGGTTTTGTATAGCGCCAAGTAATGCCGCTACGTCAAAACCACTTGCCACAGGCGTTGGAACCGTGTTGGGTGCCTGAGCAGCAGTAGTGTCTCGCGCAGCTCCGGCAGGATCCAACGGCTCACGTGATGAGTCCAACGCCATCTGCCGTCGCGTTCGTACACCTTCTTCCTGTTGCGGTGTGGCTGGCATCCCACTTCTGATACCAGTTGTTACGTGTCAGGGATGGAGGTTCGATTAAAAATGCCAGATCCGCAGAAGAACGTTTATTCGCTGACTTTACTATTCACAATCGCAAGATATCGCCTTAGATATCGCCTAGATCGCCTTGTTTACTTCGCTGTTGATCTTCACCGTGATCGCTCTGAGAATGAACTGCTCCCGCCGCCGTGCGCCGTCCTTATATATGGGTGGTCATCCCGAAGCCCAGAACAATCTACCCGGTGTACTCACAAAAGAAACATCTTCACGAAATTTCTGTCGGACAAACAATCCTTTGTTCTCGGAGACAATAGAAATTCATAACAATAGAGTAGGTACTCCTGCGCCGACGCGACGTAAACAACAAAAAAACAGTAGATGTACCTTTTTTTTTGTGACAATATAATAAATCTGTTGTTTGTCTGTTTGTCTGTCTGTTTGTACGGGCTAATCTTTGGAACGGCTGGACCGATTCCAATGAAATTTTGTGTGGTGGTAGCCTATGTCCCTGGTCAACATATAGGATACTTTTCATCCCGGTAAAATAAAGAGTTCCCGTGGGATAGTTAAAAAACTGCAATTAATTTAACAGCTTTGTAAACAACAACTAATGAACTTAATTTAGTAAAATTGGTTATGCTGATACCTTATACCTTATGTTGCCTTTTTAACAAAATATATATATATATAGTAAAACTTATTAATCCAATCGAGTTCCCGCGGGAAAGAAAACATTACAAAAACAGTTAGCAGGCGTCTTTCAAGTAACGGATTTTAATGAAATTTTATGATCCTACTTTATATATATGCCCGGTCAACATTTAAGATACTTTTCATCCTGAAAAATTTGAGAGCACCCGTGGGATGTTTAAAAAAACCTATAGCTACTTATCTCCGTAGCACAATCAAAACGGGGTTGAAATATCGACAGTTTAAATCGTCCTTTTGATCGTGCAACTTGGTATAACTATACAAGATAACCCGTACGTAGCAGGAACGGGTTGCTACGTACACAGTAGCGCATCAGAATGCTTAATTACAATATCTGGGCGTTGGTATCATCTCAGAATAAGATAAGTTTGGTTAGTATAGATATTACAATCCACGATGACACGCCCCACTCTATCTTACTCCATGCGAATTGAGTAACATAAGCGATTTCGACAGAGTGTATAAGTAGAGGAAGACCAAAGAAGATATAGGTAAATTGTGTAAAAGAAGATAGCACGTTGACAGGAGAGATTGGAAGAAGACTCCTTTACGGGTCCATCGAACCCAAGGACCACTCATTTTTTACGGGAAATCTTGGGAAAAATTAAGAAATTCCACGGGAAACATTTTTGTAAAAAAATCGAACTGCACGCGGGCGGAGCCGCGGGCAACAGCTAGTAAATAAATAAATAAATGTTATTTGAATTAAATAGTCCCAGCCCGCCAACCTGCATTGATCAGCGTGGTGGATGGAACCCGTGCCCAGATGTGGGATATAAAAAGACATTGAGACTGGAATATTCCCTGAGGTAATACGTTCTGTGAGGTTCCTCAGTCTAGAACGCCGCAAATGACTCGAAGATCAGACTTCTACTAAATAATAATAAGAACGAAGATCGGTATTAAATTTTGATAGAGATCATCAGTTCCTTTCCTATTGTCATTAGCGTATTATAAATTTATATAGTCTATACCTGGCATGCGCTTAATGACGGAGTCTATTACCATCAATTAATTAGGGACAGCCAAATACGTCTGAATTTCATCCAGACTGGCCGAAGTTAGGCTTCGCGCATACTTTGTTAAGAACTGAATAAAGAAATGAGACATCGGTTTCAAACAATTAGAAACCTTTACCTTATAATTAGGAGTAGGTACTTTTAGTACTATAGTATAATCTCACTTGTGAAATGTGTGTGTAAGTAAGTAGGTATAACCTTTTATCAGGGTATTTATTATTTATTTATTTATGGGCGGGACACATAGCTCGTAGAACCCACGGAAGTTGCGGATCCAAAGTGCTGGAATGGCGACCCCGCACGGGAAGATGCAGTGTTGGCAGACCTCTGACCACTGACCGACGTCGTTAATAGATTCACTGGATACAAGTAACGCAGGATCGTATGGGCTGGAAATCATGGCAGGAGGCCTTTGCCAGTTGTGCGGACGTCCGTCGGCTGAAACAAACGAACTGTTATAACCCAAATACGGCCCTGTCGTAGAAAGTCCGGACCTGTCTAAAATTTTGCTATATTTGCTTAGATTGTGACACCAATTTATTAATCAGCAGAAAATCAGCAAGATTGATGTATTTAAATACCAACCTTTTTCCATCTTAAACCTGTGCTACACGGTTGCCAACAAGCCCGTATGCAGGGGTGACCTGGTTGGAGGGCCGGTTGGTACTGCCGTCGCGCGTTGCGGCTACACGGCTGCAAACTTCAGTGTGTTTACAACTGCGGTAGGAGCACGACGAGTAGATATGGCTCCCGCGTTATCAAAAATTCAAAAATTGGTGTTTCGCTGGCACTCTTGTGTGCTGTAGATAAAGAAAAAAGCCTAAGAGGATTTGGATGAAGCGATGGCTAAAAGAACGACTACTTCTGAGTCACTCAAATTTAATAGGATTATTGGAGTTTGATGATTTATATAATTTTTTGACGAGTTGGTGGAAATGGTTCGACCATTCATAGAAAAAAAGGATACAAAATATATGAGACCAGCTATATCTGCCAAAGAATGAATTCTAGTTAGGTACTTTAAGATATCTGGCTACTGGAAGGGAATATAGAGATCTCAGATACAGTTCAATAATATCACATCAATTATTATCAGAAAAGACGTGCTCGCTCATTGCTAGACAGAGCGCGACTGTCTTTGAAGTTGGTTGGAACGCGCGGCTACACGGTTAGCAACCGCGCTCTCCGACCACTGTCGGCAGAGCAAGACTCCTGACCAAGGTTGTTGAATGTCAAATCGGCCAACATTGCAGAAACGCTGGCTACACGGCAGAAATCTGCAATGTCACCCCTGCATACGAGCTTGTTGGCAACCGTGTAGCACAGGCATTAAACGAGAAGGCATTTTCGAGACATATCTACCTCGAAATGCTGTTCCCGGCTCATAAAACCACCCCTCCTGGGGATGTATAGCGGAGATAATCCAAGTGTGCTTCCCTGTCACCGAATACCGAATAAAAAACCAATGTTTAAATTGGTGTTTTCCTTGCCACCGCCAACCGGACCTAACAGAACGAACTAACTTGTGGTGTGCATAGAATAAAGTTGCAATGGATTATATTGGTATAATAAAGTTCAGGCTAGTGTCGTCAGTGCATGATCAGCCTAAGTTTCATTTGAACCGCGGCGTGTCGCTCACAAGTGGCGGGGGAACACTTGCGGCATATAATGCGAGGGGGCAAAGTAATTCCCTCTGCCTCCGACGCGAACAATGCGTTATCACAACGAGAAAGAACAAGTATTGAAAAACGTGCAACCTAACACTAAACCGCTTCCATATCTACTCGTTCCGAGTGGGGACATTTTTACAAGTTTTATAATATTTTAGAGGGCTTTATTTTGCACCTTTAGGGGCAGCATTTTCCAAAATCCTTTTAAAGACCTCCGTGGCGCAGGGGACGCGCGCTCGGAATCATGTGGGAGGTCGCGGGTTCGATTCCCGCCACGGGCCACTTTGGAATTTTATAATTTTTAAATTGGCTCAGGTCTGGTCTGGTGAGAAGCTTCGGCCGTGCTAGTTACTACCCTTATACCAGCAAAGACTTCATAGAGAGATAAGCTATCCTATGCGTTAATTTTTGTGCATGTATATCATAAAAATAAAATAAAAAAGACTTTACTTATTTGGTAATTCGATCACGATTTGCGAGCCATATAAGAAGGAACCTGCACTATTTAAAGCTAAGGATTTGCTATTCTATACTTACAAAAAACGGTAAAGTTATGTGACAAGTGATGAATGACTACCGCTAAGATCTCCAAGCAAAACACCTGAGGCAAAAAACTTAGCTAATGTACGTTATTAAAAAAATAGGGCTTTGTTTTACAAAGTTGTTTTTTTGTTACGTATATGAGATTACGTACGAGTAGGTGTCTTTCGTGCCTAATCAGCCTAACAAAGTGCGGAGCAAAGGCCTCCCTTAGCAGATAGGGGTGCTCTTGTATTTAGGCTCGGCACGTATATTCATATAACAAGTGTTGGACAAAATAACATGGTAGAAGGAAATTCTATTGATTCCGGTGGCTAGTCTAGTCTGCATCTAGACTTTTGTCTTGTGGCATAAATTTTAAGGAGTAAAATGAACACTACGCATTAATGTAGCAGTTTAACAACCGAAATTAATAACTTATCCTATCTTATAGCTAGACCGCTATAAACTTGGCCCTCCCATGGTCAGAGGGACGCGGGGCGGGAGCTACTCAACCACTGATCTCTATTCTATGGATTAAATATTCTATACAAGTCAGGCTAGCTTCACTAGCTCTTAAAAAACATAATGTTTCTTAACCGACTTTAAAAAAAGGAGGTTCTGTATTCGACCCATATGTTTGTATGTATGTTTGTCCGCGATTATTTCAGAATATTTTGTTTCTTCTTTGACATAAAAATCAAACTGGCTGATTGAACAAATCTGCATATGATAGGTTATTATTTTCAGTCATTGACATAAAAGTTAATTAAGGTAAAATATTACTTTAATTAACTTTTATTTTGGTCGCGTAAATGTATATAACTACTTTTCTAGGCAACAGTTCGAACTTTGTGCAGGTATAGATGTTATAGTTTGTTATAATAGCAGTGTTTGCAAATTAGAAAAATACATTTCTTACAAAAACATCAGAATTGAGAGTTTGTTGCGTACGTGAAACTCGTTTTAAATTATCCTTGTTAAGCTGTTATTTCAGATATTGTGGATCGAAGATAAAAAAAATTCTGCCTCGCTTGCAGTCTTAGGCTAATTTCTTTGTTTTTCCAATATTCGCACGTCAGTTACAAACATTGTGGATACATCGTATGTTATGGTACTGCTGATGCTGCTTTGTATAAGGCTGTTCTCATCGCACATAGCGAAACACGAGTAAGCTTAAGTTACTTTTTGTTTCACCTGAAAAGCGCTGATGACGCAATTTTAATTAAATTTTTAGACGAATTCGACTTTCGAAACGGGGTTGCGAATTTTTTCCGTGTGCTCACCGGGCAAGTTATCCAAACTTTTGGTATGTTTAAATTACTTTTTTGAAATTGAAAAAATTAGTGTATTCCACGTGTTTCGGTTACTGTGTCAAACAAACTCGTGTAATACCTACCTACCTACGGAAAATCAAGAGGAAAGATTTTTTGTTTTTTTTTTCCTTGAAAGCTTTTTGGACTCACGTCCAGGCGCGATATTCATATGCGACTAACTGACAACCGTTGACATTATTATAAAAACGTTATGACAGCTTACATTATTCTTAAGATTAGTTATAAATACTGATACTGCAAAGAACATTCACCTTCTTTGGATTTTCGAAGACAGCTAAAATAATTTCAATATTGATTAAAATATAGCAAAATCGCTCAATTTGAATTAGTTCACCTTCCTGAAAATTTCATACCAGTCAACATTGAATTCCACATACGCACTTGTATATTGTAGTTTGTATAGATAGATATTATCTATCAAATTATTCTAGGCGACAGATAGTTATTTCACTATCATATTTATTTTACATTTCTAGAAAAAATTTGGTTGAACAAACTGCTTTTATTGAGCAGAGTAGTAATTTTGACGAGATGACCTTGGAAGTAATTCCAAGTACTTTTAATTTAAACTAGTTAAGGAGACAAAAGAGTTTTTCTCTTGCTTAGACCAAGAGTCAACAGAAGTTTTCTCTTGTTTGAAGAAAATTACAATATGTGACAAAAAAAAATCATGTAAAAACACATGCTGTGTATTTAATGATAAACAAAATAATAAGTATATCAATTTGGTGCACCAAAATATTCAATGTATTAAAAATAAGGAATTAGAAATAGAATTATTCTTAAATAGCTGTAATATTAATGTTCTTTGCATTACTGAGCATTGGCTTAAATCGCATGAATATATGTTTAATTTTGGTAATCACCAAGTTGGTAGTTCGTTCAACAGGACTAATTCCATTCATGGTGGCTCGTTAATTTTGATAAATAAGAATTTAAAATTTAAAAATCGTAATGACATAGTGAGCCTTTCTGTAGAACGGACAATCGAGCTAGCCTGTGTTGAATTAAAGCAGTTCATTATCGTCTGTGTATATAGACCTCCCTTATCTAACTTTGAACTTTTTGAAAAACGGATTGATGAAGTTTTATTCAAAATATCAAAAGGTAATAAAAATCTAATTGTTTGCGGCGATTTCAATATTAATATTTTGGAAAGCTGCCCTGCAACCGTCAGGTTATTAAATTTATTTAAAACTTACAATTTAATTAATGTCTTTATGGAGCCAACTCGGATAACTTCCCACAGTGCCACATGTTTAGATAATATTTTTACAAATGTAAAACCAGTTAGCAGTGAAATAATAAACAAATTAGACTCTGATCATTGTGGCCAATTTATTAAATTAGAAGCAATTAAGAGAAATGTAGAAAAGCGAAAAATTACTTTTGTGCCAGTATCATCTGACCGTATAGAAAAAACAAGAGCAAGGCTAGTGCAGGGACTACCGTTCCTACCGGACACTATGAATGCAAACAAGATGTATAATGCATTTTTTGATAAATTTAGTTCCATTTTTAGTTCAGTATTTACAAGCAAAACGGTCTTGACTACTGACGCATTAGTTTTCAGTGAGTGGGCAACAAGCGAACTGCATTTAGATAGGCAAAAGCTATATGAACTATATGCCGAACGTACATACAATACTAGTGATGAGTTCAGAGAGCGCGTTAAATTGATGTCAAAAAAGTTTAAAAATGATTGTATATCATCAAAGTCAAAGTATATACAAAATAAAATTAAAAGTAGCGCCAATGTCACAAAAACGACCTGGAATATAATAAACCAGGAAACTGGAAGAGCTAAACAGCGTACTAGTACCATTAAACTTGACATTGGCAATAAATCTATCACGTCAGACCTTGAGGTTGCTACTGCTTTTGAAGGGTTCTTTACGGACATTTCAGTTTCCACAACAAAATCACTGAACTCTTCACCAGCTATCGCCCTCTCACTTTTAGAGGATAATGTGCCTGAATGTAATAGCATCTTTACCTTCAGCCATGTTACTAGCTCTGATGTTATTAAAGCATTTAAATTAATAAATATAAAAAAAACCAATGACTTATGGGGCATTTCTGTCAATGTTGTGAAATCTTTGCTTGATATTGTTGCACCAGATTTGGCAGTAATATTTAATAATTGTGTGGATTGTGGTGTTTTTCCTGACTTAATGAAACATAGTAAAATAATTCCACTGTTTAAATCAGGTAGTACCAATGACCCCACTAACTTTAGACCAATATCTGTACTGCCTACTTTCAGTAAAATTTTTGAAAAACTTATACTGATTCAATTGCTTACTTACTTTCAAAAAAATGAATTATTACATAATAAACAATTCGGATTTACGCGGGGTCGCTCGACTACCGATGCTGGTGTCGAGCTAATACAACATATATTTGAAGCCTGGGAGGAATCACGTGATGCGCTGGGCATTTTCTGTGACTTATCCAAGGCGTTTGATTGTGTTGAGCATGAAACATTGGTCAGGAAGTTACGCCACTACGGAATTAAAGGTGCAGCTCTTGATTTGATGAGCTCCTATCTGAGCAGTCGCATTCAAAAAGTAGATGTCAATGGGAAACGATCTTCTGGGTCGACTGTGAAGATGGGAGTTCCTCAAGGGTCTATCTTGGGTCCATTCCTGTTCCTTATTTACATCAATGACCTTCCTTACCTTACTAAGGACAAGCATGAGATAGTACTGTTTGCTGATGATACATCACTTTTGTTTAAAATTAATCGACAGAAAAAAAATTTTGACGATGTAAACAGTTGTCTCAAAGAAATAGTACTGTTTGCGCTTTACGCTAGCGCTCCGGTTTGCGCTGGCCCGTGTCGCGGCGGCCGGCGGCCTGCCCCCGCGCATCGCGCCTCCCCGCTTCGGCGACGCGCTTGAACAGTTCTTGGTAAAACCCCGACGGAGTCGGTCGACGGTCAGTGCCGCGTCGCCCGCGTGAAGTCGCCTGCCACGCCGCCATCGTGCCGTCTTATTATTTATGAGGAGCTATTTATCGCGTACCATTTTGTGCCGCGTAGCCCGCGTGCTGTTTGCCGGCCACGTCGTCACTTGCCGTAAGCGGTCGCCGAAGAGTCCTGTTCAGCCGAGAATTTTGGAATCCGCGTGGCCCGCTTGAAGTATGCCGGTCAACGCCGTGTCGTATTAGTTTAGGAGCCCTAATTTTGCGCTCCTTGGCTCGCCGCGTCCTTCTAAGGCTGCGGGCCCATTTGACTGTCCGGAACACTGTTCCTTGTGCTCCCGCGCCTTCTCGCCGCCGCCGGACTCGCTACCCGCGAATTAGTGCCGCCGCCCGAAAGACCCCTCAAAGAAGGGCGAGTGTGTTCCTTTGCATTTAACACCGCAGGCATCACACACCACATTCCATCATACACGAACTCACTCCCCGGATTCCACGTGCTGGCTGTCTCCTGCGCCGGTAAGTACCTAGTAGTAAGTCGTTCTGTTCCGCGGGATAAAACCCAGTGCAATTCGCCATCTCTCTTTTTTTTGGTGGGTCCTTTTGACCCACCCCACCGCTGCCTGTGGGAATCCGCTGGCCTGCTCTGATGGGCCCGGCAGTTGCCCGCTGATTCATTGTGCACAGGCGCGGTGCGTAATCATTATTGGTAGCAGTGAGCGCGGTTTGTCTACACCTCGCTTTGCGTTTTGCGCTGGTTTTGCCCGCCGCGCCGTTCATTTTCTGCGCCGCTGGCATAAATCCCGCTTTCCGCCACGCGCCGTGTCGTCCGCCGCGCTGTTAGCGGAAATTCCGCAATCGCCGCCAGTTCCGCTGCGTCAACGCCGCGTTTCGGCCGCGTTCCGATTATTATAATTATAAGTTTAATTACATCATAATTTGTTTGTTACATTTGTTATTGTTTTGCTTGCGTGCCGGTACCGCCCGCTCGCCACGTAATTTAACACGCGTACCTACTACGGTCGCGCCGCTTTGTTCATTGCGACTACGGTACGACCGCGACCGCGATACGACTTGTTTACTATTACTTTAATTGTATTATTGCTTGCACTCGCGCCGCCCGCCGACTTGCCGGCCGCCTTTTCAATTTATTATTACTTTATTTTTGCATTTTGTTTACATTTAATTTGTTAGAATGTCCGCGAACATCAAAAAGCTAGCTGTACAGATACAGTCTGAGCTTCGCTGGGCGACGTCCGCCGCGGGTTTGATAGGCCGCGAAGATAGATCCGCCGCCCTATTACACCGAGCGGACCAGGTGCGGACTCGGCAGGCCTCTGTGGAGCAGGCCTTCCAAGACCTGCTCACCCTCGGTCCCGAACAGGAGATACTGAGGACGGCTCAGGCCGATTACGACCAGTTCTTCGAACTGATGGACTCGGTGGTGGAGGCCGCCCATGGGATCCGGACCGCCGCTGATGAAAGGCGTCGAAGTGGCGCTTTTAGAGATTCCCCCAGCCGACCGCCCACACAGCCGGCATTATTAGGGAAACTGCCCACGATCGAGCTGCCCAAATTCGGTGGGCAGCTTCAAGAGTGGATGGGCTTCCTGGCGTTGTTCGACAGTCTGGTCCACGCCAGGAAGGACCTGTCCCCCACCCAGAAGCTGACATACTTACTGTCCTCGCTACAGGGCGAGGCCCTGGACGTGGTGCGGCACCTCGACCTCTCGGAGGAGAGCTACACCACGGCCCGGGAATTGCTGGCCAGGCGCTACGAAAATGTGCGCCGGTTGGCCGACGCACATGTAGCCCAGCTACTCGCCTTGCCCGCCGTCACCGGGGTGGCCGGCCTCAGAGAGGCCTTGCTTAACCCTTGCATTGTGGCCACCAATGCTCTCCGTCGATTGGATCTCCCCGTCGACCAGTGGTCCTTCTTGTTATTGCACATAGTGCTCTCCCGCCTGCCGTCGGAGCTTAAGCTCCGCTTCGAGCAACGCTTCGGAGGGGACGGTGCAACCTATCTGCCCCCTTTCTCCGACCTCCTGAAGTTTTTGGAGCAGGAGTGCCTCCAGGCCGATAACTCCGGAGTTACCGGCCCTCGAGTGGCCCCTGGGAGGTCCGAGCATGTCCGAGGGGGTGGGGCAAGGACTGGCCCTTCGGCGGGGACCGGCCCCAACCGGCGAGGCCGTGGAGCCGACGCCAGAGAAGGTCGCCGGGTGTCACAGTACAGCGGGGCCGTGGCCACGAAGCTCCCCCTGTGCCTATTGTCGGCACCCCGGCCACCAGGTCCCCTCGTGTTCGCACTTCCTGGCCAAACCGGTTGCGGCCCGGAGAGAATACGTGGCGACACGCCAGTGGTGCTTCTCTTGCCTGGGCCAGCATCTCGTACGAGACTGCCCGCGCCAGCGGCCCTGCCCACATTGCGGCGGTGCCCATTCGGCCCTTTTGTGCGCTAACCGGAGTGGTTCCGGTCGCCGGGACAATGGGTCGCGCACCCCCCCCATGGGCGGGGGCGCTCGATCGCGCACCCCCCATGGGCGGGGGCGCTAGTCCTGGCCACCCGGCCAGTCCCGTTAGGCGTTCTCCGGTGGACCACCAACCTCCTAGTGGAGGTAGGGGTTCCGCCCCCCGGAGGAGGGCTTCACCCCCCGCGTCACGGTCACATACCCCTCGCGTCATCACGACGGGGATATCGCGTCCGCCCCATTGCGCGTCGTCCCGCGTCGGTTCTCGCCGCCACTACACGAGTGGCCGCGACTGGAGCGCCATCCACCCACCATAGGTCGAGGCGATCCCTACCGGGTGCCGGACGTTAGCCGCATAGTGCGGCCCCAAATGGGTGAACGGTCCCCTGCTGATTACCAGCGCCCTAGGGGCGGTGGGGCTTCACCCCCCCAGGGGGGGGTCACACCCCCCTCGCATTTTTATGACGGGGGTCTGACGGCCGCTCAAATGAGCGTCGACCCGTCTGGGTTTTTGCCTCCCCTCCATGTATGGACGCAACTGGAGCGCCATCCACCCGTGCTAGGTCGAGGCGCTCCCTACCACGCCCCGGATGCTAGCCGCATGGTGCGACCCCGGGTTGGTTATGCCGGATGGTCCCCACGTTGGGTACCCTCCCCCTCTCTAGCAGCGCCCCAGCCGGAGTACCCCCGTCAGTGGGCTCCCGCTGGTGAAGGCACGTCGCGCTAGGTGTCCGCCACCCTAGCTGCCACCTAGCCACCTCCCCTGAGACTTTGGATCTACAGCAGTCAGTATGCCAGACCATACTTTTGTCGACTGCCTCAGGGAGGTTAGGGTCTCAGGTTATTACAGGAGTGGCTCTCCCTTGTGGCCTCACTTCCGAATGTTAATCGGAGTTCGATGCCTCGTTGCTTCCTACCGCCCGGAAGGTGCCACGCCAGTCTCCACGGCTTTTGTGATGCGTCCGAAAAGGGGTACGCAGCCGTGGTCTATTTGCGAACTGACAGTGACACCGGCGAGGTCGCAACCCACCTTGTCTTGGCGAAAAGTAAAGTGGCCCCAATTCGGTCACGCTTGACGATACCCAAATTGGAGTTGTCTGGAGCCGCTCTTTTGGTGCGCCTTCTCAACCATGTGCGTACGTCCCTCCTATCGATTGTTGACCTGACGGAAGTGTATGCCTGGTCGGACAGCGAAATTGTCCTTTGTTGGTTGCGAGCCGCTCCCCACAACTTGGAAGTCTTTGTTGCCAACCGGGTTTCCCAAATCCAGAATTCGGAAACCCCGTTGACCTGGAGACATGTGCCAGGGGACCTGAACCCTGCAGATTGTGCTTCCCGCGGATGTGAAGCTTCCGACCTTGTCAACCACTCTCTTTGGTGGGGCCCTGACTGGCTGACTCGGAATGAGTCCGCCTGGCCTCAGAGTAGGTTCGCCGAGCCCGACGAGTTACCTGGCTTGCGAGTCGGAGTTGTTGAAGATAAGCCAGCCAATCCGCTGAGCTATCTTCAGGAACGCTACAGTTCCCTTGATAAATTGATTGGGGTGACGGCTTGGATTCAGCGCTTCACCCACAACGCTCGGAACCCACGCGACAAAATGTCGAACCCGGTCTTGTCGCCCCTGGAGAGACAGGAGGCCCGGACCTTTTGGATACGTTTGGTTCAACTGGAGCATTTTGAGTCCGCTATTGAGACACTGAAGCGAGGTTTACCTTTGAAAGGCTCGCTCGCCCGCTTAAACCTCTTCCTGGATGACACCGGATTGATACGCGTTGGTGGACGCCTCCGGAATTCTGACTTACCCTATGGGGCACGTCATCCCTTGTTGCTTCCGAACAATAGCGCTTTTGTAAAATTGTTGGTGACGCATTACCACGTCAAAAATGCCCACGCTGGCTGCAACGCCCTTTCGGCCATATTGCAGCGCGAATTTTGGATTTTATCGGGACGACGCTCCATCCGAAGCGTCATTTTTAAGTGCATTCCGTGCTACCGCCTGAAGGCCAGCACCATGCAGCCCATTATGGGGGACCTCCCCACCGACCGTGTCGTGGCCTCGCGCCCTTTTTCGGCGGTCGGGACGGATTTTGCGGGGCCGTTCTTCGTCAAGAGCTCCAGCCTCCGCAATGCTCGTTCCCTCAAGGCCTACCTTTGCGTTTTTGTTTGCCTGGCTACCAAGGCCGTACACTTAGAACTGGTGAGCGCCCTCAGCACCGAAGCCTTTGTAGCCACGCTAGGCCGCTTCGTTTCACGCCGAGGTTATCCGCACCTGATCCGATCGGATTGTGGGACCAACTATAAGGGTGCCGATAGGTATTTGAAGGAAGTCGTCCAATTTTTGAATGAAAATAAGGTAGGCATCGGCACGGCAATGTCCAAGATGGGGATAACTTGGACCTTTGACCCGCCAGCTTGTCCCCACTGGGGCGGGATCTTTGAAGCCGTCGTTAAGGACTCAAAGACGCATCTCCGACGCGTGATAGGTGAAACCATTTTGACATTTGAAGAGCTCGCTACCGTTTTTTGTAAGATTGAGGCTGTCCTCAATTCTCGGCCACTCTGCCCCTTATCGTCCGATCCCAATGACCTGGAAGTTTTAACCCCCGGTCATTTCCTAATTGGTGAACCCCTTAACGCCCTGCCCGAGTACCCCTTCAGGGACGTGAAGGTCTCACGGTTGTCCCGTTTCGAATTGCTACAGCAGATGACCCAAAATTTCTGGCATCGTTGGTATTTAGAATATTTGCATCTTTTGCAGCAGCGCGTTAAGTGGTCAGACAAGACCGACCCACCTAAGGTTGGTGATCTTGTCCTAGTTAAAGAGTCTAATTTGTTGCCTTTATGCTGGCGTCGTGGACGCATTCTTAAATTGATATATGGATCCGATGGGGTTCCCAGAGTTGCCGAGGTAATGGTCGGAGATTCGGTTTTGCAGCGAGCCGTCTCTTCCTTATCCCGGTTGCCCAATTGTTAGTGGACTCCAAATCCATGGGTCCACTGGCGGGGGTGTTTGCGCTTTACGCTAGCGCTCCGGTTTGCGCTGGCCCGTGTCGCGGCGGCCGGCGGCCTGCCCCCGCGCATCGCGCCTCCCCGCTTCGGCGACGCGCTTGAACAGTTCTTGGTAAAACCCCGACGGAGTCGGTCGACGGTCAGTGCCGCGTCGCCCGCGTGAAGTCGCCTGCCACGCCGCCATCGTGCCGTCTTATTATTTATGAGGAGCTATTTATCGCGTACCATTTTGTGCCGCGTAGCCCGCGTGCTGTTTGCCGGCCACGTCGTCACTTGCCGTAAGCGGTCGCCGAAGAGTCCTGTTCAGCCGAGAATTTTGGAATCCGCGTGGCCCGCTTGAAGTATGCCGGTCAACGCCGTGTCGTATTAGTTTAGGAGCCCTAATTTTGCGCTCCTTGGCTCGCCGCGTCCTTCTAAGGCTGCGGGCCCATTTGACTGTCCGGAACACTGTTCCTTGTGCTCCCGCGCCTTCTCGCCGCCGCCGGACTCGCTACCCGCGAATTAGTGCCGCCGCCGCGAAAGACCCCTCAAAGAAGGGCGAGTGTGTTCCTTTGCATTTAACACCGCAGGCATCACACACCACATTCCATCATACACGAACTCACTCCCCGGATTCCACGTGCTGGCTGTCTCCTGCGCCGGTAAGTACCTAGTAGTAAGTCGTTCTGTTCCGCGGGATAAAACCCAGTGCAATTCGCCATCTCTCTTTTTTTTGGTGGGTCCTTTTGACCCACCCCACCGCTGCCTGTGGGAATCCGCTGGCCTGCTCTGATGGGCCCGGCAGTTGCCCGCTGATTCATTGTGCACAGGCGCGGTGCGTAATCAAGTACATTGGTTTGAAGCTAATAATTTGCTTCTCAATAGCAAAAAAACAAAATGTATTAAATTCACCTTACCTAATGTTAGGCAAATTCAAACGAATGTAAAACTAGGTGTAGAGGAATTGGATCTTGTAGACACAACTGTATTTCTAGGAATAACGTTAGATGCTAAACTGCAGTGGGACCCTCATATAAATAATTTATCGAACAGGCTTAGTTCTGCTGCGTACGCGGTAAAAAAAATTAGGCAGCTGACAGACGTCCAGACTGCTCGACTGGTATATTTTAGTTATTTTCACAGCATTATGTCCTATGGTCTTTTGCTATGGGGTAATGCTGCTAACATTGATACTATTTTCGTGCTGCAGAAGAAGGCTGTTCGTGCCATTTATAAAATGGGCCCAAGAGAGTCTTTAAGAGAAAAATTCAAAGAATTTAATATAATGACGGTACATGCACACTATATATTCGATAACTTGATATATGTGCATAAAAATATTAATAACTTTGTTAAGAAAAGCGATCTCCATGCTATCAACCTTAGAAGTAAAAATAAACTTATAGTTCATAAAACAAGACTAGAGAAAATAAATAAATCATTTAAAGGCAATGGGATACGCTTTTATAACAAACTCCCTAATGAAATATTAAACTTATCCCTCAATAAGTTCAAAGTCGCTGTAAAACGAAAGCTCATTAATAAAGCTTACTATAGTATTAAGGATTACTTACATGAATCAAATCCTTGGGGATGAATGAACTGCTGTAATTATACTAGCTCAATTAGTTTTAAAAGCTTTTGTGAAGTGGTGATAACAGAAAACAAAACCCGGCTGAGTTTGTTGTGGGCTTCTTCTCAGTGCAGGGCGCGTTGGAACCCTCGTAAACTTAGTTTTAAGTCGACTTGGAGTTATCGCCATACAAATGTGACAAATATCATAAGGACCATTTACAAGCGCCTATATATTAGGCCTATGTGAAATAAATAAAGATGTGAACAAAGCTCGTAAATCGCAACACCGATACAAAGTTTTATTAAAGCCGAACGCGGCAGATGCGTCGCCGACGCCGCCTAGGCTTCACCTTTGATCCCTGCACGCCGCAGCCTCTGAGAGGCTACTACTCCCATTACTCTATGCAGATTTTATACTTTGTGTCATTTTTGTGCGAACGCCGCGCCACCCACCCCACTCGTTCTTCACCCGACTCACCCTCGAGACCGCGCGGGGGCTTTACTTAGCTGATGACTTATTAAGAGCACATTCTTTAGAGGTGTCTGCCTGTCGCGGCGGGCTTAATGACGTGGGAGGTACGTTTGCCGATTCGGGCGTCGCCGCCCGGCGCCTGGCGCGGGTTCCGTGGCCCACTTTCATCCGCACAATGCTTCGCATCGAACACTAACTTTATACTAATGTTTTATTTTTCATTTTCATTGAAAATATCACAATAAAACTAGTTATCAGTTTACGTCTATCTGATATATGTAATGAAATGAGTGACATTTCATTCATTTGAATTTGCCGCGCTTCGCGTATCAGCTGTCTGTCGCGTACCTATGTAGTGATTAGTGACCTGTGTCTATGATTTAAAATGGCGAATGACGCGCAGATTGTTTTGTGCATTTTATTGTTATAAAAACTTATAGAAAGAATGTGATTGAGGACTCGAGATATAGTGAACTTTAAATGTCGTTTCTTTGTTATTTCAGGTGAGATAGAAGTGTAATTGTCGTAACTTGATAATAACTTGATAACTGTAAAGACTTGTTAAATAAAACAAAACTTTGTTATTTCAGAGAAACAATTTGTGGTTTGATTTTGGAGATCCTCAATGTCTTATAAAACGACATTTTTGTGAACTAAGAGAATATGGACCGGCTTCAGTTTGAGTTTACGATGATAGCCTCAAATGTTGGCAAATCAAATGTATTAGCCATAACTTCAATATGTACTGCAGAAGGAAAATGTTATGTTTTACCCGAGGAACTGAAGCCGGTGAGTCATCATACATATATTGTTAAAACGAACACTTTCACAAAAGTAAAAAATAGCATTAAAAAAAGACACCAGAGTAGAAAAGTATGGATAAAGTTGGATGAAAATCTAAAGAAGACATATGTAGATGAGGAAGGTAATATGCAATTTTTAGATCAATATCTAGATGAAATGAGCACAACACAAGCAAAGGACAAAAATGACACTTTGCAACAAATCTTGGAACAATTAATAGAAACTACAACTAAGAAAGAAAGTCAACATAACTTAAAACATATCTCAGAAAAATTTATTATTGAAAAATTCACAAGCAAAAATCCTAATGCGATGCAATGGATAGAAATTTTTGAAAAAGAGTGTGCGCGCTTTAATATAACAAAAGATGAGACAAAAATAGATATTTTGAGGTTATTTTTAGATAAACCTTGTTTGGATTGGTATAGCTCGATGATCATAAAACTAACAATAAATTCTGAATGGAGTGAATGGAAAGACAAGTTTTTAGAAACTTTTAAAAACCAAGGATGGGACTTAGTCACATATGCTCTCGCATTTAGGTATAAAGAAGGACAGTTAATTGATTATGCCATAAAAAAAAGAACGGCTTTTATTAGATATAAACAAATCCATAGATTCCAAAACAATGATAGATCTTATTGCAACTGGTTTACCTGGATTTATCTTAAATAAGTTAAACAGGGATGAACTCAACAACACTACTGACTTGTTCAACGAGATAAGAAAATATGAAGGCTCGATGTATAAGACTCAACTAACATAAAGAGCAGTACATTTTATAATAAAAATAAAACTTATGAGAAGAAGTCATGTAAGACTTGTGAGTCTTTGGACAAAGGAATTAGATATCATCCGGAGGAGTCATGTTGGTTCAAGAAAAATAAAAATGAACCTGAAAAAGTTCTTAAAACTAAAAATGTAAACAATAACTCCATAATTGAAGTGGACATAAATACTGAAAAAAAAACTAGTAAGCACACCATTAATCAAAATCAAGCTTTTATTAGAAAATAAACTAGAAGTGAGTGGTATTTATGATTCAGGCTCACAGATTTCTATAATAAATTCAAGATTAATAAAAGTAAAAGAAAAAAAGATGATGTGAACATAGCATACATGAAAACGGTTAATGGTGTGAAGAAGATGGATGGCTTGATAACAATAAAAATTAAAATATTTGATTTAGAAGAAGAGGTGGATGTATACATAGTAGAAAATGAAGATTTTGATGATTTCATAATCGGATTAGATATGATAAAGAAATTCAGATTAACCAAAATGAGAACTTGCAGATAGAACAAAAGAAAATAACAAATAAAATAGACAGGATGTCTAAAGATAACAGAAATGAAGATAATAATATAAAAAAATATACAGTAAATTTCAATGAACACATAGAAACAGAGGAATTTATAAGTATGACAGACCATTTAGATAATCAAAAGAAAATTGAGATAGAGAAAATTATAAAGGAATATAAAACAATATTTGCTAAGGACAAGTATGATATAGGTTCAGTTAAATATTATGAAGCTCGCATAGATGTACAAGTAAATAAATATTGTAGTAAAAGACCATACAGATGTACAATACAAGATAGATTAGAAATTGAAGAGCAAATATCGATGTTACTAAAGAACAATTTAATAGAAGAATCATACAGTCCTTTCGCTGCTCCAGTGACATTGGCGTTTAAAAAAGGTGAAAATAGAAAATCCCGTTTATGTGTAGATTTCAGAGAGTTAAACAAAATAGTTATACCACAAGCTCAACCATTTCCTTTGATAGATGATCTAATTATTAAAACTAGAAATTGCAAGTATTTTACTACACTAGATATAAACTCAGCATTTTGGGCAATACCATTACGGGTGGAAGACAGAAGTAAAACAGGATTTGTCACACAAGATGGCCACTTCCAGTGGACCTGCCTCCCTTTTGGCTTGAAAACATCACCAGCAATTTTCCAGAGAATCTTAAGCAATATTCTAAGAAAACACAATCTCACAGGATAATCTGTTAACTATATTGATGATATTTTGATATACTCGTCTACCTTTGAAGAACATATAAGGCACATTAGAAATGTATTAGAGGCAATAATTAAAGAAGGCTTTAGACTGAAGTTTAAGAAATGTACCTTTGCTTCAGACTCGGTAAAATACCTCGGCCATATAATTCAGAACAATTCAGTAAGACCACTAAAAGACAATTTGATTTCAATAAGGAACTTTCCAACTCCTAAGACGCAAAAGAACATCAGACAATTTTTGGGAAAAATAAACTTCTACCATGACTATATACCAAGAAGTGCAATTATCTTAGATCCATTACACAATTTATTACGAAAAAACGAGAAATTTGTATGGTCAGAGAAATGTGAAGAAGCATTCAATCTGATAAAAAGATATTTATGTTCGCAACCGGTCTTGGAAATATTCGACAAAGACTTACCAATCAAAATCTTTACCGATGCATCTTTGGAGGGCATTGGAGCAATATTAAAACAGACACAACTAGATGGTAAAGACAAACCGGTGGCATATTTCTCAAAAAAATTGAATGAACATCAAAAACGGAAAAAGGCTATATATTTAGAATGTCTTGCTATGAAAGAAGCTGTTAAATATTGGTAGCACTGGCTCATCGGAAAACAATTCACCATTTACTCAGATCACAAACCTCTAGAGAACATGAACATTAAATGCAGGACAGATGAAGAATTGGGTAATCTCACATACTACCTATCTCAGTATGACTTTACCGTAAAATATATACCTGGTAAAGAAAATGTAGAAGCAGACTGTTTGAGCCGAAACCCTGTATTAGAACCAGAAGATAACAGAGAGGAAACATTGAGAATAGTTAATTTAATACAAATAAAAGATATAGTTGGAGACCAAGAGAAAAATGAAACAATAAGAGAAAAGAAACAAAATTTAATACTAAAAAATAATATCTATTATAAAAAAATAAAGAAACAGGAAAAAATTATCCTCTCAGAAGAATTAAGTAAAAAACTTATAAAAAAGGTGCATGAAGATTTATGCCATATTGGGATCAGACAACTGCAGAAAAAAATAAGTTCAATATATACGGCTATAAACCTAACAAAAAATATCATAAATATTTGTAAAACATGTGAAATATGCATAAAAAATAAATCAAGATGTCAAAAAAAAATTGGATTACTGTCACAACTGGGACCAGCCACCAAACCATTTGAAATAATGTCAATGGATACTATTGGTGGATTTGGAGGATCTAGGTCTACAAAGAAATATCTACACCTTTTAGTAGATCACTACACAAGATATGCATTTATTGCGACTTCGAAAACCCAGAATGCATGTGACTTTATAAATTTAACAAAGAAAGTACTAGAGACAGATGAGATTGGAATTATCCTGACAGATCAATATCCGGGCATAAATTCAAGAGAATTTAAACAATTTTTGCAGGAAAATAATATTAAACTAATTTTTACAGCCGTGAATACACCATTCTCGAACGGCTTGAATGAAAGATTAAACCAAACAATAGTAAATAAAATAAGGTGTAAAATGAATGAGAAAAATAATAAGAGAACATGGACAACACTGGCAAGAGAATGTATACAAAAATATAATGAAACAGAACACTCTGTTTTGGCTACCACAAAAATGATTACGCACCGCGCCTGTGCACAATGAATCAGCGGGCAACTGCCGGGCCCATCAGAGCAGGCCAGCGGATTCCCACAGGCAGCGGTGGGGTGGGTCAAAAAGGACCCACCAAAAAAATTATGGGCTATTTGCACTGGCTTTTATCCCGCGGCACAGAGCGACTTACTGCTAGGTACTTACCGGCGCAGGAGACAGCAAGCACGTGGTATCCGGGGAGTGAGTTCGTGTATGGTGGAATGTGGTGTGTGATGCCTGCTGTGTTAAATGCAAAGGAACACACTCGCCCTTCTTTGAGAGGTCTTTCGCGGCGGCGGCACTAGACCACGAGTAGCGAGTCAGCGGCGGCGGCGAGATCCGAAAGCGCGGGAGCACAAGAAACAGTGTTCCGGATAGCCAAATGGGCCCGCAGCATTAGAAGGACGCGGCGAGCCAAGGAGCGCAAAATTAGGGCTCCTAATCTAATACGACACGAGGCGGCGTGGCTGGCGTCTTCACGCGGGCGAAACGGCACTCACAGTCGACCGAATCAGTCGGGGTTTGACGAAGGACTCCCGAAACGGCGAGTCCGACCGCCGACGACGAGGCGTGGGCGGCGGTTGCCAAGCGCGGGAGTGGACGCTTGAGTCCAGTCTCGCGCGACCAGTAGACCTTACGCTAATATACTTAAAGACGATATCGCGCAGCAATAGGCACGGCCGCACGGACCCGTTAACGAATGTACATACTCGACTGCCTATGCGGGGGGTTGCCGCGCTGCGCCCGGAGCCGCGCGCCCCATCTCCCTCTCCAGCCGCAGGCGGGAGCGAGAAAGCGGCGTTTGGCCAATTTTAGCCAAAACAATCCCCCGCCCGTGGGCCCAAGGATTTGGGGTCCACTAACCAATGGGCAAGCGGGATAAGGAAGAGACGGCTCGCTGCAAAACCGAATCTCCGACCATTACCTCGGCAACTCAGGGAACCCCATCGGATCCATATATCAATTTAAGAATGCGTCCACGACGCCAGCATAAAGGCAACAAATTAGACTCCTTAACTAGGACAAGATCACCAACCTTAGGTGGGTCGGTCTTGTCTGACCACTTAACGCGCTGCTGCAAGAGATGCAAATATTCTAAATACCAACGATGCCAGAAATTTTGGGTCATCTGCTGTAGCAATTCGAAACGAGACAACCGTGAGACCTTCACTTCCCTGAAGGGGTACTCGGGCAAGGCGTTAAGGGGTTCACCAATTAGGAAATGACTGGGGGTTAAAACTTCCAGGTCATTGGGATCGGACGATAAGGGGCAGAGTGGCCGAGAATTGAGGACAGCCTCAATCTTACAAAACACGGTAGCGAGCTCTTCAAAAGTCAAAATGGTTTCACCTATCACGCGTCGGAGATGCGTCTTTGAGACCTTAACGACGGCTTCAAAGATCCCGCCCCAGTGGGGACAAGCTGGCGGGTCAAAGGTCCAAGTTATCCCCATCTTGGACATTGCCGTGCCGATGCCTATCTTATTTTCATTCAAAAATTGGACGACTTCCTTCAAATACCTATCGGCACCCTTATAGTTGGTCCCACAATCCGATCGGATCAGGTGCGGATAACCTCGGCGTGAAACGAAGCGGCCTAGCGTGGCTACAAAGGCTTCGGTGCTGAGGGCACTCACAAGTTCTAAGTGTACGGCCTTGGTAGCCAGGCAAACAAAAACGCAAAGGTAGGCCTTGAGGGAACGAGCATTGCGGAGGCTGGAGCTCTTGACGAAGAACGGCCCCGCAAAATCCGTCCCGACCGCCGAGAAAGGGCGCGAGGCCACGACACGGTCGGTGGGGAGGTCCCCCATAATGGGCTGCATGGTGCTGGCCTTCAGGCGGTAGCACGGAATGCACTTAAAAATGACGCTTCGGATGGAGCGTCGTCCCGATAAAATCCAAAATTCGCGCTGCAATATGGCCGAAAGGGCGTTGCAGCCAGCGTGGGCATTTTTGACGTGGTAATGCGTCACCAACAATTTTACAAAAGCGCTATTGTTCGGAAGCAACAAGGGATGACGTGCTCCATAGGGTAAATCAGAATTCCGGAGGCGTCCACCAACGCGTATCAATCCGGTGTCATCCAGGAAGAGGTTTAAGCGGGCGAGCGAGCCTTTCAAAGGTAAACCTCGCTTCAGTGTCTCAATAGCGGACTCAAAATGCTCCAGTTGAACCAAACGTATCCAAAAGGTCCGGGCCTCCTGTCTCTCCAGGGGCGACAAGACCGGGTTCGACATTTTGTCGCGTGGGTTCCGAGCGTTGTGGGTGAAGCGCTGAATCCAAGCCGTCACCCCAATCAATTTATCAAGGGAACTGTAGCGTTCCTGAAGATATCTCAGCGGATTGGCTGGCTTATCTTCAACAACTCCGACTCGCAAGCCAGGTAACTCGTCGGGCTCGGCGAACCTACTCTGAGGCCAGGCGGACTCATTCCGAGTCAGCCAGTCAGGGCCCCACCAAAGAGAGTGGTTGACAAGGTCGGAAGCTTCACATCCGCGGGAAGCACAATCTGCAGGGTTCAGGTCCCCTGGCACATGTCTCCAGGTCAACGGGGTTTCCGAATTCTGGATTTGGGAAACCCGGTTGGCAACAAAGACTTCCAAGTTGTGGGGAGCGGCTCGCAACCAACAAAGGACAATTTCGCTGTCCGACCAGGCATACACTTCCGTCAGGTCAACAATCGATAGGAGGGACGTACGCACATGGTTGAGAAGGCGCACCAAAAGAGCGGCTCCAGACAACTCCAATTTGGGTATCGTCAAGCGTGACCGAATTGGGGCCACTTTACTTTTCGCCAAGACAAGGTGGGTTGCGACCTCGCCGGTGTCACTGTCAGTTCGCAAATAGACCACGGCTGCGTACCCCTTTTCGGACGCATCACAAAAGCCGTGGAGACTGGCGTGGCACCTTCCGGGCGGTAGGAAGCAACGAGGCATCGAAATCCGATTAACATTCGGAAGTGAGGCCACAAGGGAGAGCCACTCCTGTAATAACCTCCCTTGAAGGGGCTCGTCCCAGCTGACTTCAGCCAACCAGAGCTTCTGCAGGAAGCATTTGGCCAAAAATATTACGGGGGTGATCCACCCATTTGGATCAAAGGTACGTGCCACCGTGGACAAGACCGTACGTTTGGTCCAAGTCTTAGGGGGTGGATCCAGTTTGACCCGGTAAGTAAAAATGTCCTGCACGGGCTGGTATTGTATACCCAAGACTGTCAGCAAATTAGGATTTTCGGGGTTTTCGAAAATGTGTGGATCCTGCTGATCTTCTCCCGGCAAGTCCCTTAAGACAAGCGGGGAGCTCGAGAGCCATTTACTCAGCTCGTATCCACCCGACTTCAGGATGGCAATCAACTCATCCCGCAAAATCAAGGCTTCCTCAACACTGGAAGCTCCAGTACAAATGTCGTCCATATAGACTGACGACTCCAAAATGGCTGAGGCGCGAGGATACTTCAGTCGTTCCCGGTCGGCCAACTCCAGTAATGACCGGATGGCAATGTAGGGGCTGGACCGAAGGCCATAGGTGGTCGTATTCAGCTCGAACACTCGTATGGGGTCACTCGGACTCTCGCGCCATAATATCAGTTGGTACCTCCGATCATCACGATGCACCACGGTTTGGCGGAACATCATGCGGATGTCGGCCACAAAGACCACCTGGTGCTGCCGAAACGTCGTGAGGATGTCGGAGATATCCTTGATCAACTTGGGACCGGAGTGTAGGCACTGGTTGAGAGACACTCCGTTGGACGTTGGAACAGAGCCATCAAAAACCACACGGATTTTCCCATTCGGGTTTTTCAAAATGGCGTGGTGGCAAAGGAAGTAATGCTCGTTCGAACGCCAATCAAAGTTGGACGGCGACATGTGACCAAGGTCTTCATATTCCCGCATGAAGGCCACATACTTGCTACGGAAGACCGGGTCCCGTTTCATGCGCCGTTCCATTGATAGGAGCCTCTTCTCAGCGAGGGCCCGCGATTGACCCAGGGGGGGTCGTGCCGCCAGGAGTGGCAAACGGGTTACAAAGCGTCCGTCCGTACGGCGCCCCGTGTTATTCCTATAAAAGGACTCACACTCCTGTTCAAGGGGGCTAACCCGAGCGGCCTGAGGCGGCTCTTCAACCTCCCAAAATCGCTGGACAACATCGGTCAGCGACAAGCCTGCGACCTGGATGGGGTCAGGCTCCGGGGAGGGGCTAGACCATAAAACCGGACCGAAGAAGCTATTGCCAAAAATAGTGGGCAAAGCGCAAGCTTCGTGGCCACGGCCCCGCTGTACTGTGACACCCGGCGACCTTCTCTGGCGTCGGCTCCACGGCCTCGCCGGTTGGGGCCGGTCCCCGCCGAAGGGCCAGTCCTTGCCCCACCCCCTCGGACATGCTCGGACCTCCCAGGGGCCACTCGAGGACCGGTAACTCCGGAGTTATCGGCCTGGAGGCACTCCTGCTCCAAAAACTTCAGGAGGTCGGAGAAAGGGGGCAGGTAGGTTGCACCGTCCCCTCCGAAGCGCTGCTCGAAGCGGAGCTTAAGCTCCGACGGCAGGCGGGAGAGCACTATGTGCAGTAGCAAGAAGGACCACTGGTCGACGGGGAGATCCAATCGACGGAGAGCATTGGTGGCCACAATGCAAGGGTTAAGCAAGGCCTCTCTGAGGCCGGCCACCCCGGTGACGGCGGGCAAGGCGAGTAGCTGGGCTACATGTGCGTCGGCCAACCGGCGCACATTTTCGTAGCGCCTGGCCAGCAATTCCCTGGCCGTGGTGTAGCTCTCCTCCGAGAGGTCGAGGTGCCGCACCACGTCCAGGGCCTCGCCCTGTAGCGAGGACAGTAAATATGTTAGCTTCTGGGTGGGGGACAGGTCCTTCCTGGCGTGGACCAGACTGTCGAACAACGCCAGGAAGCCCATCCACTCTTGAAGCTGCCCACCGAATTTGGGCAGCTCGATCGTGGGCAGTTTACCTAATAATGCCGGCTGTGTGGGCGGTCGGCTGGGGGATTCTCTGAAAGCGCCACTTCGACGCCTTTCATCAGCGGCGGTCCGGATCCCATGGGCGGCCTCCACCACCGAGTCCATCAGTTCGAAGAACTGGTCATAATCGGCCTGAGCCGTCCTCAGTACCTCCTGTTCGGGCCCGAGGGTGAGCAGGTCTTGGAAGGCCTGCTCCACAGAGGCCTGCCGAGTCCGCACCTGGTCCGCTCGGTGTAATAGGGCGGCGGATCTATCTTCGCGGCCTATCAAACCCGCGGCGGACGTCGCCCAGCGAAGCTCAGACTGTATCTGTACAGCTAGCTTTTTGATGTTCGCGGACATTCTAACAAATTAAATATAAACAAAATGTAAAAATAAAGTAATAATAAATTGAAAAGGCGGCCGGCAAGTCGGCGGGCGGCGCGAGTGCAAGCAATAATAAAATTAAAGTAATAGTAAACAAGTCGTATCGCGGTCGCGGTCGTACCGTAGTCGCAATGAACAAAGCGGCGCGGTCGTAGTAGGTACGCGTGTTAAATTACGTGGCGAGCGGGCGGTACCGGCACGCAAAGCAAAACAATAGCAAATGTAACAAACAAATTATGATGTTATTAAACTTATAATTATAATAAGCGGAACGCGGCCGAAACGCGGCGTTGACGCAGCGGAACTGGCGGCGATTGCGGAATTTCCGCTAACAGCGCGGCGGGCGACACGGCGCGTGGCGGAAAGCGGGATTTATGCCAGCGGCGCAGAAAATGAACGGCGCGGCGGGCAAAACCAGCGCAAAACGCAAAGCGAGGTGTAGACAAACCGCGCTCACTGCTACCAAAAATGATTACGCACCGCGCCTGTGCACAATGAATCAGCGGGCAACTGCCGGGCCCATCAGAGCAGGCCAGCGGATTCCCACAGGCAGCGGTGGGGTGGGTCAAAAAGGACCCACCCCGCCTCGTGTCGTATTAGGGGTGAAGCCCTCCTCCTGGGGGTGGACCACCAACCTCCTAGTGGAGGTAGGGGTTCCACCCCCAGGAGGAGGGCTTCACCCCCCCGCGTCACGGTCACATCCCCCTCGCGTCATTACGACGGGGATATCGCGGCTGCCCCATTGAGCGTCGTCCCGCGTCGGTTCTCGCCGCCACTACACGAGTGGCCGCGACTGGAGCGCCATCCACCCACCATAGGTCGAGGCAATCCCTACCGGGTGCCGGACGTTAGCCGCATGGTGCGGTCCCAGATGGGTGAATGGTCCCCGTACGGCATGTTCGTCACCTCTCCGTACGGAATGCCCTCCACCTCTCTAGCGCCGCCCCAGTCGGAGCACCCCCGTCAGTGGGATCCCGCTGGTGAACCCTCGCCGCGCTAGGTATCCGCCACCCTAGCTCCCACCGTAGCCACCTCCCCTGAGACTCTGAACCTACAGCAGACAGTATGTCAGACCATACTTTTGCCGACGGCCTCAGTGAAGGTGTATAACCCTAATGGTGAATATATGACCGTTCGTTGCCTTTTGGACCTGGGTAGCCAGCGCTCCATAGCTTCGTCTTACTTGGTGGGAAGGCTAGGGCTCCCTTGGAGACCGCGCGAGTGTCGTGTCATCGGTGTCGGTGGCGCCACGCCCGCATCGCACAAGGGAGAGGCTGAGTTAATGTTTGGTCCTATTCGTGGAAACCTGCGGGTTTTGATTATGGTGACCGTCATGGATAACATTTTAGGTCCCCTTCCGCAAGTTCGGGTAACCGACGCAGCAGTGCGCTGTACGTCAGGTTTAGCCCCTGCTGACCCCCACTGGTCCGAACCCGGTCCTATGGACCTTCTTTTGGGTTCCGACGTGCTGGGTCTTATCATAACTGGGGGAGCTAGGGCCCTGCAGACCAACGGCCTTTGCGCTTTGCCCACTATTTTTGGCAATAGCTTCTTCGGTCCGGTTTTATGGTCTAGCCCCTCCCCGGAGCCTGACCCCATCCAGGTCGCAGGCTTGTCGCTGACCGATGTTGTCCAGCGATTTTGGGAGGTTGAAGAGCCGCCTCAAGCCGCTCGGGTTAGCCCCCTTGAACAGGAGTGTGAGTCCTTTTATAGGAATAACACGGGGCGCCGTACGGACGGACGCTTTGTAGCCCGTTTGCCACTCCTGGCGGCACGACCCCCCCTGGGTCAATCGCGGGCCCTCGCTGAGAAGAGGCTCCTATCAATGGAACGGCGCATGAAACGGGACCCGGTCTTCCGTAGCCAGTATGTGGCCTTCATGCGGGAATATGAAGACCTTGGTCACATGTCGCCGTCCAACTTTGATTGGCGTTCGAACGAGCATTACTTCCTTTGCCACCACGCCATTTTGAAAAACCCGAATGGGAAAATCCGTGTGGTTTTTGATGGCTCTGTTCCAACGTCCAACGGAGTGTCTCTCAACCAGTGCCTACACTCCGGTCCCAAGTTGATCAAGGATATCTCCGACATCCTCACGACGTTTCGGCAGCACCAGGTGGTCTTTGTGGCCGACATCCGCATGATGTTCCGCCAAACCGTGGTGCATCGTGATGATCGGAGGTACCAACTGATATTATGGCGCGAGAGTCCGAGTGACCCCATACGAGTGTTCGAGCTGAATACGACCACCTATGGCCTTCGGTCCAGCCCCTACATTGCCATCCGGTCATTACTGGAGTTGGCCGACCGGGAACGACTGAAGTATCCTCGCGCCTCAGCCATTTTGGAGTCGTCAGTCTATATGGACGACATTTGTACTGGAGCTTCCAGTGTTGAGGAAGCCTTGATTTTGCGGGATGAGTTGATTGCCATCCTGAAGTCGGGTGGATACGAGCTGAGTAAATGGCTCTCGAGCTCCCCGCTTGTCTTAAGGGACTTGCCGGGAGAAGATCAGCAGGATCCACACATTTTCGAAAATCCCGAAAATCCTAATTTGCTGACAGTCTTGGGTATACAATACCAGCCCGTGCAGGACATTTTTACTTACCGGGTCAAACTGGATCCACCCCCTAAGACTTGGACCAAACGTACGGTCTTGTCCACGGTGGCACGTACCTTTGATCCAAATGGGTGGATCACCCCCGTAATATTTTTGGCCAAATGCTTCCTGCAGAAGCTCTGGTTGGCTGAAGTCAGCTGGGACGAGCCCCTTCAAGGGAGGTTATTACAGTAGTGGCTCTCCCTTGTGGCCTCATTTCCGAATGTTAATCGGATTTCGATGCCTCGTTGCTTCCTACCGCCCGGAAGGTGCCACGCCAGTCTCCACGGCTTTTGTGATGCGTCCGAAAAAGGGTACGCAGCCGTGGTCTATTTGCGAACTGTCAGTGACACCGGCGAGGTCGCAACCCACCTTGTCTTGGCGAAAAGTAAAGTGGCCCCAATTCGGTCACGCTTGACGATACCCAAATTGGAGTTGTCTGGAGCCGCTCTTTTGGTGCGCCTTCTCAACCATGTGCGTACGTCCCTCCTATCGATCGTTGACCTGACGGACGTGTACGCCTGGTCGGACAGCGAAATTGTCCTTTGTTGGTTGCGAGCCGCTCCCCACAACTTGGAAGTCTTTGTTGCCAACCGGGTTTCCCAAATCCAGAATTCGGAAACCCCGTTGACCTGGAGACATGTGCCAGGGGACCTGAACCCTGCAGATTGTGCTTCCCGCGGATGTGAAGCTTCCGACCTTGTCAACCACTCTCTTTGGTGGGGCCCTGACTGGCTGACTCGGAATGAGTCCGCCTGGCCTCAGAGTAGGTTCGCCGAGCCCGACGAGTTACCTGGCTTGCGAGTCGGAGTTGTTGAAGATAAGCCAGCCAATCCGCTGAGCTATCTTCAGGAACGCTACAGTTCCCTTGATAAATTGATTGGGGTGACGGCTTGGATTCAGCGCTTCACCCACAACGCTCGGAACCCACGCGACAAAATGTCGAACCCGGTCTTGTCGCCCCTGGAGAGACAGGAGGCCCGGACCTTTTGGATACGTTTGGTTCAACTGGAGCATTTTGAGTCCGCTATTGAGACACTGAAGCGAGGTTTACCTTTGAAAGGCTCGCTCGCCCGCTTAAACCTCTTCCTGGATGACACCGGATTGATACGCGTTGGTGGACGCCTCCGGAATTCTGATTTACCCTATGGAGCACGTCATCCCTTGTTGCTTCCGAACAATAGCGCTTTTGTAAAATTGTTGGTGACGCATTACCACGTCAAAAATGCCCACGCTGGCTGCAACGCCCTTTCGGCCATATTGCAGCGCGAATTTTGGATTTTATCGGGACGACGCTCCATCCGAAGCGTCATTTTTAAGTGCATTCCGTGCTACCGCCTGAAGGCCAGCACCATGCAGCCCATTATGGGGGACCTCCCCACCGACCGTGTCGTGGCCTCGCGCCCTTTCTCGGCGGTCGGGACGGATTTTGCGGGGCCGTTCTTCGTCAAGAGCTCCAGCCTCCGCAATGCTCGTTCCCTCAAGGCCTACCTTTGCGTTTTTGTTTGCCTGGCTACCAAGGCCGTACACTTAGAACTTGTGAGTGCCCTCAGCACCGAAGCCTTTGTAGCCACGCTAGGCCGCTTCGTTTCACGCCGAGGTTATCCGCACCTGATCCGATCGGATTGTGGGACCAACTATAAGGGTGCCGATAGGTATTTGAAGGAAGTCGTCCAATTTTTGAATGAAAATAAGATAGGCATCGGCACGGCAATGTCCAAGATGGGGATAACTTGGACCTTTGACCCGCCAGCTTGTCCCCACTGGGGCGGGATCTTTGAAGCCGTCGTTAAGGTCTCAAAGACGCATCTCCGACGCGTGATAGGTGAAACCATTTTGACTTTTGAAGAGCTCGCTACCGTGTTTTGTAAGATTGAGGCTGTCCTCAATTCTCGGCCACTCTGCCCCTTATCGTCCGATCCCAATGACCTGGAAGTTTTAACCCCCAGTCATTTCCTAATTGGTGAACCCCTTAACGCCTTGCCCGAGTACCCCTTCAGGGAAGTGAAGGTCTCACGGTTGTCTCGTTTCGAATTGCTACAGCAGATGACCCAAAATTTCTGGCATCGTTGGTATTTAGAATATTTGCATCTCTTGCAGCAGCGCGTTAAGTGGTCAGACAAGACCGACCCACCTAAGGTTGGTGATCTTGTCCTAGTTAAGGAGTCTAATTTGTTGCCTTTATGCTGGCGTCGTGGACGCATTCTTAAATTGATATATGGATCCGATGGGGTTCCCAGAGTTGCCGAGGTAATGGTCGGAGATTCGGTTTTGCAGCGAGCCGTCTCTTCCTTATCCCGCTTGCCCATTGGTTAGTGGACCCCAAATCCTTGGGCCCACGGGCGGGGGATTGTTTTGGCTAAAATTGGCCAAACGCCGCTTTCTCGCTCCCGCCTGCGGCTGGAGAGGGAGATGGGGCGCGCGGCTCCGGGCGCAGCGCGGCAACCCCCCGCATAGGCAGTCGAGTATGTACATTCGTTAACGGGTCCGTGCGGCCGTGCCTATTGCTGCGCGATATCGTCTTTAAGTATATTAGCGTAAGGTCTACTGGTCGCGCGAGACTGGACTCAAGCGTCCACTCCCGCGCTTGGCAACCGCCGCCCACGCCTCGTCGTCGGCGGTCGGACTCGCCGTTTCGCCAGTCCTTCGTCAAACCCCGACTGATTCGGTCGACTGTGAGTGCCGTTTCGCCCGCGTGAAGACGCCAGCCACGCCGCCTCGTGTCGTATTAGATTAGGAGCCCTAATTTTGCGCTCCTTGGCTCGCCGCGTCCTTCTAATGCTGCGGGCCCATTTGGCTATCCGGAACACTGTTTCTTGTGCTCCCGCGCTTTCGGATCTCGCCGCCGCCGCTGACTCGCTACTCGTGGTCTAGTGCCGCCGCCGCGAAAGACCTCCCAAAGAAGGGCGAGTGTGTTCCTTTGCATTTAACACAGCAGGCATCACACACCACATTCCACCATACACGAACTCACTCCCCGGATACCACGTGCTTGCTGTCTCCTGCGCCGGTAAGTACCTAGCAGTAAGTCGCTCTGTGCCGCGGGATAAAAACCAGTGCGAATCGCCCATAAATATTTTGGTGGGTCCTTTTTGACCCACCCCACCGCTGCCTGTGGGAATCCGCTGGCCTGCTCTGATGGGCCCGGCAGTTGCCCGCTGATTCATTGTGCACAGGCGCGGTGCGTAATCAACTCCGTTACAGGTTTTGCACCAAAATATTTACTGGATGGTACAAATGTCAGTATTCTACCAAATGAATTCAAAACGATGGAAAAGGAAGACAAGTGGATGGCTGATAGAAGATTGGCATTAGAGAATACAATAAAATCTCATGAGTATAACAAGAAAATATTTGATAGAAATAGAAAAATGCAAGAATTTAATGTAGGAGACAGTGTATATGTAGAAAATGGAAATAGACTGAATAGAAAGAAATTAGACGAATTAAAAATAGGCCCTTTCAAGATAATAGAGAAAATATCGAATTCCATTTATAGGATTGATACAGGCAACAGAAAAACAGAATCAACATTATTTCATATAACAAAATTGCAACCTGTCATAACAGAGGCTGAAGAAGATGAAGGAGATGATAATGAATATGAAGATGACTTATAAGTACATTTTACAGATATATTGCTTAGAATTTTCGCTCTTAGGGGGGAGATGTAATGAAATGAGTGACATTTCATTCATTTGAATTTGCCGCGCTTCGCGTATCAGCTGTCTGTCGCGTACCTATGTAGTGATTAGTGACCTGTGTCTATGATTTAAAATGGCGAATGACGCGCAGATTGTTTTGTGCATTTTATTGTTATAAAAAACTTATAGAAAGAATGTGATTGAGGACTCGAGATATAGTGAACTTTAAATGTCGTTTCTTTGTTATTTCAGGTGAGATAGAAGTGTAATTGTCGTAACTTGATAATAACTTGATAACTGTAAAGACTTGTTAAATAAAACAAAACTTTGTTATTTCAGAGAAACAATTTGTGGTTTGATTTTGGAGATCCTCAATGTCTTATATATATTATACGTATATAAGACTATCTGACCCGGCAAACGTTGTTTTGCCGACCGAACATACGCAGAAAATTTCATAACAATCGGTTGAACCGTTCGGTGGAGATTGGTTACAAACACGATAATTTTATACAGTGTGTCCGGGTGTTCTATAGCTCATTACAAGCAAATTTTATCATTTTTTTTTATTCCCCCTTAGAGGGGGATCCCCATAATAGGGGATTTTTGGCTTGCAGTGAGCTATAGAACACTCCCTTAAATTATCGCTAGTTCGATCCGGACACACTTTATATTAGAGATAAGATATTAGATTTGGCGCGATTTTAACAAAATTGCATGCAACCTTTATTAAAAGGACTTTAAAAAAATAATCTATACCATTCAACATGCTGTTACTCTAAAAGTGTCCTAAATCACCGAGTCTAAGCCGATTTAATTTACAGGAATAACTTCAATATTTTAAAAATTGAGTGAGAGTTATCCTTGGATGTCGAAAAATAGTCACCCACTATTACGTGTGCTTAGAAAAGAACCATTGAAAAGAACATAGGTTATTTCAACCCTAAGCATTCTCATAATCTTCATGTGCAAACTCACGAGAGATATTAGTAGAAACATATCACAGAAGTAAGTTTATATTGAAGAGTAATTAACAGCACATTCACGTCCTATAGTAATAATATTATGTATTCGGTGGTTAAGGTATAATATTGGAACCCCTAATCTGTATAATTGATTGGCAATTTACTATCAGGTCTCTATCGGACATCGGGAACGCCAGAGACTTGATAGGTATAATTAATGATCAAACGAACTTGCATAGTGAAGTTCGATCATAATTATATGAATTCGCTTCATTTGAAGATAATTATCGACATAGTAGTACCTTCTATTGTACAGGCACTTTTCGCGCTTTTAGAATTAAGTCACTCAATTGATTTTTGTTTTCCTGTGGGTAGTCCCACCGATACTATATATATTCTGTGGTCTCACCAGCCGTCGTCATTATTTTAGAGTAACACAAAATTTTCTGATTAGGGTTGGGAGGGAGGGTGTTTATATCTTCAAATGAAGCGAATTCATATAATTATGATCGAACTTCACTATGCAAGTTCGTTTGATCATTAATTATATTTCATTTCGCTTCATTTTTCAGATAATTATCGACATAGTAGATGTTTAGAGACGAACATTTTGTGAAGGTAAAAACTGTAACTATGTTAGTGTGTTTATCATGGTAAATCAACGTTTATTTAAAGAATAAACCTTACACAACGTCTCTAAGGTACATAAGAAATAAGAATCTATTTCATTAATCAATAAATCATCAGTTCAGAAAATAACATTACCTCCTAATGTTTTATCAATCATACTCAGTTGACGGCTGCTAAATTAGTATACGAAGGACAATATTATTATGTTTGCGAACGTTTAGTCCAGTTAGCTGTTTTTCTAATAACATCTAACGATCAATATATTGGAGTCGTGTGCCGTAGATGTGGCGGTGGTGTGCCGCGTGCGGTGCGCGCCGAACGTCGACACATCCACTCCGCTTTCGCTCAACACTTTATTTATCTACTGATGGTTTGAGGAGTTGCCGGTCTGGGCGGTTTTTATGCGTTAAAATTAGCGAATTGACGTTGATGGCCTAATTTGCTCCGTGGCAAATATGTAATCTTTTATGAGTAAAGATATTTATATTGTTTATACCTTAATTTCGTCATCATCATAACGCCTGAGGGGCCGTTTACTATAAAATTCTCTAGTTTTATACGTGAGAAAGTTTGCAAGTGTGCTGTAAAGAGCGCAAGTAAAATAACTAACTAATTTTTTCCCATAGTCCTATTGGCAAACAAATTTTATACGATCTCAAGTAAACAAATAAATGGTTTTAACTTATAAGCGCTTTTAAGTAAGCGTTGTATTTGGTCGATACTAGATAGGTTATTCACTACCGAAAAATAGCGGTAACGCGGAGCGATGAGTATTTAATGATTCATACGCAGCTCCATTATTATACTGTTCTGTGAGAAAAATTACAATGGATGAAGCTGACAATTCATAAAGGCTATGGTTATTGATACGATAGAACTGTCACCATAATTATAATGTATTTTTGGACATAATTTTTGGCCATAATAAAGCCTTATGTCATCCCTGGGGTACCGCTTGTTGTGAATTTCAGGGTAAGATTCTTCTCTGGACTGTGAGGTCCCGGAAGAGGACGAACTAATATTGAAATTAGGGATAACAAATATAGTTTCGTTTTGAACGAACTTTAACAAGGGAAACCAAGGCTCTGATGGCCAATAGGGCAATGCTAAGATATCCTCGCTTCATCCTTTAAATTTTTTGTTAACATTTTAAAGCCACTGAAACTGGTGGAAATGCGTCAAAAACAATCATTGATTTCTAACGATGCGTAAAAAACAATCATAGATTTCTAATAATTTAAATGCATCTCCTGTCAGAGAATTAGGATCTTGTCTCCAAGATGCGTAATTTTTACATTTCCCATTAGTGCAAGGAACGAAAAGGTTATTTGTTGCTTCTCCGAATGCTGACGTCACTAGCTGATAATGATAGTTACCATTATAATGTATTAGGATTTTCTCGATGAGATTCCTGGTCAGCATTTACATTGTCTTTGTTTTTATATATTACGATAAAAAGAACCAAAATATATTTCGTTCCTCGCACCATTGCCGAATGGATCTTGTTAATTCACTAAGGTGAGGAAACTGAATTCCTCCCATCCGATTTACATTGCTGATTGCGGCTGTGTTATCAACCAGTTCTAAGATGTTAATTTTAGACCTCTTGTGAGCAATGTCTCAGAACCGGGTCAAAATTTAGAACTGCAAGGGTGTTTAATGAGGTAAGAGTGTCCGCCAACTACCACTGTAAGTTTGGAAGGATATCATTATTAGGTTTTTATTTTCTCGTCGTAATTTTGGTGTAAATTGAGAGCCAGAAATTTTTGCCTCTCCAGTGTTTTGGTACATAACCGACCATATCTTACAGCTGGGCAGGCCGGCGTAAGAGTGCCTATTAAATGGGCATTAAAATGGCCAAAGTCTCTAATAGTGCAAACTGGCAGGCGAGAAAACTTTTCTTTTAAATTAAAATATTGTAACGTTTTTCTGATGGAAGTGAAATCCTCACGTCCTTAGAATTGTAAATAAAACCCAAAAACTAATGAATCTGCAGGGATTCTCATATTTAGTAATAGAACCTAAACCATGACGCAAATGGGTAGTATTTTTTACATTTCTAAGGCATCCCTCGAAGGTGTGCCCTAGACGTAAACTATCATAATAGATTTAAAACCACCGTATCCTAATAAGTAAACTACTTATTTTATTACTTTCTTGAAAGTTCGCAGAGTTGAGCTCAACGCGTAGGGTTATTGCATTAAACTTGTACCGCGTACGTATCATTTTGTGAGCTTTTGTTTTCAAATTAGGATCGTAAATATTTTACGATGAGAGGAACGAGTAAGTAGGCTTCTTTTATAGTTGCCATAGTTTATAAATGCGGGCTTATGGATGGTCTTCTATTCTAAAATGAGGATTAGATACGAATTTATTGAACTGTTTGAAGTTCAGAATAAATCTATAATCGCCGTGTGAGGAGTAACATTTTGTACCACTAATTGGCGGGTGAACGGCATGCGTTAACCATTATGAATCCCAAGAACACCAGGGATTTTTGCCGTACTAAGCCAACAGGAATAATAGTGTTGTAGCCTATCGGCATGCACATTGTACCTGTATTACTGCCGCGTTTGTTGGTGGTCGTCGTTTTCGAAAACGACTTTCATCAGTACTGTGTGTAATGCACCCGATACGATCCAATCCCCCCCCCCTGCCTTACGACTGGAGCAAGGAGGGCCGGACCAATTTCCCCGATAACGAGGGCGAGAGGTTTCAGTGGATCTGTCCCTTTTAAGACTTTGTATTACATCCAGAAAAGACTTGTCCAGCATCGGAGTGACAAGTTTCGTTCTTACTTCCATATAGGAAAGATCTGTGAGTAAGTGGCAGCCATCCGACAAGATTTTCATTGCTTGTACTTTGTCGTACTGGTCGGTAGCCTAGTTATAGCTCTGTTTATAGCTGTCATTTCTAAACAAAGCTGCCGGGTCTGGAGCTTTTTTTATCATGAGCCCTTAGGGTATCCTCGATAGCAGCATATATTTCTGGATTAAGTGCTGGAGCTTACATTTATCCAGGACAGCAAATTCCTTCAATAGCTTTTCCTTTGCTTTGTTTTGTAAACCTTTTTTGTTCGGTACATACAAAATGTTGTGACGGTGCCGGGTCTACGGGCACAGAAGTCGATGGCGATGGCGTCTATTGCGGCCAGGATGAGCGCGATATCGAACGCCGTTTGTAATTTAATTATTGCGGCTCATTTTCTGATAAAAGAAAGCGATCGGGTTATCACCCAAAGGTTTTGATACCATAAAGAGGTCAATTGTGTAACGTCATACTAATCCATCGTGTTAACCCACAGTTAACTGCCAGGCAAGCATAAAAACACTAGGCCCGTGACATTATTCACTATTTTGATTATTAATTACTAAGCATCACGCAACGCCATCGTGTTAACCCGCAGTTAACCGCCAGGAACGTACAGAGATGCTAGACTCGTGACTATATTAAATAATGTTTGTTCACTACTTTGATTACCAATTACTGGTCATCACCAAATCCATCGTGTTAACCCGCAGTTAACCGCCAGGAAAGCATAAAGATGCTAGGCCCGTGACAATATTCACAAATGTATGTTCACTATTTTGATTACTAAATACTATGCATCACGTAAATCCATCGTGTTAACCCGCAGTTAACCGCCAGGAATGCATTAAGATGCTGGGCCGTTGACAATATTCGCAGATTTTTGTTCACTATTTTGATTATTAATTACTATGCATCACGTAAATCCATCGTGTTAACCCGCAGTTAACCGCCAGGAAAGCATAAAGATGCTAGGCCCGTGACAATATTCACAAATGTATGTTCACTACTTTGATTACTAAATACTATGCATCACGTAAATCCATCGTGTTAACCCGCAGTTAACCGCCAGGAAAGCATAAAGATGCTAGGCCCGTGACAATATTCACAAATGTATGTTCACTATTTTGATTACTAAATACTATGCATCACGTAAATCCATCGTGTTAACCCGCAGTTAACCGCCAGGAATGCATTAAGATGCTGGGCCGTTGACAATATTCGCAGATTTTTGTTCACTATTTTGATTATTAATAAATTATGCATCACGTAAATCCATCGTGTTAACCCGCAGTTAACCGCCAGGAAAGTATTAAGATGCCTAGGCCCGTGACAATATTCACAAATGTTTGTTCATAACTAATTACTATGCATCACGTAAATCCATCGTGTTAACCCGCAGTTAACCGCCAGGAAAGTATAAAGACGCTAGGCCCGAGAAAATATACACAAGTCTTTGTTCACTATTTTGATTACTAATTGCTAAATATTACGCAATTCCAACGTGTTAACCCGCAGTTAACCGTTAGGAAAGCTTACTTTTGCTAGGTCCGTGAGTGTTTCAACTATATGTATTTTCACATCACATTTACTAAAAAGAGTTAATCTATCGTGGCAACCCGCAATTACCCGCTAGGAATTTGGTTAATTACAATATCACACTCACAGGGAACGTCACTATTACGTAAGTAATAAAAATACATAGTAAGACTTACCTGTATTCTCGTCCGATGAACACAATCACTGTATTACGTCTATGCTTTACTAAGTTTTCTAATATTTTTGTTTTCTTTATAATAATTTATTTTAATGGCAGCCGGAGCGTGCGCGCAGTGCCTCGCACAATAAAAGAATGACGACGGCTGGTGAGACCACAGAATATATATAGCATCGGTGGGACTACCCACAGGAAAACAAAAATCAATTGAGTGACTTAGTTCTAAAAGCGCGAAAAGTGCCTGTACAATAGAAGGTACTACTATGTCGATAATTATCTGAAAAATGAAGCGAAATGAAATATAATAAGCCGGGGCGGAAAATTTGCACTAGAGGAATATTATTAACTACTAAAAGCACCAGTCAAGTGCGAGTTAAACTCGTCGAGGGTCCCTCGATTAAACTTATCGTAATACAAAATAAGTTTAACGTTAAACGTTGTTCTTAGAGGATTATTATTCAGAAATGTATACTATACTCCGACTTTTAGTTGGTGAAGTAAAACGACTCTTGCGAAACATATTAAGTCCATATTTACATATATATTTCCCCAAAAAAACTTCAAATATTACAAAATAAGAAAAGGGACTTTCAAAGCGATATTTATATGAAATACTTTGATATTATATTTTTTACCAAATGACAGTTAAAAACGTCATATTACTGCATCGAATTAAAAATCGGTGTATGAGTTGATTTCATTTATCCTGTAAAACGTTCGTAAAATCCTATTGACCATAATTATTTCAGATTTTTGATCGATAAACTTCGGAGAAAAGAGAATGATTTTTTTCGACAGTTTGCCCAATAAACAAAAACGATAATATATAAATAAAAACACATAAAAAAATCCGTTTAAGAATGAATAAGTATAGCACTTTTATATGATATCTCACACTATATAATTACTATGAAATTTGAAGTCCCCGATTTCCCCCCTTTAGTAAAAAGAAAATTGAAAATTATTTATTTTCAATTTTCGTTTATTTCAATTTTCAATAATGCGTTGGACCACTAATATCAATCACTATTCCTACATGACGAAAGCTTCAATAGTTACTGTAATAATCGCGTTTGACGGACGAATGGACGGACGGAGACAGTCCGTTTCATTTTTACCATTTTGGTATGGAACCCTAAAAAAACTGGTTATAGGCTGTACCCCGCACTGTTACTTACACAACTTTTGTACTCTATAGTGGCCACGTCACACGAATTTTGGTGTAATTACAGACAGAGGAGCACAGCCGACGGATGACGTTTGAATAAAATTTTTCCGTTGTGTTGGCCATACTGCAAAGAAAGTAATTCCGCGATAGTATTATTTACTGTTGAATTTACGAATATACGCCCGTGGGTTAATATAACTTTTCCTGCTGTAACCAGTGGTCGAATTGAACTTTTTCACGAACCGGAACGCTGTACCTTCAGTGCTTCTATTATTTTTTTGGACTTTTTTACGAACCGGAACGCCTTCACAGTACCTACTCATATTCAATTCTGAGGGAACATCAGATACATTTTTAGTAGTACTCCTGCCAAGAATCTCAATTATTTAAAAACCAGAGTTTGGAACGCTCTGAGAATAATTTTCACGAAACGGAACGCTGATTTCACGAACCGGAACGGTGATTTCACGAACCGGAACGCCGTTCCGGTGCGTTCCGGTCCAATTCGAGCACTGGCTGTAACACAGAGTAAATGACAAGTTCGGTTAATTAAGATCGAAGTTCGTGTCAAAAGCCACACAGCTTAATTTAGGAATTGATAATTCAAAACAGAAGCATTCCATCACATACATGCGATTGTGAGAATGAACGTTACTCGTACGTATTACAAACAAATTTGAGTTCTACAGCAATTTATTAGTACAAACAAATTCCGTTTAGCTTCGCCCGAATTAAATTCCGGTCAAGCTATGATTATTATCTCGGTTTTTAGTCGAAACAAATTTGAACTATGTCGTATCAGTATTGAACTCTCACACGGTTTGGTAGCAACGAATTCTTGTGATCGCTGAAAATTTGTACGTTATTGATTGTTAATAATTTAGGCCTATGTTCAGACGTTACACATTTTTTTGAGCTTTTAATTTATTTGAACTATTTTAATGAAGTAAAAGAGGTAGTGAAGTAATAACTATAATCACAATTAAGTTGTTAGGTGGTTGTACTCATAATTATCTAACAATAATAAAGTTGATTGACATAATTTAATTGAAACAAAATCTTTGGAACAAACACGCTATCAAAATAAATAAAATGTAAAGATAAGACTGAACTATGCTGTCAGTCCTGATGATACAAACTATCAAGCTCTGACAAAGCAATATTAAAAGGGCTCGCGGCTTTGTTCGCTCTTCGGACTGAAGCACGCAACTTTAATGCTATAAATAAATAAAAAGCTTTTAGGGCTCCATAGTAAAACAAAGAAGAATCTTTGTAGCTTCTCAAAGTCTATCTCTACATGGTCACTCTTGCAAGGCGTACGTTCGCCTGTTCGGTACCCGCAAGCCGTTCACCCTGATGGTAAGTGATACGCCTTTCCAAATCACATACTCTATTTGAAATTAATTCAGGCATACACGACAAACTGTAATACAAACCTAGATATTTAAAAAAGAAAATGCTTAAGAACTCTGTTAGCTTACAGTTTGCTTATAATAGGCACATATTAGGTACTAGCTGTACATTTTATCAACATGTAAGTAATCGAACCAAATTTAATTTAATTTTTGTACGAGAAAAAGGTAACCCTTTCGGTCAAAATTAACCCGATACTGCCTGGCGTTACGCCATGATATTTAATCACTTTAATATCACCATAAAGTTGACTCGTAAGCTGCTCGGCTCTGCTCTGCTACCACTAGTACACCTTACACTTACAACCAAAGAGTCGTCAACGGATATCGAATAGTTTTCGTGCGTAATCGGTACAGTCGGTGCACTTTAACGAAATAGTGATTCATCGTTGTCCGCCGACCTGAAATAAATAAAAATAAAAAATAAATAAATTGTTTTATTTTTTACTACACTGTATACTATATACAGTTTATCGTGCAATTGCACTGTTGACTATACTAAACTCTATTAATCCTTAGATGTTTCACCAATATATATTATGAAAATAGAGAAGTGACTTTCATAATAATTTTTAATTATATTTATGTGAAATATTTTGATTAATATATTTTTTTGTTTATTTAATTTACCAAATGACAGTTAAAACCGTCATTTCACTGCAACGATTTAAAAGTCGGAGGAGTTATGCGTATGAAACGTAAGCTTGATAAACGTCCATAAATACTATGACGATTAAGTGTTTCGATACTGTGTGTCTCTCTGCGAATTCGAGTGTAAATAACTACGAACACGTTCTAAGGGTATTGTTGTGCGAAACAATAGCCACATATTATTATGATTTCAAATAATCCGAGCCGCACATCTGATACGTTGCACCGCGGATTGATTCCCGCTCGCACAATGACTAATTAAAAGGGATTTTAATTCACTTTAATGATTTATAATGAAGTTCGTTTTCAACGGCGGCGTAGAGCGGTTTCATTTTGCACGGCCTTGAATTGTCCCCTATATTGTAATATGTAGTCATATAGTAGCTGTTGCGCGTGTGAATTTAGATTTTTCGCATATCCCGCGGAAACCATGATAGAAGTATGTAATATTTATAAAGACATGTATATTTTGGAGCAATTTTAGCAAAAACTTTCAATCGTGTTTTATTTTCAATCGTGTTTCTGTCCCAAAGCTAAAGACACAAGACCCAAAATATACAAGACGATTAAACTTGAAAGCAACTGTCTTTAAAGCATCCAACATGCAGGTTACTTAAATCGTTTGTGGAAGTTAATGTACTAAGAAGCAAAATGTAAAATTTGTTAAAAATGCAATTCGTATAATATATTGCGTCTGATAAGTATCACGGCGTGCATTCGCTGCGAATATTAGAAGTGCAATTCTCCTATGTCCTTTGATGAACCTTTTTTTTTTTTTTTTTTTTATAGACAGAAAATGCCTAACGCATACCCTTCCGTCAGGGGAAACGGAAGGGTTATGTGGGGCTCGCACCCACTAAAAACTGTCTGTTTCCACGACGGACCCGCTGGCGGAAGCACGGGATTCACTTTCGCATTCACCGCGTTCCCGCCAGGTCTCGACCAGCCACCGCAGCAGCGAGTCACATCATCGTCGGCAGCCTGGCCGCTGCCGAAACTTCCTTAAAGGTGCCCCTGTCTGGTCTCACCTCACCTCCTGGCCTGTCTATGTTTTGGGCGACGGACGGCCCCTAACGCCCGTCACCCGCAGGCCGGCAACTCATGGAGGCCGGAGGTCATTTACCCTCCGGCGCCCGGTGCGTCTCCTGCGAGAGGAATGTGCTGCCTGATTTTCTCTCTCGCGCTCCGCCGCCTCCTTTGCTGACATCACTTCCTCGCAAAAGGTGGCGACGGCATTCCACGCTGTCTCGCTCCCAACCATCACCTGAACGATGTTTGGGAGCGAGAGGCCACCGACTGCTGCATCGAGTACACGGCGCTGCTGCGCCCAAGCTGGGCACTCCTCCAGTGTATGCTGCGCCGTGTCCACGAGGCGGTTTCCGCAGTGGTGACAACCGGGCGATTGCTCCCGACCTATGCGATGCAGATACTTACCGAAGCAACCGTGCCCAGTAAGTATCTGCGTTAGCCGGAAGGTAAGGGCGCCATGCTGACGCCCCAGCCAATCCTCCATGACGGGTCTTACCGCTGCTATAGTGGCGTGCCCTGCGCTGGGGTTTTCCAGTCGCTCCCTCCATTCTGCCAATAGGATACTACGAACCTGGGAGCGACACTGCGCGTACACACGCGGCAGCGGTCGCTCGCCTCGTCTTCGCAGCCCCCCACTCCATTCGTATATTGAAGCGAGGGCTTTCGCCTCAAGATCCCATGGCAGAGATCCGGCAAGAAGGCTCGCCGCCTCAAAGGAGATCGTGCGGTATCCTCTTATTACTCTGACGGCCATCGCTCTCTGCGGTCTGCGCAGTCTTGCGATATTACGGGCCGTCAGAGTATTCGCCCATACAGGGGCCCCATAAAGAGCCATTGACCTCACGATCCCTATGTAGAGCCTCCTGCAGGAGGCGTTAGGACCGCCAAGATTGGGCAGCAACCGAGCAAGCGCTCCCGCAGCCCCCATTAGCTTAGGGAGCAAGCGCCCAAAATGCTGTCCAAAGTCCCATCGGCTGTCAAGGACAAGTCCCAGGTACTTCATTGTCGACTCGACGCCGATACGAATGCCTCCTACAATGATGTGGGACCCCGAAGGTGGCGCGCGTCGACGGCCATTGAAGAACAATGCCTCCGACTTATTCAGTGCAACCTCGAGACCCAAACGCCGGATCCTTCCAACGATCTGTGCGACCCCAGCGGTTGCCAGCAATGTTGCCTGCCGGTGCGTCTCTCCGCACGCTGTGACCAGCGTGTCGTCGGCGTAGCATGTGACGGTGACGCCCGGGAGAAGCGCACCGCGCAGCACCCAGTCGTAGCCGATGTTCCACAGGAGTGGCCCCAGGACAGACCCCTGTGGAACACCACACGAACACTCTCGCCGACCCCATCCATCCCGACCCGGGAAGATTACGGCTCTATCCGCAAGATAGGCCCCGATCACGAGGCGGAGGTAGTTCGGCACTCGATGGTAGATGAGTGCCTCCCTGATACAACCCCAGGGCAAGGTGTTGAAAGCGTTGGCGATGTCAAGGGACACCGCCAGCATCACCTCACCCCGAAAGGCTGCTTCCTCCGCCAGGGCCCTAACGCGCATTATTGCGTCTACTGTGGAGCGCCCTTGACGAAAACCAAACTGGTTATCTGCCAGGTTCGGCCCGTCTCTCTCTAAGTGCTGGACGAGGCGGTCCGATATAATTCTCTCTAGAAGTTTTGCCACCTCATCCAGGAGCACAATGGGCCGGTAGGCAGACGGTGAGTCCGTCGGGCGCCCATCCTTCTTGAGTAGGACCAGTTTTCCAGTCTTCCACCGGGGTGGAAACTGGCCCCGCTCCAAGCACGCACTAAAGAGCCCCAACAATCGGGGCTCGAGAGCCTTCGAGGCCAGGACCAGGGCACGGCCAGGTATGCCGTCGGGTCCTGGCGCGGTGTTCTTGCCCTGAAGCCGTCGCACCGCTGCTCTCAATTCTTCCCGGGTCACTTCGGGCACGTCATCATCATTGTCCGCGTTGGGCAATTCGCTAGGCGGAGCCATCGGAGGCGGGGTGTGCTCCACTCTAGATGGAAACAGGGAGCACACCACATCCTGCAGGAGCTGCGGATCGAGACTCTGAGTCAATGGGGGCGCCGAAGGGCGAAGTTTACCTCTTACCATTAGGTAAGGGCGCCCCCATGGATCAGTGTCCAGTGTCTCCAGCAGCTCCTCGCGAGCCCTGACTTTGGCCAATTTAATAGCTGATTGAAGGGCCCGCTTCGCCTCTCTATACGCCTCATACAACTCCGCCTCTACAGCCGGTCCATAATGGGTGTGGCGACGCCTTCTGCGGTGCCTGGCATACCGGCGCCTTGCCTCTACGCAAATGGCACGCAAGTTCGCAATTTCTGGTGACCACCAGTACACCTGGCGTTTTACAGGAATATGCAGGATACGTGGCATCGCCGCATCGCAAACCTGCGACAGCGCCTCTTGAAGCCATTCAGCCTCCTCGTCTACATTGACAGGCCTGGTTGGTGCAGATACCCAGGCCTGTACAATAGAAGCTTCCAGTAGTGCCTCCCTACAGAGCCGTTTTAATGCCCAACGCGGGCCGCCTCTTCCTGGGGCAGCGCGGATTACATCATCTGAGGACGAGGGAGAGACATCAAAACGTATGTATCGGTGGTCCGATAACGTCTCCACCTCCTCCATAACGCGCCATCCTCGCACACGGCGTGCTACAGCGGGACTAGCAAATGAAATGTCCACTATGGACCCTCCCCGCTGACGCACGCACGTGTGGACGGATCCTTGATTGAGAAGAAGCAGGCCCTGCTCCACAGCCCACTCCTCCAGTACTCTACCCCGTGCATTTGTCGTCGGAGAACCCCAGACCGATGACTTGGCATTGAAGTCCCCAAGGACGAGCACAGGGTGAGGGCGGCTCCGACTGATGACGATGCCCAAATCTCCGAGTAGAGTTTCGAAGTCTGCGAGACTGCCATTAGGTGAGAAGTAAACACCTGCGACCACCACTTCCCCTATTCTTGCCGATATGAATCCCCGTCCCCGGACTACACTTTCGAAGGACGGAGACTCAACAGAAGCCCGTATTATCAAGGCCACCGTGCCCGACGAATCCTCCACCCAGTCATCCCTTTGAGGGACAAAATACGGCTCTGCAACCACGACAACGTTGATCAACCACTGTGCCATGCTTTGGAGGAGCAAATCCTGAGCTCTAGCGCAGTGGTTGATATTTGCTTGGAGAAGACGGAGAGGTGGACCCATTAATGGGTGTCCATTCTCTCCCCTCCCTGGGTCCGGGATGGTGGAGGATTCACTCCGGACCTGCTCGTATTGCCCTTGCCCTTTCGCTTAGATGAGGGACAGGTATTGTTGCCCACTCTGTGCTTCGACGGTTGGCCTGCTGCCGCGCATAAGACGCAGTTCGGCGCAGCCTCACATGAGACGGCCTTGTGCCCAGGCTGACCGCAGCGGTAACACAGGTTACTGCGGTCTACTTCAGAGGTGCATTGAGCTCCGACGTGCCCCTCCACGAGACATCGGTAGCACCTCAATGGTCTGGGCTGCAGGATCTTGACTTGCGCAGATACCCATCCCACTAAAAGTCGGCCTCCCTCTGCAAGTTTTTTGGCAGCCGTGACGGGGCAACTGACGACTGCAGTCCCCAGCCCGGTGAACCCCGTTTTGATTGAGCTTGACTTTATTTGTGCCGGAGAACAATCTCCGAACTTTGCAATGGCAGCCACCAGCTCCTCAACGCAGACTGAGTCGTCTAGACCCAGTATGCGCAACTCAACGTTTTTTGTGGGTCTAGAGACCTTCGCTCCCATGGGCTCCAAAGAGACCCTCAGCTTTTCAGCAAGAACGTCAGCTTGCGGTCCACTGGTAGCACCTGCAACCTCCAGCATACGGGCACCAGTCACCGTAGTTTTGCACCGGATGCCCGTAATGCCGAGCTCGCCGAGGTTAATTTCAGCCTTGGCCTTTGCAAGGGCAGCGGCATAAGTAAAGCCCTTCTCCTTTGCTTCGGGCTGTAGCGTTATAACAACAGCCGCAGAGCGAGGTGCGCGAAGCTGTGCCTACTGCTTTTTCGCTGCTTTTTTGGCTTTCTTGTCTGCCTTTTTGGCATTTTTATTAGTACCCTCGGTCTGCCATTGACCCTTATTAGGGGGGATGTTTGGGGTATTTTGATGTTCCGCGCTCGATGTTGATGGGACCTGGGAAGCAGAGGTCTTCCCTTTGCCTTTGCCCTTGCCTTTACCTTTGGTCGAGGTGGTACTCTCAGGTGTATTCCGTTTTATTTGCGGGGCCGAAGTACTTGGCTTTGCAGCCATCTCGGCAAATGAGCGTCTCGCATCTCCTGCTACTCGCCCATCTGAGACCAGTGGTGGTCGCAAAACCCGCCCCTCAATGACCGAGAAGCGAGCAGAAATATTAGCCACCTCTTTCATAAGCAGACGGAATTGCTCCGATTGGTTGTCCTCCTGCGAGGGCTTGGATGAACCTGCTCCCGGTGACTTCTCGCGCCGGATTTTTTGCAGCTCCGCCCGCAGCTGGCCCTGCTCATGTCGGAGCTCCGCCATATCAGCCATGAGCCGAGCATTCTCTTCTCGCAGCTTTTTTACTTCCTCTGTTGAGGTGCGCCTCAGAAGGACCTGCGTTGCCTCTTCTATTGATGCCAACGCTTCCTTGAGGGCCTTCTGGCACGTGCCCTTCAGGCCCTTAGAAGTTTTAGAAACACCCTTGATGGCATTGATGGCAAATTGAACCCTATTGTTGAGTTCCATCGCTGTCAAGCCGTCAGTTTCCACATCGTCCGAGGCCACAGAAGAGGTCACTGACGCTCTGCTGGTTCGACCAAAGACTGACTCAGCTGTCAGATTATCGATCTCCTTATCATCGGCGGCCTGTTCCGCCTGTTCTGCAGCACGTTTGGCAGCCTCCAGGTTTTTTCTAGCCTGCGCTAGACCGACATACTTGCCGGTCGTAGGTGGTCTTCCTCGCCCGCGTTTCGCAGCACCAGGCTTTTGAAACGCAACTGCTTCTTCGCCGCTAAGCGGCCTCTTGCGTCGAGCGCTCGTCGAGCTTTCCGCATCCACGCTTATGAAGCTCAACGCTGAGTCGGAATCAGATTCCGACATCAGGTTGTTCTTTCCTCCTTCTCCTTCCTTCTCGTCCTCCTTGGTTTTAATTTGATTTTGGTTTTCCATAGTAATTCCCACGAGTATGACGGAAGAATGTCGACCCGGGCAGAGCCGTCTGTACCCGAGCAAGTGTACATTTGTAACTCAACCAGGGGGTCCACCGGTACCCTGGCTGGGGGTGCGCTAGCGACTGATCCCCCTCTGAGGTTAGAAGCGTAATCCGTCAGCCATTCATCCCCTCGTCGCGCACCAGAACTTGAGATTCGGATAATTTTTATAGAGGTTTATTCCTCGCGGCCCGGGCGGTTAAGCCAAGACCCTCGGTCCCTGTGCAGGTCATGAGACATGACCATCACCCGCTACTCCTAAGGGATTACGATATCACGGCGAGGGCAGCGCAGGACTAGTTCCCATGCAGCCCGCTCGGAGGCAGGGTAAGTGCACACCGAGCTCGCCTCAGGACCCTCCCCTCCAGAGGGTCCTCTCGCCCCTTCCTCCCCATGCCCTCTGCCGAAGCAGAGGATACAGAGGGGCGCCCTGCCAGGTTATTAGCCATCGGCTAACAATGTCCCATATAGAGAGATTATTAGCCGATGTTACCAGGGAGCACCGGCCTCAGCGCTACTCGTCCCACCGGACGTATCCAGAAGGCTCCATAGCACTCAGGCACTCGTGGAGGTTACCTGACCCAGCTCCCCTCCTTTGATGAACCTAGATTTTAGCGGTATTGCGCCGTGCTCTGGCTTCTCTATAACTTTTAGGGTTCCACCTCACAGAACAGAACAAGAAAATTAATTATTGAATTTTATCCAAGTGAATTTTACATCATTATATAATTTTATAATGATGTAAAATGAATATAAACATAAGTATGAATATAAATGGAATATGCGTTCTAGTGAAAATTATTACAAGAAGTTAATTCTAGAAATAATGTCAGCTCCGAGAATGACAACTTTGCAAATAAGTTTTAATTATTGATATTGTTGTTTGTTAATTTAACTATTTATTTTTAAAGTGAATATATACGTAATTTTGCAAATGCAATAAAAAGTTACGGCCTCTTAAAATGCTAAACTAACTTACGTCACCAAAGCAATTGTACTTCCTAATTAATTATGAAATACGGTAAATTTCTAGAAAATTAGATACATGATCCATATGTCTTAAACTTTCGCACTCACTTAAAGAATAGAAACTTTTCCGAATTAAAATTGCATGAATTAAATACCGATACAAAATATGCTATTTATTACAGTTACGAGTTTATACAAATAACACGTTTTTTAAATTTAAAATTACAATGAGATAAGAAACGGAATGCTTAACATGAAAAATATATGAATCGTTATATGAGAAATAAAAATTGCGTAATGATACCGAACCCGCTCAGCGCAAATCTTCCTTGCACTTGACCGTCTGCTTTTATTATGCTTGCATTGTGATTGAATTTGCGAAGAGTGCTCCCAATCCATTAATATATGAGATCCAGCCTTATGTGTTAGTTGAACGGTGTTGAGCTAAAAATGTAGGTGCAGCATGCAGTATGGAGGTAGATATTAAGATAATATTATTAAAAGCTCAGGCATTCCCAACCATCTAACACAAGTGCTATAAGGCTTGAAAATCTTTTTTTTAAATTAGAAAATTGTAATTCGTTATAAGTATTAGGTACCAGCTTTATAAATAAGTAGCTGATCTCGTAGATCACTCGGGCAAAGTAGGGCAAACGGTAAAAGAGAAGGAAAGGAGTGCGAGTTTCGAAAAGTCCCTTTTTCCATAAGAAAGTACCTACGTTCATAAAAACTGGCTACATCAGTTCAAAATAGCAGTTTTCTAATAGGCACAGCGCTGATGACTGATAATTCAAAGAGTCGAATCAGAACTTTTTTTAATCAGGCCAATTCAGCCACGGTAAACAATTTCAGCAGATACTTTCCAAATTTTTTATCAAGCTTCGTGTATATTTACCATATAAAAGTGACTCTCCGGAATTACTCGTGCTGTAAAAACATCATAATGTATCGTTTTTAAAGGTCTATGAAGCCTGCTAACCCGCTTGGGTAGGTTTATACGCGTGCCGTTAAGACAAGTGCCCCGTGGTTGTCGGAAAAAATGATAAAGTTCGCGGTATTGAGGAAAAACGTAGGGGGTTTAATGGTAAATTCAAGGTACAAGTAGATAGGTACTAATAAAAGACTGTTTAAGTTACTTATAAATATCCTATAAATATCGTAACCCTGGACGAGTTTGCAGGCAACGTAAACATGAAATTCTATTAGCCCGCCGCGCGTCCAGCCTTTGGCAAATCACGTCATCAACGAACCGATAAATAGTCAACCGATAACCGATATAAAAATATCGCTTCCGAGTTAACACAATTAATTATTACACGGCTGCTCCGTCACTTCATTACCAGTCTAAAAGGTCAAGTTGTAGCAAGGTACCTACATTGCTGTTGCAACTACCCCGCACTTCAATCCATGACGCGCGTAGACTGCACATTTATAATGCGAGACGACAAAAATATCGTAGGACTTTTAAATTCTCGTTATACTCGAACCCTTGATCAACAATCTAGATCTATCATCAACAGAACAATACTGGCACCTATGCAATGCAATTTACATTTACGTAACTCTTGTATTGGCCGCTTTTGATTTATGCGATGGACTTTGAAAAACGACCCTGCTCGGTTCTGGACATTAGCAATGCTATTTTTTTATTTTACTTTTTAGTCTATCTTTTAATTTATTAATATCTAATTTTCACGGAAATATAAAATGTCACAGACTTTCACAGATCTACTGATATCCGTAAGTGAGACTCATACTTAATTCTGTAGGTTCTGTAGGTTAGGTAATTTATTATGTAGGTTTATGCTCATCATTATTTATAGCACAATCATATTTATGTAAATGGTCGTTTAATTTTGTTGAGGAAAAAACATGATATAAAGTACATCGCTATTTTATGATTTAAATTCGATTTTCAGAGAGGTATCTCTGAAAGTAGCAACACCACCTTCAACGAGTGGGGATTGAACCTGTGAACTTTTGTTTCTAGTCCTAGCGTTAACTGTTAAATCTCTAAAGAATACAGTTACGAGTTTATGCATGTAACTATGAACAATAAGTTATTACTATGTATTTAATTTATTGAACAGCGAGGCCTTTAAAAGAAAGATTTGGTTATTATAAACCGCTGGGATGTAAACTTTCAACTTTCTACATTTCGGTTTACCTCTGCACAGCTACACTTGTAGAATATAGAAACCTGCAAATGTATATTATTCTTCAGCATTTAATAGTCGCGTAGTATCGGCTCGCGCGGCCGCTGGTCGGTTCAGGGATTTGGCACGCCGCGCCGTGAGAAGCGACCCTCCTTTGGACCCCTAGTGCCGCTTCCCCACGCTTTTTTCTGTTTTTGTTGCCTTACTTTTTCTATATGAAGGTCCACTCACTTATTCATGCCAGCGGGATTGTAGTTTTTTCTACTTTTTGCATGCGCCGTATATAGATATTTTGGCTACCTCCTATTTTTCCCCGGACTATAAAACTCGGCCGGGTCGTGTCGGGTACTTTTTTCGCGGTGCCTCTACTGGGGCGGTGGGGGGAGGGGTGTTCGCAGTTAGGGAATTATTCATTGCCTACCCCCGCCGAACGAACTTCCCGTTATTTCTGTTTGTTATGAATTATGTCCAATGACTTTTCCAACGCCCGGCTTTCTTTCGTTTTCGCTAATTACATTTTCTATAGAAACTATAAATCTTTTGTCGTTTCCCTAATCGAATTTCTTTATACCTAGACCGTGCCCCATTGTGAACTGTAGCGGATGTAGTCACTCTATCGCAAATAACATTTCTCTTTTCATGTTCTTTGCTCATATATAAGCTCTTCTAAGCTATTCATGAAAAGACATTGTAAAATTACATACTATTGTATAAATACACTAATTTCATTTTGTCCACTGTTTTTATTTATATTTTTGTAATCAAATATTTTATCAAAAATATTCTGAATGTTAAACAAGGTTTTATAAAAAACTTATTGATAAAGTTATTTATTCTAGGATTGGAATTCCAGGATGTCCTAAAAGTCCTGAGAATAGTCACAAGTAAAAACAATCCCAGCAAAAACATTTTCATGTAAAATGTTGCCAAGACGAGAACATGTGGCTCACACCACCACACTATCAAAAAGTTATCAGATCTCATGTAGAGCAAGACTTCTAACTCTACACGCCCTAACTCTATAAATCCTAACTTTATAAACTCTACACTTTAGTCAAAATATATTATGTCTTGGCTGTTTCGGTACCGTCACATGGGCGTAAAGTGAAGAATTTATTCACTGTTCAGTACTTTTCTAATAGAGTTTTGCAAGTGGCATAATGGACCATACAAAATTCAAGAAATTTCACATTAAAATTAAATGGTATCACCATTGTTATGGGAAAAAACTTCCATTTATTAAAAATATCTTCTAAAGAAAAGGAACACACTTTTGCAAAGTGTTATGAAGTATTTGAAACCAATGCAGTTAGTAAAACCTAAGTGCAGTTTCTGAGGAGACTCAATACCTATCTAATAATTAATAATCGTTACTACAGAAACTAGGTATTGTATACCAGAAAAGTACAAAGTCAGTGAATAATATTTTTACTTTACACCCATGTGACAGTAACGAAACAGCCAAGACATAATATATTTTGACTAAAGTGTAGAGTTAATAAAGTTAGGATTTATAGAGTTAGGGCGTGTAGAGTTAGAAGTCTTGCTCTACATGAGATCTGATAACTTTTTGATAGTGTGAGCCACATGTTCTCGTCTTGGCAACATTTTACATGAAAATGTTTTTGCTGGGATTTCACTTCTTTTTGTAAGTTGTTTACGACTATATTTTTTATTTGGTTAATTTCCTTTTCTTTGGTGTATTTCTTGAATATCATTGCAAGGTGGATATTTGTCCGAATCAAGTATCCCCCCCCCCTCTATCATTTGAATGAGGGGACCCTCCTTGGTTCACCTAGTTTATTTTTTTCCTTATTTGTAGTTTATTACAAAGAGTCCCCTTATCAATTTTGAGACCTCTAGCATCAATATTTGCGGTAATTTCATACAAACTTCCATCCCCTATTTTAAGGGGCCCCCAACCCCTTTAAGTTATATTTCCAACTTTTGGAATTTTTTTGTTGGTTGTGTGCTAATACTAGCTTATATACCAAATTTCAGAAATTAAGTTTTTATTATACCTATATACTTATGGGAAACCCCATACGAACTTCCAACCCCCTAATTTTATGGATGTGGGGTGATTAACTAAAAATCCTGAAACACGTATTTAATTGTTTATTACAAAGAGTCCCTATATGAATTTTGAGACCTCTAGCATCAATATTTGCGGTAATTTCATACAAACTTCCATCCCCTATTTTAAGGGGTTGGGGGGCTAAATTTCCAACTTTTGGAATTTTTTTGTTGGTTGTGTGCTAATACTAGCTTATATACCAAATTTCAGCTTTCTAGGTCTTCAGGAAGTACCTAGGAATTTTGATGATCATCAGTGAGTCAGTCAGTCAGTCAGTCAGTCAGTCATTGACGAAATTTGGGTTTTTTAGACGTCAATAAAATCTAAAGTATAAGACCTATAAAATTGAAACTTTATCGGTTTAATAAGTTCACTGGCGACATCATTTTCCGAGAATTTTGATTATCTGAAATAATTCAGGCCTAAGTTATAAGGGTTTAAAAATACGGCGAAACACTTCGAGAAAAGATAGGTAGTGCCCTCGCGCTTCGCTTGGCTCGTCTTGGCGGGGACACTGCCGTGTCCCCAGATATTTTGATACCCCGACCGCGAGCGTCGTGTTGTAGCACTAGTGGCTACGACTTTTGTAGACAAGTGTTTTAGTGCACAGTATTTCCGAACACTTCTACGAGGAGTATAGAGCACTCGTAGCATAGGCTCGATCGCGTAGACTTCTCCTACGCGTTGTTTCCTAGCTGACGTATTAAACGCTAACAAAAGATTCTAATTCACGTTGTGCTGCCTACTAAAATATGTAGAAGAGGTTGCTCCCGGCCCGCGTTTCAAATTTGAATTTCATGTGTATGTTTCGTCTATTACAGATGCACTCATTAATATCTTAAGTGATGTATGTAGTTAAACACGACGCGATTCCGGACCTTATTTTTACTGTGTTAAAGTCTATAAATGTCTATCTTTTAACTTTCGCCGATTATACAAAGCGCGCGTTAAGATTACGTCGTATGAAAAATGCAGCAAATTGTATGACCCCTCTATGGAAAAACATTATCATTACGGGCACATCCGGCGCGATATCGTTTAGCATGTAAATCTGAAGAGAGCTCTTAAGTATAGTTTCTGTGGTAAACTCGTCAAACGTATACCCACTTGTATAAAAATTGAAATTGAGGTGACAATGCAGCTTACATAATTAAAAACGTCATATCTTAATTAAACAGACTTCAGACAGAGAATTATACTCGTATCTTAACTTTTTAAAAAAAAATTACTCGTATTTAAAAATCACTTTTGTTTAAAATATTTTAATAAATTCTGCAAATTTCTCAAGGTATCGTAACTATAAGATTAGGTGTTAACAGTTAAAGTTACCAAATGAAGACTTTTCTGACAGTAACATCACTTTTTTCATAGTAGGTATCTCCCACAAAGTTACAATCGACACTGAGCTAGTCAGAATGTTAAATTTTAACTTTCTATTTCAAGAGGAAATAGTTTAGTCCATCAAAGTCAAGCTAATACCAAGCTCGTCAAAAGAAACATTTACGCTATAGTAGTTAATTAAACCAATGCCAAACGGCCGTCCAAAGGATCGCTTGCGCCGCGCCTTTCTCTATTACCTCCTGTGAATATCTTTTAAACTCGTCGGGGTTAAAGAGTCTCTATTCATTCGGTCTGCGGAATATTATGTGAGCGAATGTCGCGATGTGATGCCCTTTCACGAAAAAAGGATCCCGTATGTTTGTCCCATTCATTCACAAGGAACGTATGACGCGAAGCCCTCTGTACTGTGTACAGGGCCGACATTAGCTGGCTATTTATTTTACACTCGTTTTAAGTTTTAGAATCCATTTAAGGTTTTCTTAATGAATTTATTTTTATCTACAAACGGCGCAATGTAAATTATCGGGAAAATAATGACCTTGATTTATGAAAAAGTTTTTTTTAAATTTCAATGTTGTTGGAGTAAACGCTGATAAATCTTCAGCGGTGCGTCGAAATGATCATGGTTTTGACCAACTCCAAAAACATAAGCAGTCTTGAGGAAACTATCAGGACTATTACAATTAGGCACGTTGTTTTTCTTATGTTTTCCAAACAACTATTAAAATTTCCTTAGGTACTTGCTGCTTTATAGATCAAAACTAAAAAAAATCAAAAGCTAAGAGTCTAAGTTATAAATTATAATAGAGAAAAAAGAAAAAGGGCGTAAAAATGATGTTAAAAAAAGCTTGTTTATTATCTGGCATAATCTATAATATCTGGTTGACCGAGCTTCGCTCGGTAGTTTAACTACTGGATAATAGATGGCAGCAGAAGTCATATTTTTATTATTTTTTTTTGGTAAATTCGACATTTTCTAAAAATGAATCCTAGCTAGATCGATTTATCGCCCCCAAAACCCCCTGTATACTAAATTTCATGAAAATCGTTGAAGCCGTTGCCGAGATCCAGATTATATAGAAATATATATATATACAAGAATTGCTCGTTTAAAGGTATAGGAATTTCGAAACCAAAAAAAAAACTTTTTGATATAAAAGTTCTGAGAAAGTCTACCGAACCCGGAAAATTTAAAGGAGGACTCATTGTTCCTTTGTGTTAGGGCTCTAAGCAAAAATGTCAGTGACATGTGAGTGAAAGAGACAAATCTTAACACTATCCAACTTACTCTATGACAAATATAATCTGTTAAGTGTGATCGAGTCTTAAAAAACTTTAGCGAAATGGCTTGTGCTGAGTTACACTTAATAAAATGTCGTAATTAAGCTTTGGAATACAGATTTCTGTTTACACGAACTACGGTACAGCTTTTGGCAAAGTTTCAATTTATTTACTCCTAACCCAATTCGACAAATATGAAAAAGTATGGGCAACTGTAATAAATTTCGATGTCGTAATTTTTTTATTTAAGAGGAACGTTATTTTTTACTTTCATCGAATTTTCCATTGAACTGTTAACGTTACGATTTTCAGTTACCTAGTTGTTATTAGGTTTTCACACGTACTGTATCTCTAGATTTTCAGAAGGCGTAAGAAACTAGACTATACAGCTAAAGTTCATTTTGATAATTTAGCTGCGAAAATGATAATTCGACCAATATTTAAAGGATTTCAAAAGCGCTCTGTCCTAAAAAGGTTACAGTAAAGTCAGTTGGATACGTTTTTTTAAATTAACTTCTAACAACAACAGTTAAAAAATATTTATGTAATTTAAAAATAATCGTCCGTTAAGATTAAAGTATTTTTAATATAGGTACAACTTGTAACAAAAAATGGAAATAATATTAAAAGTTGTATGCCGTGCACTGTATGTAGAAATAAATAAGCTTATTTTTATTTAATACTATCTGACCCGGAAAACATTGTTTTGCCACTAGGGATATATAAAAAAATAGCTTACGGCCTACTCTCAGACCTACCGAAAATACACAGAAATATTTAAAGGATAAGGAAGGAGTGGTGGAAGTTGTTTCAGAGGAGTTTGGTAACAAACACGAGAATGTTATCTACTTATTAGTTTTTTTTTTTTCAGGGTTCTCTTATCAAGTACGTACTCGTATGAACCCTTAAGTATTATTTCGTTATTAATTTTCACGTATAACCAATAATCTTTTTTATTATAATGATAGGTATGTAGTAATAGGTTAATCAGAAGCGGGTGCTAATTTTGATCAACGAGTGCGGCCCTGTACGTCTTGGAGGCAACCCTCATATTAATAGAGGTATAGCTCAAGCTCCTCTGATGTTCTGACAAAGGGTTGTGCGAGACGACTATTTTTATTAAAACCTACGGCAAAGGCACACTTTTTTTAATAACTTATGTACGTAGGTGCGGGTCGAGTCATTTGAATTGCACTCCCAGTGCCGTTTATATATTACAGTAAAAATATAGCGCAGGGCGTCGCCCCGGCCGCGGGCTCCAGTTTGACTAGCGACTGCGCTCCGCAGCCGACGAGATCCCGACCCACGCCTAATTCTGTCCGGTTGTCCCACTGGTGCTCCATGATGACCTTGCTCTTGTCGGTTTCGCAGTCCTTCAAGATTTTAGACAGTTTTTTTTTGAAAATGCGATACATAGATACACAGAACACTTTTACGAGAGTCGAGAACATATGAAAATAAATTAAATAACACGTGAGTACCCATATAATATAAGGGCCCTATATTTAGAGCCCCCGCGCATTAGGCGGCCAGGCCGCGCGGCCACGTCGCTGCGGCCAACTAATTCTTCCATGATATAATATGTAGATGCGCGCATTACGCGACCAGCGGCCCGCGGCCACGCTCAGCCGCGCGGCCAACGAAGAACATCGCGACACACACGCGGCCGCTTGGCCGCCGCGGCCAACGAGATCCGGGAATTCGTATGAAATTACTCAGTGTGCGGACTGTGCGCGCACTGGTCGCCGCGGCCAGACGTATTTTGTGTATACATGGCGTTTGATACTGAACGTTGCATTTTAGAAATTCAAAAAAGAAGAGCGCTATGGGACCAGTCAGTATTACGCAAATAGGCATCTCGAAAGTTAAGGAATGGCTGCAAAACAATCTCTTGACCCTGAATATATTAAAAACTAAATACCTATGTTTTCATAAAACAGCGTCCTCTGCCCCAATCACCTTTCCTGGCATAAAAATTCACTCTTGTAAAAACTTAAGCCAAGTGTGCAGCTGTGAAGAGATTGAAAAAGTAAGTGTAATTAAATACCTAGGAATTAATATTGACAGTAATCTCTCTTTTAAATCTCACATCCAGGCTCTAGCAAGCAGGACACGTAAAATTATTGGCATAATGAAAAAATTACGAAACATAGCGAACCAAAAAACTTTAGTATTAGTTTATAAGTCACTATGTCAATCTTTACTTACCTACTGCGTAACTTCGTGGGGAGGAGCGGCAAAAACATTTATGATTGAACTTGAGAGAGCTCAGAGATCAGTGCTAAAGGTCATGATGAAGAAACCATATAGATACCCCACAGCAACTCTCTATAAGGAAGTCAAAGTTTTAAATGTTCGCCAACTTTTTATTTTAAAAGCTACCTTACTAAAACACAAAGAAATGCTAAATGCCTCTAACTATAGAGAAGTTGCCAAAAGAAGAGTGTATAAAGCTAATTTACCCCGAATAAATACTTCTTTCGCCAAGCGTTTCTTCCCATTTATTGATGCGCATGTTTACAATAATACGCTAAGACAAGTGGATATTAAAAATCTAACTTTAAAGAAAGCAAAAGAACAGTTAACATCTTGGCTCAAAACGCTTAGTTACGATGACACTGAGAACCTGCTAAAATTTGTCCAATAAAACATTACACATTTATTTGAGTACTTATTTATTACTATATTATTACAGTACATATTATATTATACTAATTTCTACACATCACACATTTATATATTTATTGATAATACGTAAATGAATTTATCTAATTCACCATTTTTCACTGGCCGAGCAATCAACTATGTGTAATCGCTTAAACTGGACCCCACGATACAGGTTTCCTAGTGTGGGGTCCACAGAATATATCATTAAAGAGGCAAATATCGATATTCCTATACTAAGATCGCTGTAAGAAACACATTTGTTAATCAAATATTATATGTAAAATTGTGCTTTATCATCAGTGTGTTGTTATCCTTATCTTTATTTCTGTATCGATGTTTTGTATAACTTTTTGAATAAATTTATATTATTATTATCCTATTTAATTTAACTCTCACACCCGGCACATGATAAATATATATAAAAACCAAAGACGTATAATAAACTTACTTACATACACATAGATTACATAAACATACATAAACGTTACACACATACATATATGTACCGGGCGGAGGACTACACCCCGGCAGGGGAGACCAAACGGCCGGGGGTCAGGGCGACAGGCTAAGAAACCGACGGACTATCCTAGCCGAGTCGAGCACCACCGCCTTCTGCATCTTGGCCGCAAGTGAACTGCCACGGAAACCCAGTCGCCGCAGATGGTGAGCGAGGCTGACTGGGATTAAACCATTAGCAGATATCACGATTGGAATGGTTTCAGTGGACTCCACGTGCCACATGGCGGAAACCTCGTGAGCCAGATCCAGATACTTTCGTTTTTTCTCCGTCTCAGCTCTCACGAGGTTCTCGTCATACGGGATCGTGATGTCCACCAAAAACACCCGCGACTGTGCCCGGTCCATCACCACGATATCAGGCTTGTTAGCCAAGATAGTCCTGTCTGTGATGATTGACCGGTCCCAATAGAGCCGGACGCCGCCGCGCTCGAGGACAGGAACCGGCGTGTACCTATAATAGGGCACCCTCTCATCCAGGAGTCCGTACTTCAGAGCAAGCTCTTGGTGGAGGATTTTGGCTGCTTGGTTGTGCCTGTGCAAATACTCAGTGTTGGCAAGCGCCGAACACCCCGAAAGCACATGTCTGAGTGACTCACCGGGATGGCGACAGGCTCGACAAATGTCATGAGTGCCATCCTTCAGAATGTACTTTCGGTAGTTCCGCGTCTTAACCACCTGATCTTGTATTGCACAGACAAAACCCTCGGTTTCCCCAAAGAGGTCACCGAAACGCAGCCACTGCACGGACGCTTTTCTATCCACGTGGGGCTCATGTAGAGCCTTAAAAAAGCGTCCGTGCAGCTCCTTCCCCTTCCATACAGACTCCCGGTCAGAGGTGCTAAGCACAGCCGGTCCCTGCCACTCGGCGTTGGCCAAAGATAGGGGAGTAAGTCCTTTATCACATTCTATGACTTCCCGATGCACCGGAGACTCCCTTTTCGTCTCAAAGTATGCTCTGAGGCTGGATATCTCCCGATTGTGCATGGTCTTGACGTTGAGCATGCCTCGACCACCACACTTTCGGGGGACATACAGCCTCATGACAGACGACTTTGGGTGGTGCATGCGATGGGCAGTCATAGTTGTGCGGACCTTTCTATCCAGGGCGTCTAGTTCGGTTTGAGTCCATCTGAGCACGCCAAAGGTGTACATGAGGACGGGCATGACCCAGCCGTTATAGGCTCGGACCTTATTGGCACCCGACAAATAACTTTTACAGATCTTTGCCAGGCGCCGAAAAAAGACCTCGCAAACAGACTGTTTCACGTCCGCCTCCTGAACCCCTATTGATTGTGACATGCCCAGATACCGGTATGACTCAGCCTCGGAGAGGGTCCTGATGCTCGACGGCTCGAGATTGATCTCGGCCGAGCGAGCGACCCGTCCCCGCTCCACATGCAGGACCGCACACTTGTCCACCCCGAGTTCCATTCTGATGGAACTGCTGAACTCAGTGGTGATGTTCAACAATTCCTGCAGACGGGAAGCGCTGGGCGCCATCAGTTTGAGGTCATCCATGTAGAGAAGGTGAGGTAACTTCGGCCCCCCTCTCCGAAACTGAAAGCCTGTCCCGGAACCCTCCAGCAACGTGCTAAGGGGGTTCAGAGCCAGGCAAAACCAAAGTGGACTCAAACAATCGCCCTGAAAGATACCCCGCCGTATCCTGATTCGGTCATCCGCAGCCGCCAGCCGCTCGCCATGGAGACAAAGGATCGTGCTCCATTGCCCCATACATTCTCCGAGGAAGTTTCGAACTGCACTATCAACTTTATACAGCTCGAGGACCCTCAGGAGCCATGAATGAGGCACCGAGTCGAACGCCTTTTTATAGTCAATCCAGGCGGCGGAAAAATTCCGGCGGCTGCGTTTGACCAAATGGCCCGCGACGGAGTCGATGAGAAGGAGCTCCTTAGTACCGCGACTACCACCCCTACACCCGTTCTGAGCCCCAGACATGATCCCGTGGTTGTCAACATGACGGGTAATTTTGGAGCTCAGAACGGATGTAAGTGTCTTATAGATGGTAGTAAGACACGTAATGGGGCGGTATTTAGCCGGGTCAGCGGTATCCGTGGTTTTTGGAGCTAAATGAGTGATCCCAGTGGTGAAAAGGCTTGGGAGTGCCCTTTGCTCAAGAGCGTCCTGGAATTGTCGAGCCAAGGTGGCATGGCAAGCCGAGAAACCCTTAAGCCAGTAGTGATGCAGTCCGTCAGGCCCCGGACTTTTCCAGTTCGGGGCCCGCCTTACTGCACCAGCTACATCCTCAGCGGAGATGGCGACCGGGTTCATCGGCTCAATTGAGGCACATGCTTCCTCTACCGCCGCAATCCAAGGACCCTCCTCGTGCTCCACCTCCGTCGACCAAACACTGCGCCAGAAAGAGACTAGGTCAGCCGTGTCCGGTCGCTGAGAGGAGGAGCAGACCGCTGGGCACTCCAGCTTTTTGTAGAACCTTTTCTGATCACTCACGAAGAGGCGATTTTGCTGAAATCGCTCAACTCTTTCCGAGTACCGCCGAATGCGGTTTCCCCATGCAGCGATTTTCTGCTTCAGGTCGTCGATGCGCTCCGTTAGTTTTTGGGCTATATCAGGCTGGTCTAGGCGAACCCCCATCCCATTAAAAGCTATCCTAACGGAGCGCACAATCCTTGGCCTTGTATTGCCCGACCTGAAGCTCTGCAGTCTGCCAATGAGGCCTCTGGCAAGGGTGATACGTCGTTCTATTCTCTTCTTCCAGGCAGGCTCTGCACTGGATCTAGCGGCACACCGTCCAAGTTTCTTGGCTTTGACGCCAATGAAACGATGGACGGCTAGGGCAGCGCCGAAGAGAATAGAAGCCGTATCATCCAAACCAGTGCTGCTCTCCAGATGTTGTGGCAGCATTTGGTTAATGGCCTCAATGACATCCCGCGTCGCCACATTTAACGATAGCCGGGAAAGCCGCGGGCGTTCCTCTAGAGGAGCAACTCGGATTTCAGCAATCGTCTCTTCTAAAATCCTTCTCATCCTCTCTATATCAAGGGCGACTGTTCCCTCGGTGTCCTCCTCCACAGGCAAATCTTGAGACAGAGTCTCGGTCTCTTCGCGGGCAGGGGCCGCAGGAGACACGATTTGCGCTGTGGTTGAGGTTGGTACGTCGGGAACAGCCTCACGGCGCAATCGTTCGAGCTCGGCAGCGCTGAAGATGTTAGAGCGCATTATGAACCGAGCCCGATCTGCCAGGTTTTGTAACGTGACAGCTAGTTGCGGCTCAAGCAGCAGAAACTGACGATACATTGCCGCTCGGTAGCCAGTCCGTCCGGTTTCCCCCCCTGTAGCCCTGAAATACGCTCGCATGACGTTTTCATTCATGGATGGTGTCCATCGCATGCGGCGTACACCACCAGCGGCGGGCTCCGAAGATTGGGCCCTAGAGGACCCTGTCGGAGCCAAGCCATCTGGTGGGGATGATGGAATTGCCGGCCGGCTAGATGGTAGCGCCGGCCGGCTGTTGGTGTGGCTGGCGGACCGCATGCTGCCACGTCCAGCGCCAGCCCCAGACGCGCCCTGGCGCCCCCCAGGCAGCGACCCTATGTGCGCATTCTCTTTATTTCTTTCCATCATTATAAAAAGGGGGGGGGGTGAGTGGTGATTACATCACCCGGGGTCCACTCAGGTCCCCGGGGAGGCTGTTTCAGTTGAGCCAGCTCGCTCAGTCGGGAGAACCATAAGCCAGGTGAACACAGAGTAACAACTCCGTGATCATCCGGCTTAAAGACTTTAAATGGTTCTCCCATCCCTTAGTCGCCTCTTACGACACCCACGGGTAAGAGATGGGGTGGCAATATTCTACTCTGCCGTTGCCACACGGCTATTATTATTATTATTAGTCATCGGCTGATTATTCGGATAAAAATTTATTTATTTTAAATTTAGTTATAACCAATTTTTCTTCAGCAGAAATGCACTCTCGAAAACAGCTGTATCCAGTAATATGGGGTTTAAGTATGTTCAAGATCTCGTAAAAAGTTTTTGTAGACATTCTCATATAGTTAAAAAATGTATCTTCATATTGCAGTACGTCTGGAAAGTATGTGTGATATATTCCTTTCGTAAGCCTCTCCCGTAACAATGGATGAATCCAAAATTTCTTGGTCCTTTTTTTCTTTCTCTTTTCTAATAATGAACAAACTAGCGTAGCAATAATTTCTACTTCAACGTCCATTTCGGAACACGATATGAATTCGACTGACGAATGTGGTCGCAGACGTGGCCGCCAAAGTGCGCGGCCAGGCTGCGCGACGTGGCCGCGCGGCCTGGCCGCCTAATGCGCGGGGCACTGTACTCTGTGACGTGAAGTGACACAAGTCACAAGTCACAACTCAGCATAGCAACTAAGACACAAACACAAATGACAGGCGCAGTGGCCTAGGCCGTAGGCGGCGGCGCGCGTTCGGCAAATGAATGTTTTGTTCCTAAACGCGTAGTTATTCTATAAATAACAAATTATAGCGCGCAATGTAAAGTTCCCTCCCCGCACCTCTCGCCCGCGCCGTGTGCCACGTCGTTTCCAGGAATAGCGGGCCGCCGCTTGCGCTCGGCCGGCATAGTAGCTCAGTCACGTAGGCACTAGCCAGTAGCCAGTTCGCTCTAGCTGCCCGGTCCGACTGCACGCGTCTGTATCCCGCGAGCGACGTTACGTACGCGCGAATTTAAACACGGAGAAATTTAAGAATCCCACTATAAAATCAATAAAACAGAAAAATGTAAAAAATACACCTATTTCGTTATGGAATTGAACTATTTATTAATAAACTAAAGAATAAAAAAAGAACAAAGAATGAACAAAATTTTGGAGGTAGTTTAAAAAAAGGGACGTTGACTTGAAACAAATATTTTCTCGATAAATTTTATCAATGAGGAATATTATCAAGCCCCAAAATTTAATTGAATCGACGAGCAATTCGGGAACACAAATATTTTTACACTGGTGGTTTTGATTAGAATGTTAAATTGCTAAAATTACTTAAAAATTGAGCGGATGTCGTGACTCCATAAAAGCCTCAATGCCGTTTTTGTTAAAATGTATTTTAATTGAATTTATATTTTAATAAGATATAACTAAATCTCATACCTTCTGCTAGTCTTCAACACTCAACAGGTTCTCCAGTAAGATTCAGGCCTGAGCTCAGACTTCAGCTTTCAGAGTCGCAGTTCGCATGCGCAGGAAAGAAAGGAAAATCACAGACCAGGAACCAAAAGAAAAATGTAATGCCATAGAGTATAGACACTTGGGATAGACACAAATAATGATACGACGTCATAGAGATAAGTGAACTAAGGAGGCGCCCCATTCATTCATTGTAGCCTATAAGCTTTGCATGACATGCGGTGCCATGTTGAGCGACAAGATTGGTTGTTAAGTGTTCGTTATACTTAGTTTACTTCCCTAGGTGACGCCGTCGTATGCGCCATTTTACAGATTAAAAATAGTCACGCTTATTTTGAAGACGGGGCCCATCCATATTGTTTTCTAGATCTGTGTACTGCATGATCTGTAATTCTAAAGAGATACTGTGGTCTTTGACCAAAAGAAATAAAAAAGCAAAGATCGATTTTATCGATATCGGTATACTAACAAGATTTTGAACCAAACATTTTTGTTAAGCTAAACTGAGACTTATTATTTGCATATTAGAGAAGCTATTTTTTTACATACGGTAGCTAGATAAAAGCGGTGCTGGGCGAGAGAGATACCTCTGGTAGTGTGTCCTTGTCTGACATTTTGCCATCTCAACTAAATATTGGTTTTGGTATAAATGGTAATTAGGGGTTCCAAAAAAATAGCGATTCACAACACGAAAAATAAACAATTTGTATTTTGTTTATTTTTCGTGTTGTGAATCGCTATTTTAAAATTGAACTATCAATATTGTAGGATGACCGACGAATTTTATCACAAAATGAAGGATTGCTTACATATAAAATATAATAATTTAAATTTTAAAAATGTCACGTGGTTTCAATAGGTGTGTTTTTCTGGGATAAAAATTAGCCTATGTCACTCTCCGGGTCTTGAACCTTTATTTAGGTCTTGAATATCTGTGCCAAAAAACAGGCCGATCCGTTGCGTGGCTGCGGCATGATTGAAGGACAAAGAAACCAATAAACTCACGTTCACATTTATTTATTAGTAGAGACTTTTTTCAAAAAACATATTGATTGATAATAGTCACTTGGTCTCAAGCTGGAAAATTATAGTTTCAAAATGAACTTATCTGTTCGCTAAAAACGCTTGGTCACCCTATTAGAACGATATAAACTTTCTCCCTTCAACACATCTCTCTCGGCACGTTTTTTTGGGAAGGAGAACTAAGTCCTGCTTAGTATATTATGTCCATGGATGTTTCTCAATAGAGCTTCAATCTGTGTTGATTACGTTCACAGAGTACTTTTTGTTTTCAATTTTTGACAGACGGACTACATTTTACGCTATGACTTAAGAAGTAAGGGACACAAAGTAGTGAGTCTTTTCGGCTGGGTATTTCCGCCATCTTCTGTCGCATCAAAAATAGCCAATCACAGCTATCAGCCAATCACAGATAGGCACCAGTCCGCTGATCAGAAGGGCTGCTCTAGCTATATATCGATATGGAAATATTATCGATGTAGTTTGTGGTTAGTAATTAAATATTTAAGAACAAAATGAATGAATTATTACTATTAAAAATTAATTTATAGTAAAACTAGGTTTTGCCAGCGGTGCATATTATGTTTCCGGATTAGGATTTTTAACTTATCCCGCGCGACCAAACTACATTTGATACGAGTGATTGTACCTATAGTAAATGTTCGCATCTGCGGCCCGTTTTTTTAAAAGCGGAAATAACTAAGAGCTGGTAAGAGCAGAGGTGTAAAACCTCGAGGTCCAAATAAAAGGTAGTGATATTAGGAGCCCTACTCATCTATCAACATTTAACTTTACATTTATATGAATTTTATCGATATCGGTATAACAGCGGTCGCATCATTAGTACTTTGTTTTTGTTTTGTTAACATAACAACAAAAATCAAATCGAATTTATTTCTATCCTGAAGAAATATTTCTTCTTTAACACATTATATAAGTGCATGTAATATGATCATAACACATAATAACACATATTTTTTAACGATTTAACGATATTATTAATGAAATCGAATACTGACCTATGAAATGTTAAATTTGACCTATTTTTGTCTTTCCGCGATCTGCACTGCACAACACAACACTGAGTAGGCATTTTCACACCTGAATACTGATTATAATCCGCACGTAAATTAGAATAATAATATGATTCTCTAATATTTCAAAAAACATGATACGCATAAACTTTGTATACATGTTTCGACATGTTCGAATCTACAAAATGCGACAAATTGGCCAACCGGCTATTTTTTTCGTGACGTCACAACTTCAGTATTGCCGAAATCAGAAAAATCAAATATGTTGCTATCTCGTATAACGTAAACAATTCTGAATTAGTAAGAAAGAGATAATGTGATGTTTGTTATAGCTATGTCGATTTCACGCAACATATAAACGCATATTTGTGTGTAGAAAACTACAGCTGCTCCATTTAGTTTCGTTCCTCGTAGGATAGTCCACTATATAAGCACTATATTCAATAATATACTCTATGGGATTGTCCATAGATAAATATGGATAGTCCAAGCCTTTCGGTTCCTGGTCTGTGGTATCCCTATAGTGTTCAAAGAGTATATAATCACTACGTTTTAATAGTGTTTTATGTCTATGGTCTGTGGTCCAAAACGCGCTGAATCGACGGTTTTCTGACAAATATTTAATTTGTAGAATTCTGCTTCAAAAGTTCAAAATTTCCAATGAAAGTCGATAACAAAATCAAATACGGTCAAAATTAAAACCTAAAGTCGGATTTTTAATTAGACGAAGTCAACTGACAGAAGCTAATGTCACTTTGTAAAATAATGTTGCCATACTTAAAGTAATATATTGATGCGTTCAGTTCTCGTTCAATCAGATGAATGAACAATGAGTGTGAATAGTGAATCATTTCAATCTATTAAAGAATATTATTTCTATTTTTAACCGACTTCAATAAAAGGAGGAGGTTCTCAAGTCGTCGGAATCTTAATTTTTTTTTATTTTATCTATGTATGTTCACCGATTACTCGAAGACGCGTGGACCGATTTGAAAAATTCTTTTTTCTTATTAAACGGTATAGTTTTCAGATGATCCCATTTTAATCAGGTCAGGATCTGATAATGGAATCCTGGAGAAATCGAGGGAACTTTCAAATTTTGCTAGTATACTTGAAGCGAGTTGGGAATTTTTATGGTGCATTTGCTAGCAGATACTGATTTGATGACTTTAGCCATCAAATCAGGATCTGATGATGGGATCTTGGTGAAATTGAGGGAACTCTTCAGATTTTATAAACGCACAAGGCGTTGTAAAAATACCCAAATCGCTTAGATTTGGGTATTTTTACAACGCCTTGTGCATTTTGTTGCTTTCCACTAAAAAGTAAAAAATAAAAATGGGAAATGTTTTCGAAAAAACCAACTTCAAATGCCACTACAAAGAGTGAAATATTTTTTAATGTAGGTACACCAATTCGAAGTCGGGCAATGTTTCATACAAACATTAATAGTCCTTCTTACTTACTTGATGTACGAAGAAACGACGAAGTTATACACAATCGCCCGACTTCGAATTGGTGTATCTACATTAAAAAAATATTTCACTCCTTGTAGTGGTATTTGAAGTTGGTTTTTTGGAAATCATTTCCCATTTTTATATATTTCGCGCGCAGACCTGTTGAGTTCGCCTTAATGTTTAAAACACTCAGTATTCAGTACAGATAGATACTACAGGAACATATAGTCATCGAAAACTCGTTGGTATGTACAAAGCACGACTAAAATTCGAACACCGTACCCGATATCTGCAGTTCGGCACAAAAACTATTCACTAGACAATCGAGGCAATTTCATTCATTCAGGAGTTTTTTAATCATTCACTTTGTCACAACACTATTTTTATTTCATCAAAAGCTGACAACACAGTAAACGTCAGTTGACTTCGTATTGACTTCGTATTAAGGAGCACACCACGGCTGTGCCCGCGAAATTCAAATTTTTCGTGGTTTTTCGCGATTTTTAAGCTAATAAGACATAATAGGCTTATGGCCGTAAAATTGCGATAATCTCAATATCTTCTTCACGTGTTTATATAAAAATCTCTGCTCAAAAGTATCGAGTTAAAGAAATTAGTCCGAGATTTGCGAGTTACTCACATAAAACTCGATACTCGGACTAATTTCCTAGGAAACACATTTTTATGCGAAGATTTAGATATAATCATGTAAAGATGATACTGCCACTCTCGCAAATTGATTGCCATAAGCCTATCATGTCTAATTAGCGTACAAATTGCAAAAAACCACGAAAATTTTGAATTTCGCGGGCAGACCCGTTGATTTCACGTTAACTATTAAGAATCCGACTTTAATGAAAATGCGTATTATCAAATATTATATATTCGTTGGTATTATTCTTATTTTTTATGTTACTCGTGTCCTTAAGTTTCGGCGAGAAAGTAGTAAAATATGCCGATTATTCTTATTTTTTATGTTACTCGTGTCCTTAAGTTTCGGCGAGAAAGTAGTAAAATATGCCGCTGTTATTTATAGGCACGGGGATAGAACTCCGGTTGATGTTTATCCAACTGATCCTTGGAAGAATGAATCCCTGTGGCCTGCGAAATTCGGAGAACTTACGAATACGGGTAAACGACAACATTTTGCACTGGGCAAGTGCTAAGAAAACGATACACGGTAAGATTCCTTTTCACATCTCTGCTGTCTTTTAAAAAACGCTCAGTAACGACTTTCAGACTTCATCAGCAAAATCCTTTAAACGAGCAATTCTTGTATATATTTCTATATAATCTGGATCTCGGAAACAGCTCGAACGATTTTCATGAAATTTAGTATACAGGGGGTTTTGGGGGCGATAAATGTATGTAGCTAGGATTCATTTTTAGAAAATGTCGAATTTACCAAAATAATAAAATAAAAATATGACTCCTGCTGCCATGTATTGGCCAGTAGGTAGTTAAACTACCGAGTGAAGCTCGGTCACCCAGATATTGTCTTATAGGCGCTTAAATATATAAAGGTAGCCCTTTTAATCTTAACTTGCATATCCTATCGTAGTATGGATAAAAAAGATGACTTTTAGGCGGGAAAAAGCATTGAAAAATGCATAGCAATACAATTATAATATTTGTAGAATAGCATGATTAAACTAGAGTTAAGAGTTGTCACGCCTTCTAAAATCTATGAAATCAAAATTCAATAAACACTTACAATATCTACCTATAGTACCCTAAGTACCTTGATCAATCTACAACTTGAGGTTGGTCAAGATATGAGAGCTTATCTCACTTTGTGATGACACAGTTGTGCAAGGTGTGCTCATGGCTGTAAACATTTTCCCTGCGTCCGGTCACTGCCAGGAAGAGCCCAATACTTTATCTCTTTCAGGCAGAGAATGTACCTTCCCGCTCGGCTTTGTGTGTATTTTCAAGGCTCTGCATCAATACAGTCTGTGCATTGGGGTTTCCTCCTCCTGATGTAGAGTTTGCCTGACACGGAGCTAAAGGTTAAACATATGCGTGTTCAGACCACAAAGGCCTGTCAGTAAACTGGCCAGAATTCTAAAATTTTTCCTACCCATCAAAACTGCTTTGTAGGCTGTCTTCTTGACAAAGGCTTTTGAGTGATCTTGCCTCGAAGTGTTGTTCCATTGCACGTTTGTCTTGGGACTGCAATAGGTTGAAAAAGTGAACTTATTATGATCTGTAGGCATGAGGGGATACTGCATAAAATCCCAGGCCCTACCATACTCATCTTGGCACTCTGCTTTGCAAGTATGTCAGCCGTCTCTTGTCTTTGTCTGAAAAATCTTTGGATTAAAACGGTCCATTTTAAGGTATTAGTTGAAGTAGTGAGTTTGAAGTGTAAAGTAACTCACAAAAAAGTGAATTGAATCACACTAGATTCTTGGAAAGTCATTTTTTTTCACCCTTGTAAGCAAAAAGGCTTTTTCACTGAGGCTACCCTATTTCCTGTGAGAAATTCCTGCAGAATGTGCACAAAGTAGCAGACAATTACAGCTCTAATAGGAGTAATCAGCTAAGGAAATGGGTTTACCAAATTAATATAACAATAATTTAAAATAAAATCGCCCAAGTGTGAGTCAGACTTGCGCACCATAAGGCCCGGTTGCCACCAAAGCAGAGCAGAGTGCAGCTGTGTTTGAGTAACCAATCAGATTTCCTAATTTCGACATCTCCTCTCTCCTCAGTTTCGGAGATGTCAAAATGCCTTATGGTTTAACTTTTAACCTGACCAATTATTTTTCTTTGAGGTACGGAACCCTAAACACAATTAAAATTTACTTGGATGAAGTAATGAAGAGGAATCAGCAAATTGAATTGATAGTAATGTTGAATCACATGCAATGAGTAATAAAAACTTTAAGCTATATCAATAATCATATGAAAAGGAAAAGGAGTAGACCGTTCCAGAGGTGGGTAGATGAAATTAAGTCTATCTCAGGTGGCAACACTTGGACAAGAAAAGCTTACGATAGACAGATGTGGAGGAAATTGGAGGAGGCCTTTGCCTTAAATGGGCAAACAGACTAGGTTGTCGAGACAGAGTAATTGTTATAACACTATATACATTGTTTAAAAATGTACTTTATACTGTTCAAATATTATTCTTTGTTACTCTGTATTTTAGTATCTTAGAAAATTGCAAGTTTAGTGTCAATAATTGTGTAAACCAAGTTTGAATAAAGGCCCTTTTTATTTATATTTATTTATTATATCAATAGTAGCTTAAAGTTTTTATTACTCACTACTACTAATACTATTCTGAATACTGTTAAAATATTATTTGCAATACTCTACTATAACTTAAATAAAAAACACAATGTAAAGTTTGAATCAGACATAACATTTCAATTTGGTTATGTCCTACTTACAAACTGGTCAGCAAACTGCAACTGTTGCAAAACATGTTTTCAAGGAACTCAATGCAATATTAATACAAAAAAGATAATGCATACATTCTATAGCATTTTACTTAAAAGTTATTATTTCGAACTTTCAGAACCTGATTTCTGAGCAATTTGATCCAAAAGAAATTTATGTTCGATCAACAGATGCACACTTATGTCAGCTCAGGCCAATTTAGCAGGTGAGTTGACCTTGACCTTAAGTATTTCTTGTTGATACTTAATGGTTGATAAATAGCACTTTTTTGTGGCAGTGGTTATTATGTAGTGGTTTTTGTGTAAAATTAAGCATATATTTTACGACTAGAAACAATATGTATTGGCAAGTAAAAACTAACTGCACTCGTCATTCTGAGACATTAGCTGTTAAGAGTTCTGTGACCTACGACGTCTCCATACATTCGAAATACGAAATAATTTGTAATTTGTTCATATTTCGATCATGTTGTGGTGTTATTCAGGCTCATATGGTAATAATCTATGCTCCTGGCCATATTTGGTTCGGAAATACTTCTCTAAAACGAAATATAAATCAATTTTATTAAAATTGTTATAACTTCAGTTTGTCACGTAATACCAAAAATTATGAATGAAAACTTGTAACTTTCTTTATTAACTGATGTTTTTCTTTAGCTGGTCAATAAAAACTGTTCTCCTGAACTAATACGACGTGTCCCGTGAGATAGTGTTGTTTTAATTACAAAACAAATAAGCAGAAAACATGTCTTTCTTGACGCAAAAATAAGCAAAACGAAATTCATTTATATTTCGTTTTAGAGAAGTATTTCTGAACCAAATATGGCCAGGAACATAGATAATTACTATATGAACCCGAGTAACATCACAACATGATCGAAATATGCACAAATTACAATTGATTATGGTACTATGAATGTATGGAGAAATTATAGGTAAGCGCCTTCTTAAGTCTTATTGTGTCCTGTAGTTCGGCTAGCATATAAACAGTAACACATAGTCTGGGTGGATTATCTATACCAGCTGTAGTCAGCATGGCCAGTATCTTTCTTCTTCCTGAAGTTTCCTGGAGAGTTCCCTGCTGGATCATTCGAGCTAGCCCAGCTCTCTTTAGAAGCCAAAGAGTCTGTCCGGGTCGCCTGTGGCCAGTCTACAAAGACTGTAGATGGGACTGCCAAGTTGTACTTTGCATTAGTCAGGTACACCATTGCATTTAATGTCCACCAGCATCTCATATTCTGTCATGCAGGCTCTGCATGGAGATCTGTTTGTGATACCTTGAATGTGAATGAACAGTATCCTGTCAACCGATTATCTGATATATATCCTAAACAACTATTCTTATTTTTCCCAATTTATAAATAGATGCCTATGCTAGGGAGCTGGTAAAAAGCACTGTGACTTGAACAGTTCTATTTATCTATGAAATATAATAAACCAATCCTTGTAATTGATCAGCCCAGAAATAAAATGCTTGGACATTGATCATTTTTAGGGATCTGTACCCAAAGGGTAATAAAATATAATAAATAAATAAATATAAATCCTATCCTACTTCCTACTATCCTACTTATATATATTATATATTATATATTTATTTTATATTAATATTATAAACGCGAAAGTTTGTAATAATGTGTGGATGTATGTTTGTTACTCTTTCACGAAAAAAATACTGAATGGATTTTGATGAAACTTTACAACAATATAGCTTACACATCAGAATAACATATGCTATTATTTATACAGATATAGTGTGAATTATCCAAAATATATAACGATAAGTGTCACGTAAATAGGAAAAAATTGCAATCTGCGACCTTTACTGACGTACGCCCCGAAAACCGTTGGAGTAACACGTATATAATGTATAATGGAAATGTTTATCTTAAATAGTTCTACAAAAAAGCCCGCGATACCATATATCCAACTCTTATGTGTAAGCCATTATCGCCAAAATAGTGAACCCCGAGTGCCCGATACTAGGGCACGATACTACGCAGGGCGACTGCGGGCGGGACGGGGAAGAGGCATTTGTGAGTGCGCAAAAAAAAATACTTACGAGTACTACCATCATTATTACAATTTTCCATCACCATCATCATTTTTTGAAACCGCGGCGCGGAAATATAGCCTAAAGATAGATAGCTCTGATGACATATCATCCACTAAAAAGGATTTTTAAAGATCTCGAAATTCACGCGGGCGAAGCCGCGGGCAAAAGCTAGTAAATAATATATAGAGGATTCCTAAGACTTTGCTGTCTGTCACCAAGCTGTATCTCTTGAACCGTGATAGCTACAGACTTGAAATTTTCACAGGGGATGTATTTCTGTTGCCGCTATAACAACAATTAATATTTTAAAAAAAGAATGAAGTTATTAATTAAGGGGGGCACCCATACAACAAACATGATATTTTTTCTTGTTTTTGCTCGATATTGCTAACGGTAACAGGAAGACACTTCAAATTTGCACAGAATGTTTAGTTATGTAATTACTGTAGAGATAAATAGTAAAACTTGCACTTGACCAATTTTTTGTAATTATATTATTTCAGGCATGTATCCACCTACTGGCAGCGCAATATGGGACCCTTATTTACTGTGGCAACCGATTCCTGTACACACAAAGCCCCAAAAAGATCACGAAGTGTTAGCAATGAAGAAACAATGTCCAGTATACAGTAATGAAAAGGCTAGATATATGAACTCTTCTGGCTACAAAAAGAGACTTAGTAAATATCAAGGACTTATGGAGTAAGTGAACGTTTCTTTAAAACAAAAAATATACTTGTTGTCTTACAGTCAAAGCATTACATTTCCCTCCCGTTAATCAAATTACAGCTATTATTTTTTATATCATGTTGATACTCATAAAATTACACTTACCTAATTGTTAATAATGTTAATCTGTTTATTATGACATTACTAGCTTTTGCCCGCGGCTTCGCCCGCGTGAATTTCGGGGTTTTACAAATCCCGTGGGAGTCCTGGATTTTCTGGGAAAAAAACAGCATATGTGTTAACCTAACTTCAGAAACACGATTGGATAAAAATTTCTCGCCAAAAATTTTTCCCAAAAATTGCTCCAAAATCTCAATTTTTCTAATTTCCATCGAAAACTACGATGGACATAATTGTAATTTTTGTTTTAATGTATCGGTAAATAATTCCCAAAAACGCTCAGAACGACATTTACATAACTGGCTTAGTTTTTGAAGTAATTAGGTAAAACAACCTTTTTCTGTTATATTCTTCCGCAACGCTGCATACTAATCTAACCTAAACTAACCCACCAACGTATTCATAAGAGTGAGAAGGACGAAAATAAAATCAACGTATCCGCTTAAGAGTGAAATAATTTCAGAACCTTTACCTTATAGGTATCCATTTTCGCATTTATTGCATAATTACTATCACATATTCTATTGCTCAACTAAAACACATATTTTTAATAGCGAAACAGTTTTAATATCAGAAACTATACAGGAACACCTTTTTAGCATTATTAACCTGTAGGCTGTATCCCATTGCTTAACCAAAACACACATTATAAATAGCGAAACAATTGTACTTTCAGAACCTTTATGGGTAGGTACCCATTTCCACATTTATAGCATTACTAATTACTATACCATATCCCACAGCTCAACTAAAACATACATTGTCAGTAACGAAACAGATGTTAGTTCAGAACCTATATCATAAAGGTACCCGTTTTCATAGTTATAATATTATTAACCTGTATCTCATTGCTCAACTAAAACACAATGCTAATAGCGAAACAGTTGTAATGTCGGATTTATAACATTATGCATTATTTATAGCATTATAGCATTATTATTTATAGCATTACTATCCCCTATCCCCTTGTTCAACTAAAACACACTTGTTAAATGCGTACAGTGCTATGTTCAGAACCTACATAGTGGCCATTTTCACATTTATAGTGATAAAAGATTCAGCTTTTGCCCGCGGCCTCGCCCGCGTCAAATTCGCTTTTTCATGAATCCTAAGGGAAACGTCATTTTCCCGTTATCGTTCCCTATTCCAACCTTTAAACATGCTTTCAAGCAAGTTCGCTTGAACAATTTATCTATAGATGTAGCTATAGATTGCTCTAGAAAAGTTGGTATTTTGAGTATCCCACGGGAACTACGGATTTTTCCGGGATAAAAAGTAGCCTATGTTTTAATCCGGGTTATAAGCTACCTATGTTCCAAATTTCAGCTAAATCGGTTCAGTAGTTGAGCCGTGAAGGAGTAACAAACATACACACAAACTTTCGCATTTATAATATTATTAGGATTAGGATTAGGACTAGCTTTTGCCCGCGGCTTCGCCCGCGTGAATTTCGGGGTTTTACAAATCCCGTGGGAGTCCTGGATTTTCTGGGAAAAAAACAGCATATGTGTTAACCTAACTTCAGAAACACGATTGGATAAAAATTTCTCGCCAAAAATTTTTCCCAAAAATTGCTCCAAAATCTCAATTTTTCTAATTTCCATCGAAAACTACGATGGACATAATTGTAATTTTTGTTTTAATGTATCGGTAAATAATTCCCAAAAACGCTCAGAACGACATTTACATAACTGGCTTAGTTTTTGAAGTAATTAGGTAAAACAACCTTTTTCTGTTATATTCTTCCGCAACGCTGCATACTAATCTAACCTAAACTAACCCACCAACGTATTCATAAGAGTGAGAAGGACGAAAATAAAATCAACGTATCCGCTTAAGAGTGAAATAATTTCAGAACCTTTACCTTATAGGTATCCATTTTCGCATTTATTGCATAATTACTATCACATATTCTATTGCTCAACTAAAACACATATTTTTAATAGCGAAACAGTTTTAATATCAGAAACTATACAGGAACACCTTTTTAGCATTATTAACCTGTAGGCTGTATCCCATTGCTTAACCAAAACACACATTATAAATAGCGAAACAATTGTACTTTCAGAACCTTTATGGGTAGGTACCCATTTCCACATTTATAGCATTACTAATTACTATACCATATCCCACAGCTCAACTAAAACATACATTGTCAGTAACGAAACAGATGTTAGTTCAGAACCTATATCATAAAGGTACCCGTTTTCATAGTTATAATATTATTAACCTGTATCTCATTGCTCAACTAAAACACAATGCTAATAGCGAAACAGTTGTAATGTCGGATTTATAACATTATGCATTATTTATAGCATTATAGCATTATTATTTATAGCATTACTATCCCCTATCCCCTTGTTCAACTAAAACACACTTGTTAAATGCGTACAGTGCTATGTTCAGAACCTACATAGTGGCCATTTTCACATTTATAGTGATAAAAGATTCAGCTTTTGCCCGCGGCCTCGCCCGCGTCAAATTCGCTTTTTCATGAATCCTAAGGGAAACGTCATTTTCCCGTTATCGTTCCCTATTCCAACCTTTAAACATGCTTTCAAGCAAGTTCGCTTGAACAATTTATCTATAGATGTAGCTATAGATTGCTCTAGAAAAGTTGGTATTTTGAGTATCCCACGGGAACTACGGATTTTTCCGGGATAAAAAGTAGCCTATGTTTTAATCCGGGTTATAAGCTACCTATGTTCCAAATTTCAGCTAAATCGGTTCAGTAGTTGAGCCGTGAAGGAGTAACAAACATACACACAAACTTTCGCATTTATAATATTATTAGGATTAGGATTAGGATAGGATAATATGTAATGAAATTATCACCTTGACATGATAAAAATAACAATATAATAAAGATATCCAAAGATGAATATATGTTTTTGTGTATGTAAGTTATTCCTTTACTCCACAATTATTCAAGTAACACTCCACATTAAAGTCGGCTAATGTACCTAATACCTACATAATTTAAACAATTTCATTAATTACATAATGTAACCTAAAAGTAGGTATTTACAACCAGTTGACAAGTTATAATTCAATTTATGTCGCCCTCTGTATGCGATTAGTTATAAAAGCTGTTTTACAATTTACATTCAAATGTTGTTCCTACAATTTTGTTTTTGTGTTCAGTGTTCCATACCCAAAGGGTAGAACGGGACCCTATTACTAAGATTCCGCTGTCCATCCGTCTGTCTGTGTGTGTCGTCTGTCACTATGAGATAGACGACACACATATGAATAGTTGAAATTTTCATGATGATGTATTTCTGTTTCCGCTATAAACAAATACTAAAAAACACAATAAACATAATTTTAGCTTGGCAGAGGTTTTGTTTACTTTAATACTATTGGTCTTGATAGTGCCAACATAATTTTTTGATAAATATTATTTCAAGTAGACATAATACTCTGAATACATTTGGAAGTTATTATCGATCTATTAGGATCATAATATTTTTTCAGCAGTCGAACCAAAAACTTTAAATAATAAAGTAAGTTTTTTTTAGTTACTTGACTGCTCACACCGGCGTGAAGGTTAAGGATTATTTGGACATATTGGACATTTACAGCATACTCCATATAGAAAGTCTTTATAACTTTACATTACCAAACTGGACTCAATCTGTGTATCCCGAAAAACTGAGAGAACCAGCTTGTTACAGGTAAAACTTAAAGAATCATATATTTTATAAATTATCTTCAATTAAAAAGTTATCGTCACTTCATAGACATTTATTATGTGTGTATAATGACGGAATGAAACCTTTTCATTCCATGACTGTATAATGTACATAATTAATAATAGTTGTTAGACAGACCTAGAGATCTATGATTTTGCATTGTGAAGTCAACATCTGAGGATGTTCTGGTGTCCGGACGTGCATTGAAGAAAGTATTGGAAGAATTTTGTGGTGCTTCACGTGGGTGATGTTCCTGCTTTTTGGACCATACAGATTTTTTTCAAGTAGCAAAAAATTAATCTGTCCTGCTAACTATGGATTTCCGCAACATAACGCCTGCTTCCGTTCAATAAATGATAATTATGCATACATAATAATTATTATGGTTACTTTCTCTGTACATGTACATGATTAGTAATAACTCATGTTTTTCGAGCGACTCTCGCGGCAAATCAAAGCGCGATAGCTTCTATAGTTTAACAATCATTATTATTTCCAGTTTCGTAGCTGCGACTGGAACACCTCTGATGTCTAGACTATTGACTGGGCCCCTGATCAAAGAGATAGTTGGCAAAATGGATGCAGTGATAACAAAAAAGAAACCAAACCCGCTGAAAATGTGCTGAGTTCAATGGGAGTTTACGATGGAAACTGCCCTGATTATACTGCTACTGTAATTTTTGAACTATTCCAAGGTATATAATATGTTATAATTCATTTATGCATATAAATAGATTTATTCTTATGTTCGCCTTTTCTACAAACAATAGAAGAAGAAGATAACCACTGTATCTTCTTCTGTTGCTGCAACTTTCGTGATTACTTCTCCCGTTGCGCGTTGAGTCGCCGACTCGCTCCAGCCAGCCGAGCTCTCTCCAGAACCTGAGCAGGCCTCCCAGGTCGCACAGGATAACAGGAGTGTTGTTGAGGAGCCCAAGTAGGTCTCGCGTTGGTCCGACACTCCAGTGCGCCACAGTTAGTATTAGTGGGCAGGCTACAATGTATGCTGCTTAAATATATGGAATCTGTAATGGAGGCAACATAAGAAAGTGTCCAAAGAATCCTATAAGAGAATTAAGCTTGAGTGACAGTGGGGACAGACCGTATTGTAATGCGTCTTCTTTGTTTTATGAAAGTTGCCAGTAGCGGGTGGGTGAAGAAGGCGGAAGATTGGTTGGTAGCATCTGTTGGGAAAAAGGCTTGTATATCTATTGGCTGAACGTATGACATCAATTTTAAAAAAGCCTTAAAAATTAAGTGAAAACCTTAAATCTAGCAAAGTTGTTGGCAGGAACAAAATATCACGAACATTTCAATTACATACAATAAATAATCAATTAATAAAATAATTGTATTGTTGAATTTCTTTCAGACGACAGTACAATGAACTATTTTATACAGATGTCATACAGAAATTCACCAAAAATTGTGGAACCACTCATAATTAACATACCTCATTGTGGTCAAATGTGCCCATACAAAAGATTCATCAAGTTGTATGATAATCTTGTTACTGTTGATTGGGATCACGAGTGTCAGGTGATTATTGTTATTATTAATTAGTACAAAAATATTTTTTCTCAAACATCCCTGGAAATTTTAGCATTATTTTGACAACCTTCTTAGGAATAAATCCAAATTTGCTGCACTAGCCAAGCAGCGATCGGCAAAAGTAGTATGAAAATCCATTTATGTCGTGGTTTAGCGGTCGAATAAATTACATACTAAACTCATATCTGTCGTCGTCGTGTAAGTTTAAATATTGTGACGTTCTTTCAATATGACACGTAGCAACCGAAGATCAAAGGTTTTATTTAAATTTCGAACTGGCTTGAAAACAGAAAGCTGATTTTTGGAAAAAGCAAATAAACAGTAACTCAAAAAAGAATATTGTTGTTTGTGATTAATTTTAAACTTTTCTACCTAAGTTTAAATTTTTGAGTAGTATTTGATAAAAGTCCTAGATACAAGCTTTGGCCACAACTAAGGCATTGATAGACTCACGTATGTGTGCCTCGGTGCTGCCTCGGCCCACATTTACATGTTCCTCCATCAATGCGTCTTATGGCCTATGGCCTATGTGTTAATCCGGGGATATCTATAATATGTTCCAAATTTCAGCCAAATCGGTTCAGTAGTTGCGGCGTGAAAGAGTAACAAAGATTCATCCATCCATCCATACTTACAAACTTTCGCGTTTATTCTTAATAGAATTATATTTAGTAGGAGTCTTAAACAAGTTTGTAAAATTAAAACATAATATGCAAGATCTAGTATGGGTATGAGTATGTTATTTGTAGTATTTCAAAATGTTCACAACTTATAACTTGTAGTTATAACCCACCAAAAACATAAATGTAAAAAAAGGAGAGCCAAGTTCAATAGAAAATTTATGCTTGGCTGTCGGCTTCGCCGCAAAAAGAATGGAGATCTAAATGAGTGCCAAGTTCTATGTAAAATCGAAATTTGTATTTATAGGAACAAAAAAACAATATGAACAATCATTAAACTCTATTTTTTTTGCTTTATTGAATACCTATAACAATTGCTGTTATTCAAAAATGTTAGATCTTAAAGTAGGTTAGATTTGACTTGGCCAGTTTTCATTACATCAGTCATTTTATAAAGTTATACAACATTTTAATTCCGATAAAAACTCGCCAAGTCAAATCTAACCTACTTTAAGATCTAACATTTTTGAATAACAGCAATTGTTATAGGTATTCAATAAAGCAAAAAAATAGAGTTTAATAATTGTTCATATTGTTTTTTTGTTCCTATAAATACAAATTTCGATTTTACATAGAACTTGGCACTCATTTAGATCTCCATTCTTTTTGCGGCGAAGCCGACAGCCAAGCATAATTTTTCTATTGAACTTGGCTCTCCTTTTTTTACATTTATGTTTTTGGTGGGATATCATTACTTTTTGTAAAGAAGACTTGGCAGGTACTGAGTTTAAAGCTTTTTCTTGCGTTTCTGCTGCGTGATTTTCTTTTTTATACTATTTTCTTCTCTCTCTTGAATGTTAGAGATAATAGTGCGCATTGCCCATTCATTATCTGCTACCTTTTTAGTACGCTTCCTGTTTATGCTTAAATTAGCTAAGTCCGGGCGATATAGGGATCTCAGGCGGTTATATTCTATTATATATAAATCTAGTGTCACAATGTTTGTCCTCAATGGACTCCTAAACCACTTAACCAATTTTAATAAAATTCGCACACAGGGTGCAGTTTGCTCTAACTTAAAAGATAGGATAGCTTAAATCTCAATTTATCTATTTTTTTTATATCCTTAAGGGCAAAACAACGTTTGCCAGGTCAGCTAGTATTCTATTATAGAACTATCTTGTGCCTTAATTTGACTAGGGTCTAGATTAATAAGGTGTACTCCGTCTAGGGTTTTAACCCTGGAGAGCGCAACGTAGGCCTGTCCTCTGCTAAATATCGAAATGCCTATGTCCAGAAGAGCGCTGTCCAGACTAAGTCCTTGTGATTTGTGGATAAAGAGCTACAAACAAATGAGGTTTTGAAACAAACAACTTTACCCAAGTAATATTAATTGACTCTCAAAACTCGTCGAACAACGCAATCTTATAGGAGGGTTTCCGCTAAACAACCGGGCATAACGACGATGCTGGCGCAAAGCAAATGAGCGCCGCTAAGAGCATACTTTAGTTCGTTCGCAACTTCGCGTATCGGGTGCGCGCGCATAGTTGTAACACGCTAGTCCTCGCGTACAAGTGCAAGGCGCGAGCGAGTTCAATTCTTAAATTAGTCAATCATACATAAATGTTATATCGGTAACAAAAATACATCGCTATTGCCTTGATCTTGGTATACCTACATACACATTGGACTTTCTTTTAAGGTACAAAGAGTTCGAAGTAACAAATTTATACCTTAAAATATTATTTCTTATTTTTTAAAGAAATAAGAGAACCGAACCTTGATTACTGATCTTTGTTATTTTAGTGAGCCGTGGACTATAAAATATCGTGAAATATTTATCACCATTGAAGAACTAATATTAGTAATGACTTGTCATAAGTGCGTGTAAGTTAGGCCTATATGAAATATAAAAGTACTAGCAGTGCCCGAGGACTCCGTTCCGCGTTAAAAATATTTTTATCCCGGCCCGTTTATCCCATATAAGGCCCAGTTTCCACCAAAGCGGAGCGGAGTGGAGATGTGTTTGAATAACCAACCAGATTTCATCATTTCGACATCACCTCTCCCCTCAGTTTCGGAGATGTTAAAATGTCGAAATCTGATTGATTACTCAAATACAGCTTCGCTCCGCTTCGCTTCGGTGAAAACCGGGCCTTATACGTGCTTATAACCACAGCCACGGAACACCTAATAGTATGCCACAGCCCACAGCGCTGGACGCGAGCGAGGCATTCGCATAGATACTGCGGACTGCCGGGGCGGCGCGTTTTTATTTTGCTAATATCTTGGAAGATATTTGTTAAAACTGTATAGCGTAAAAGGCACAAATATTCTACATTAAATTTCCGTTCTGAAAAACATATTTACAAAGATATAAATTAATACCATATGGGCTAAATAAGCTTCACAAAAATTATTTATTTGTAATCCACAATTTTAAAAGTAAAAGCAGTTATTGAGAGTTACCCGTAGAAGATAGGCATATGCTGTCGCGGACTTTTTTGCAGATTTTGATACGTTCTTTAATATTGTAGAACATTGTTTTGTTCTATCCTCAATAGTTTCCGCAGCGTACGCGATGAAAGCAATTTCTTTTGCGACTTGGATTGCATTATTCAAGTTTTAGTAAAGATGCATAGTTAATTTTGGAAATTATTATAGCCTATGACACTCCACGATAATGTAGCTTTCTATTGATAAAAGAATTTTGAAAATCGGTTCAGTAGATCCAGAGATTACCCCTTACAACGTCACAAACTCACAAATATCGTTACGCTACCTCTTTATAATATTATATTATATATTATTATATTATATATTATTATTACTAGCTGACCTGGCAAACGTTTTGCCCTTGGGGATTTAAAAAATAGTTGAATTGAGATTTAAACTATCCTATCTCTCAAGTTGGATCGAACTGCACATGGTGTGCGAATTTTATAATAATCGGTTAAGTGGTTTAGGAGTCCATTGAGGACAAACATTGTGACACGAGATTTATATGTATATATATTAAGATTTTTGGTTTGATTTGATATCTACCATGCAGATACGTTTTTTACTACATGTATATGAATACGGTAAATACAACAAAATAACATTTTTTACAATTTTTGCCTGTCTGTCTCTCTGTCTGTTTGTTCCGGCTAATCTCTCAAATGGCTGGACCGACTTTGACGTGACTTTTATTAGCAGGTAGCTGATGTAATAAGGAGTAACTTAGGCTACGTTTATTTTATTTTAGAAAAAATCTATAGAAAATAAAATAAAATACCTAATTTTGCAATGTCCAAATTAAAGAATCGACTGTTAGACGGAAAGAAGTTCGCCGGGTCAGCTAGTACAACATAAGTTTGCTGCTGTCAAATGATGTCAGTATAGCGTTTTCTCACTGGAACTAGAACTGAGTGGCTGAGACAACGCAAAACGCGTGACAGTTGACAGCGGCAATCTTATAGCGAACGGGTTGTATAAAGTATTTATTTATTCATTGAATCTCATATATATATATGTACTTCACTTTTATACTATTATTGGTTTAGGCACGAAGAACCTGGTTGTTTAGCGCGTATTACAAGTTTTTTGTATGAGGACACCGCTTATTTTTTTATTTTTTGACTTTTTTATTTTTTGATTTTTTTCCTACGCTCACACACAATTACCGAGCTGGATTCCAAATTTTATCCTTCTAGGTCATCTGGAAGTAGGTTAGATTTAGGTACTATATGTCGCTTTGTATGAGAACACCACTTATTTTTTGACTTATTTTATTTTTTGATTTTTTCCTACGTTTACACACAATTAACGAGCTGGATTCCAAATTTCATCCTTCTAGGTCATCTGGAAGTAGGTTAGGTTTAGGTACTATATGTCAGTTTGTATGGGGTCACCCCTTATTTTTTGACTTTTTTTAATTTTCTGATTTTTTACTACGCTTACACACAATTACCAAGCTAGATTTCAAATTTCATCTTTCTAGGTCATCTGGAAGTAGGTTAGATTTAGGTACTATATGTCAGTTTGTATGGGGACACCCCTTATTTTTTGACTTTTTTTTTAATTTTCTAATTTTTTCCTACGCTAACACACACTTACCAAGCTGGATTTCAAATTTCATCTTTCTAGGTCATCTGGAAGTAGGTATAGGTTAGATTTAGGTACTATATTTCAGTTTGTATGGGAACACCCCTTATTTTTTGACTTTTCTTTATTTTTTGATTTTTTCCTACGCTTACACACAGTTACCGAGCTGGATTCCAAATTTCATCCTTCCAGGTCATCTGGAAGTAGGTTAGGTTTTTGTACTATATGTTTTTTTGTATGGGGACACCCCTTATTTTTAGACTTTTTTTTATTTTCTGATTTTTTCCTACGCTTACACACACTTACCAAGCTGGATTTCAAATTTCATCTTTCTAGGTCATCTGGAAGTATAGGTTAGATTTAGGTACTATATTTCAGTTTGTATGGGAACACCCCTTATTTTTTGACTTTTCTTTATTTTTTGATTTTTTCCTACGCTTATACACAGTTACCGAGCTGGATTCCAAATTTCATCCTTCCAGGTCATCTGGAAGTAGGTTAGGTTTTTGTACTATATGTTAGTTTGTATGGGAACACCCCTTATTTTTTGACTTTTCTTTATTTTCTGATTTTTTCCTACGCTTACACACACTTACCAAGCTGGATTTCAAATTTCATCTTTCTAGGTCATCTGGAAGTATAGGTTAGATTTAGGTACTATATTTCAGTTTGTATGGGAACACCCCTTATTTTTTGACTTTTCTTTATTTTTTGATTTTTTCCTGCGCTTACACACAGTTACCGAGCTGGATTCCAAATTTCATCCTTCCAGGTCATCTGGAAGTAGGTTAGGTTTTTGTACTATATGTTAGTTTGTATGGGGACACCCCTTATTTTTTGACTTTTTTTTATTTTCTAATTTTTTCCTTCGCTTACACACACTTACCAAGCTGGATTTCAAATTTCATCTTTCTAGGTCATCTGGAAGTATAGGTTAGATTTAGGTACTATATGTCAGTTTGTATGGGAACACCCCTTATTTTTTGACTTTTCTTTATTTTTCGATTTTTTCCTACGCTTACACACAGTTACCGAGCCGGATTCCAAATTTCATCCTTCTAGGTCATCTGGAAGTAGGTTAGGTTTTTGTACTATATGTCAGTCAGTATGAATTTTAACGACTTTTTGACCTTCACATCTTTATAACCGTTTGAGCTAGCTTCATGAAAATTGGGCTTCTATATGATCTTATGGATATAATTAAACACACGAAGTTTTATGTGTTTACGTAAAATAGGTTTTGAGTTATAGAAGGGTCAAAAGCGGCACCAAGTGGTTCGTGTAAACTTACTCTTGGCGCTGGCTAGCCAGTTCCTTTGCTTGAACTTGGCTTGACACGCTGCCGCGTGTCTTGATATGCATAACATGTTCTTATAGTAAGAACAACAACAGAACAGAAGTAGTATAGAAGATTAATATTTTCAAAAACTCTCTACTCAAATGATACACATTCTCCTTCTAAGTTCCACTCGTATAATAAGTGATAATATTAAAATTAATTTAGCATAACTTTAATATTTATTTAAAAACTCGTTAAATTTTAAATTAATAACATTAATTATATTTATTGTGTTTTGCTTTCCAGGTGTCATCAAGAATTGCAACAGTTATTATATTTGCCTTGTGTTTAAACATCTACGTGCTGAAATATTTGTCAATGAAGACGAGACGGTAAGTTTCCAAATTTTTTAGGGTTCCGTACCTCAAAGGGAAAAACCAGAACCCTTGTAGAATTACTTTGTTGTACTGTACTGTACTGTCTGTCTGTCACGAACGATTATTTCAGTAACTATTAAAGCTATTGACACAACATACACAAGTAAAGCCCTTTCTTACCCACTCAATATTGATGTCGCATTTTTGTAATATCAACACCTCGGTTTTCCCCCTTTTTAAATAAAAATAAAAACGATTTTAAAATTTTTATGATTGCAATGACGTTGGGTCACTATTACTTATAATTATTCCAAACTTCAGGTCGATAGCTTCAATAGTTACTGAAATAATCGAGTGTGACAGACGGATGGAGAAAGTCTCACCACAAGGGTTCCATTTTTACCATTTTGGTATGGAACCCAAAAAAGAGACTACTCGTATTTCGAAATTATTGGGACCCTGATCAATTTATTTTAATGTCAGATCTACAGGTGATATAATTTGTCCTAAATATCACTGTGACCTTAAAAACTATTGACTACGTTGACGAATATATATATTTAGGACAAATTATATCACACAGAGTAATTATTGTCCTAAACTTTTAAATATGTCTGTTTTTTTATCAAATGGTAATAATAACTAATATATGTTTTGTTGCAGAGAGAAAGTGTTCCTACCTGTTAATAATGAACAGACTGCGGCAATGGACGAAAATTGTTAAAATTAGATTTAAGAATTATTATTGTAATGCATGTTGAAGTTTGACTATTGATTTTTTATTTTATGTTTTGCTAGAAGAATATTTGCTATAAGACATTGAAGTTGGAATAACTGTTTGTAAAACAGTTATGCCAGCTTCAAATTTCGTTATTAAGAGTCCTGTTACCTACGATGTCTCCATAGTGCATACATTCAAAATAGCAAATCAATTGTAATTCGTGCATATTTCGATCAAGTTGTGGTGTTATTCGGGTTCATATAGTAATAATCTATGCTCCTTTCATTACTCGGTTCGGAAATACTTCTCTAAAACGAAATAAAAAAATGGGTGTACCTTGTATGTTTATTCCTCAGGTTTATTTGAGTGTCACAGAATGACAAATTATTTTATGTTAATAATATCCACCAACAAAGCGTTGCTTAGCAACTTAACAGATATTTTACTTGAGCTGTGCACGATCTCACACAACAAATAAGAAAAAATCATGTCTTTTTTTGAAGTAAAAATAAGCAAAACTAAATCCATTTACATTTCGTTCTAGAAAAGTATTTCAGAAAAAATATGGCCAGGAGCTTAAATAACTATATGAATCCGAAAAACACCACAACATGATCGAAATATGTACTATATGCAAATGATTTTGGTATTATGAATGTATGGAGGCATCGTAGGTCATGCAACTCTTAACAACTTTTTATTATTAATTACTTTGTTTCTTTATTTTTAAAATTTTTATTTTTATTTATCTTTGTTTTCTTGTGCTTGGTATTGCCAGACATTTACTTAACAACTTTTTATTATTAATTACTTTGTTTCTTTATTTTTAAAATTTTTATTTTTATTTATCTTTGTTTTCTTGTGCTTGGTATTGCCAGACATTTATTATCATTTTCAGATTATTAACATTATTCATTGCTCAAAACAGCGAATTTTTGATTACTTAAGTGAAGAATGTTGACGATTAGTTAATTCTTCTTAATTTATGATGTTTTGTAATGACGATAGATTTGTATAAGAAAGCGAATCACTTTAAAATTGTAGGTAAACAGTCGAAAATAAATCGGCTATATTCTATTTTTATACGACTAGATCTCGCCTTAAATAAATGAGACTGATTAACGTTTGTAACGTGATTAAAGTATTTTTGTAGTTTTATTTTATTATAGGTACCCATTGCCTACTTCTAATTGCCTATTCCATTTCAAAGGCTTTCCAAGGTTATTTCTATTCAAAATAATGCTGTTTTTAACACCAACCATTTAAACACTTGGTTTTTTTAACAATGTAAATTGTAATGCTGATTTTGCAGATGAAAATATAATACAAATAATACTTCTTGACAAAATACGCAGTGCTGCAAAAAAGCCATTATAGAACACAGAAAATTTCATTAAAAGCGGTTAGGTAACTGCTTGATATATTTTTTTTAAATTTAAACAATTTTAAAAATGGATGCTTGATAAAATTCGACGGATGCTTGACATCCGAATTTTATCAAGCATACGAATAGAATGCCATCCAAATAGTGGCAAAATATTTTAGTTGGCTCAAAATACAGTCCGACAAGGCTCTCTTGGCACTTGAAGGAGAGCGCTGTTGCCATAGATTATACACTTATACCTGGTATAGATAAGCCACGTTCAGATTTAATTAGCAGTCTTGCCCCACCGCCTGAAGATGGCGTTGATATTGTCATTACAAATTTGTACCAGAGAATGCCGATAGATGGCGCTTTTCAGTCATTCCGACCTATGGCTTTTCTTAGAGGCAAATTGGGCTTATTTTACAGCCTTCTGAATAAGCGTTGGATAGCCTTAACTTAAGGACAAAAGGTTTGAATTAGCTATCCAACACTTATCAGAAGGTTGTGAAACAGCCCCGTTCCATTCAGATCAATTTTCTTCAATGGAAAATTGCAAAATAGTAACAATAAAACACAAAGTATTTATTTAGTTTTATATTTTAGTTTTTTATTTATATAAAACACTTTTCCAAGATTTGAATCTCTCCTCATGTGGGTACTCCCACTTTGGAAATCTATGCAATGGACCTGAAAATATGAAGAATAGAATATAATTTTAGGCGTCACGCAGAAGTTTAACATAACTATAATCATTGAATTGCAACTAACATAAGGTTTTCGTTAGCCGTACAACCTTTAACTTAGTTTTTCAATATTTCTATATGATAAACAGATGGTTAACCGGGTAGCTCTAAAAGGAAGGACAAGCTAAAAAACAATCTTACCATCAACAGGACACCCAAAATAACATTTCAGTTCGGTTTTTTTGGGCATTTTGTCATAAAGCCAAAAGAGAACGCCAAGTATATCGTATGTAGCAGGAATCGGAAACCAATTTGCAAGCCGGGTAAAATCGTTTTAAACTGAAATCGAATCGAGTCCATAAACAGTCCAAGTCGTCGTTTTATATAGAAATCACTCAGAAAACACCACTTAGCACAGGAAATAACCAACAGAAATCACAGTAGTATGCCGATTGCCGTTAGAAAAGTTTTTTGAAACTTGACAATTGACACCTAAAGTCTATTCAATCTCGAGCGATACCAGACGTAAACAAACCGACTGCCAGGTCATTCGCTTAAGCAGGGTTGCGCAACCTTTTTAACGTATACTAATTTTTCAAATTTAAAATAAATTTATGTTTTGACAATAATATCGTATTGTTTGAATTTTTTTAATGATATCTTGAAACTAGATTTAACATAAGTGAAAGTTTCGTGTTACGCGCCACTTCAGTGCCTCACTAGAAGCACGCTGAGTGGCACGTCAGGTCATGCAGCGCCACGCCATCCACGCGAATGGACGCTATTCTATACAATCGCTTCGAATGTTGAGACAAGTGACACGTCAATATCACGCGTCAATTAAAATATTTATTCTAGGTTTATGATTAGGGGAACAAAATCAAATATAAAATATTATCCAAATGTTTACGATAACCCCCATGACATGCTTTGACCTTGAAAGCGAAAGTCGTGAGCGGTGCGGCAGATAGCAAACAAACAAGATAGAAAGAGATAGTCATATTTTGTTTGTTCCGTCGTCGCTACTACTAAATGATCGGCTTTTGTTTACGTCTGGTCTCGCGTTTCGTTGAAAAGACTATAGACGTTGACGACGGACGTTCAGTGTTGCCATTTAACCAAAAACATAATTTTTTGTTATATCTTAATTTAAATTAATTAAAAAAATAGTATGAATTACTAATTAGTTAGTTTATTATTTTAATTTTTTCAATATAATTTTGTCTTTTTGCAAGCATTAAATGACGACCCTGCTGCCACCTAGTGTCACATTTTATAAACATCCGTAAAGTTGTATCCCCACCGAAGTTAGAGGTCGCTAGTTTATTTAAAAATGTTAGTATCAGAATTTGTATGACTCTTTCATCCCCATGGCTGTTGCAAAACAAAGGCAGCCATAAACTTTACTTAAATTTTAGTTTAAAATAGTTAATAGTAAGCAAAAACAACAACATACAATACAGCATCGCACCGGAACGCTAAATCGCTTGGCGGGTATGCCTTTGCTGGTAGGGTGGTAACTAGCCACGGCCGAAGCCTCCCTTCAGAAAAAAATACAGCCCAAATTATGTGCTGTTAGTCATTGCATATTGGGTTATATTATATTGGGTATTGTGGTACCTTCGTTGTTTCTGATTTCCTTAACACAAGTGCATAAGCTACTTACTAAGGGATCGGAGCAATGTATGTGATATTGTCCTCTATATATTCATATATATTTATTTTCTTGAGCTCATTTAAGCGTGTCTCATTCCAGGTGCATCGTCTAGTGGTGGTAGACGAAGAGGACAAGGTGATAGGAATAATATCCTTGGCGTCCCACGGGCGACTGCGAGGGGGCGAGCCTGCGAAACGAGCACGGCCCTATAGAGGAGAAGGACGAGAACCCTAGCTCTGAGGATAAGGAGGAGCCCTGTCTCTGAGGAGGCAGTTGACGATGCTGAACAATCAAAAGAGCCAAGTGTGATCGAGTGAACGTAGGACGTGGTGTTAGTTTTATCTCTTAGTGCGAGCGTGGCTCTTTTCGCAAACGGTTGTGATATATATTACCTACAGAAGCGGCCGGCGAGGTATTGCGTTTATGACAGTATAAAATAATTAGGGAAAATTACATTTGTCCTATTACTACATGAGTGTAATATATCTTGTTTTATATTATAGAATAGAACAAGATAAAATAAAAACCACGCCATGTTTCATTGAACAAGTGGAATTACCCAAAACTAACCTCCAAATGTATAGTTATTAATATGTCCGTTTGAAAAATATTTTTTACTAATTTGTAGGAATTTCAGTGTCGTCTGAATACTCTTAGGTATTTCCAACTAAGTCACACTTGAAATAAGGTAGTTTTAGGTACAGAATTAAAACTACTCAGTCCGATATCAACTTTCATATTTAATACCCATACTGACAATAATATTTTAAGTGCAAAGAATATTGTAAAGGCGCTAGTATTAGCTATAATCATTACTGTAGATTTAATTAAAGAAACTGTTTAATATTATTATGCGAAGTGTCAGGAACGTAATGCCTCGCCGGCCTTAGTATATAAATGTATGCGACTGTCTCGTTCATGCTGCAGCAACTCTGTATAATGGGGCGATCGCTATTGATTAGTGATGAAATAGTGCAGTACTGCAGCGGCCAGCAAAAGAGACATTGATGGACGAGCGCGTATATGTGGGCCGAGGCAGCGCGAAGCCACACATACGTGAGTCCATCAATGCCTAGTTGTGGCCAAGGCTTATTAAGGCTTTTCTCAAATAATGCTCGGAAATAAGCAGTTTTTAGGCAGAACCTTGCAATATCAATTACGTTTTTTTTTTCTTCGATAAAGCTTTGCAGATTTGCAAGGCACTTTGATAAAATAAAAAGAATGAAATGGATTTTCATACAACTTTCGCCGACTGCTGATTGCCTTGTATAACAATCTAGTTTTTTCCTGAAGAAGATTGTCAAAATAATGCTCAAATTTCCAAGTATGTTTGAGAAAAGGTTACTTATTTAAAATCATCGGTTATATTTGAATGATTGATAAAAATTAGGAATACCTTTCCGGTCATCGCTTTTTGATATAGCCAGCCGTAGCCAAATGACATATCACGTGATCAAATTAGCGTTAATTCTTATATACTTTTTAAATTTCGTTCAATTCTGTAGCACGTATAGAAACTCAATATGTCATATGGCTAGGGCCCTGTGTCTCTTTTCTTTTTATTCTCTCTTGACCGCTCGCGTCGCTTGATGTGCGGTATTTTAACATTTATTCCATTTGTTTATTCATTATAAATCTTATTATTTTACGATCTTCCTTTGTTGTTGTTTTATAAATTATGATAAAGTTTTTTTATTGGTGCGGATTTTATTGCACAAATCTTTTAAAGTTTAATCCAACCGTCTGTCCACCAAATTCAGATTTTATTTAGTTTTTCGTAATTAGTACGTTAATAACATATTATATCGTTGGTTTATCGTGAATTATACGGCTCATCCTTAGAGAGATTGCCGCTAGATGGCGCTGTTACGATAGTTACAGTTTTTAATCGACATTTACGCCAATAGTAATGAACTTTTTTTAATAATATTTGTTTTGCGAAAGTTAAACATTGTATTTTATTTTATCACATCATTACTTCAAACTAAAACGTAGCCATTTTGTTATTTAGTTCAAGTATTAATATCTGTCATCTCGGTGAGCGTAAAGACACAACGCGCACGCATACATTGATGCTATGGTTCCAATCCAAGGTTCTGTAGTTCTTACGTGTACTATCAATTACTAGCGTAAAAAAGACATAGATGCAACATAGATGGCGTTAAAATTAAAATACTCCGAGATATCATTTATAGTCCACAATATCAAATTTTCGGAGAGAAATCCAGGGCAAGACACTAAATTCAAAACTCCGAGCTGGTACTAAAATTTTCTTGATAAATAAAAACAAAAAAAAACTAGTTATTGCCCGACCCAGATATCGAACCCAGGAAATCGTGATTACATCCACCTACTTCTTTTATTTTACGTCTTGTAGGTATCTAACAAGAAATTACCTATTAGATATTTCAATCCACGGAGACACGCCCCATTCTGTGAAAATCGCTAATGTTTCATTCGATTCATATGAACTTTGTCAGAGTGGGTGCATCGTCGTGGATTGAAATGTTTATACCTATCTACTTATACTATACCTAATATTGATATCTATTATTTTGACGACCGAATCGCGTAGTGGTAGTGAACCTGCCGTTGCGTCGTCGGTCGGTCCTGGATTCGGTTCCCACTACTGGTAAAGATTTGTGTGATATAAGCAGGAATGTTTTCCAGTGTCTGGGTGTTGTTCAGTATTTTATATATTATTCTATAATATATAAACTTCTCTCGCCAATCTTTGTTACTAAACTCCTCCGAAACGGCTCGACCGATTGTTATGAAATTTTCAGTGTTTGATCGGTATGTCTGAGAGCAGGAGGTTATCTATTTTTTATATCCCTAATGGCAAGACAACGTTTTCCGGGTCAGCTAGTTTATGTATATACATAAATAATAATAAATAATATAATACATACACATATGTATGTGTATATATACATATACATGCCTATGTAAATATAGGTATATGTATCAGATATCTAGTAGGTACCCATAAGACTAGCTATCACTTACCCTGGGGCTATATTGCGATGTGTGTGATATGCTGATATAGGTATAAAGGTACCTACCTAAACTTCCGCTCGCTCGAAGTTGCCACAATGAGGATCAGTAACGTTTTTTACTGACAATGCAGATTTATAGAGCTAAGAAATCCTTAATATACAGTGCAAACATTTTTGTTCTACGACAAAAACTGACGAAGTTATGAACAAATTACTAGCGAAGTTCACTGACGGGCTGACGCGGTAGGCTGTGACGTCACAGTGACGGTCCACGCTAGTTAGCCGTTGGCAGCGATAAGGCGCGCGAGTGTTTCATTGTTTAATTGTGTCTTTATAACAAATTAAGTGTTCGATTTGTATCTAATTCACTTTTCTAACTATGTATAAATATTGTATAGAGCCAAAATGTACAAATACTTCTTTTAAAACGCACGTAAAACTCTTTTTTAACGTGCCGAAAGACCCAAAACTTCGTAAATGGTATGCCGTTGCGAAAAGAGATGATATAACTTCACCTTCTGTCCAGGCTACAAGACATTGTTCCGAAGATCATTTCGATGTTAGTACTTACATAACTAAATCCAGATAGGTAAGTACCTAATATTTAGTTGATATGGGAATAAGTTGGTACCTACGATTAGGTACGTTTAGTTAGGTAGGTATTTGAGTATTCTCTTATTTTAAGCCTCCTGTAACATAACTACCTACCTACCTACTTACTTTTCTGAGTTTTGTGGATAAACCTATGTATGTACCTACTATGTACCTACCTATTCGCTCGTTCTGATTTCCATATAATATCTCAAGGTCAAAACAATGCCTACAGGGCAACTAGACTTGTGTTATGGTAGCCAGACAACGGATATATAATAAAGGATATATTATACAGTGTGTCCGGGATCGAACTAGCGATAATTTAAGGGGGAGTGTTCTATAGCTGTTTAAACAATAATAACTCTAAAAGTTAGTAACTTACAGACAAAATGTAGGTGTTGTTGTATTGCTTAACTCAAAAGGTATCGATTTACTACAAAAAAATATGGTCTTAGCGATCCCGGTTCTGCAAAATTTACCAATAACTTCACGTTTTAATTTTTTTTGGGCAATGTTTTTTTTAGTTCCAGGCATTTTTGGCTGTGTTATTTTAACGTTTTACATTAATATTAGGTATCTAGCGATGGAGATTATTCTTCTTAGTTGAATGAAACCATTTAAGAATATGTGAAGCTAAAGACTTTCAAATTATTACTGATTTTGTGTGCACATACCCAAAAAAACGCATACAAAATTGAAATGGCTCTACCGGGGAGGGGGTAACGGGGCGCCCCCCTTTAAAGGCGGTTTTTTTGTTTGTAATGAGCTATAGAACACTCCCTTAAGAAAATTGATAGACCCGGATTCAAGAAAAGACAAGATATAGAGTATTTTGAAAGAGTTTTATCCATAGATATTGGACACGAAGACCTATTGTTGCATTCTATTGAAGAAGTACAGTTAGAGAATCAAGACACAACTATCATCCAAAACAGTGATCCCCTGGACATACCTGAAGAAAAAGATGGATTTTCAAAAACCAATGAAATGGGTCAAAAAACAAAAGCAGTTCAGGTTAATATGAAACCAAAAATGAAATCTAAATCCAAATAATACGCCAATCAAATGGAAACAACGCGTAGTAAAAAAGAAAGACATTCCTGTAAATCTTGATCCAAACGTTGTTAGCTTCACAATCAGCAACTCAAGTAACAATACTAGCTCATATGGTGTTAGTCATAACGAGTCAAATGATTCCATCCACGGATTTCCATCCACGAAATGAAAGAATCCACCTTTAGAAGGTTATCTGATCGAGCTTGCACAAAACCAGCGTCTACTTTATTTGTACTCATATTTGGTATGTTTTATATTTAAGTATTACAAAATTACAGTTTAAAACAACACTTTATTTAAATAAATTGCAAATAAAATGACCTACGGTTGTTTCCCGCGCTCCGTAGATTCGTGAACTAAGTATGAGTAGCTAGAGCTACCGACTTCCGCATGCCGACTCGCCCGGACCGTCACTGTGACGTCACACGCATTCGCGCGCCTTGAATTTAGGAAGCAGAAACAGCGTATGTTTAATACTTAATATCTTCCTAAGTAATTGTCCGATTTGGATAATTCAAAAACGAATATCATTATTATGTCATAGAGAATAACGTAGATACTAGCTGTATTGAATTTGCTAAAACGTTACTGATCCTCATTTGCAAGAAAAAAATGATTTATAGGAAAATAATACTGTTACACCCTACTTGCTGTCATAAAATAATCTTACAGTAGAAATACAAGTACGATATAATATATGTACACTTACCAGAACCAAAGATACATATTTTTATTACTTTATGCCAGAACTGAAACTACTTCACTGAATGCACTACTTTAATGAATGAACTACTTTACTGAATGTACTTCAATATAGGAAATACGATGTGTCAATCTTATTGTGCAAAGTAAATATAATTACACGAGTATCGACCATGTTGCGTTTTCAACGACATTCAATTTTACACTCTATGTCAATATGTGTAAAATTAGTTTTTCAGTGTTCCCAAAAAATGTTTTGATTTCAATATCGTCTGCTTATTTACGTAAATGTAAGGAAATACGATGTGTCAATCTTATTGTGCAAAGTAAATATAATTACACGAGTATCGACCATGTTGCGTTTTCAACGACATTCAATTTTACACTCTATGTCAATATGTGTAAAATTAGTTTTTCAGTGTTCCCAAAAAATGTTTTGATTTCAATATCGTCTGCTTATTTACGTAAATGTAATCCTTTTTAAAAAACCGGCCAAGTGCGAGTCGGACTCGCGCACCGAGGGTTCCATAGCATAAAAAAGTTAAACATTGAAAGAATCACTTTTGTTCATGAATTTACGAGTTATATTTTACATATTATAGGTAGGTACTTTTGTTGGCGAACCGCAAACCTAACTTTGTTTTTGGCGGTTTATTGTTATTATCAAAAAAAGTATGATAGTTAGAGAGTTGATTTTATTTTTCCTGTAAAATATACATTAACTTCTACTGATCATAATTATTTCAGATTTTTCGATTGGTAAACTTTGGAGATAAGGGGGGGGGGGGGGACGGTATTTTTTCGACAGTTTGCCCAATAAATCAAAAACTATCAGGCATAAAAATAAATAAAAATTGGTTTTAGAATACACAAGTAACGCCCTTTCACATGATACCCTACATCTCATTTTGAAATTTCCCAGTTTTTCTCCCTTTTTAAATAGAAATAAAAAAGATTTTCAATTTTTAATGATTGAAATGACGGCGCGCCGCAATTACCTACCTACAACTATTCCAAATTTCAGGTCGATAGCTTTAATAGTTACTGAAATAATCGAGTGTGACAGACGGACGGACGGACGGAGAAAGTCTCACCATAAGGGTTCCATATTTATCATTTTGGTATGGAACCCTTAAAAACATAACAACTGATTTCCGTGACAAGGCGATAAATTTACCACCACTTTTGGACTCAAATTACTTTCTGTAGGCATCTTATGGTACTTCCTTCCGTGAAAAAAAAATTAAAATAAAGTAGGTCGTACCTATTTAGAGTAAATAGGTCATACTTAGAAACATATTATAACCGCCCGTCCACACTGCTCGCGAAGTTCCTCGGCGAAGTACTCAGAAAAGTTTACCGAAGTCGAAGTAGGTCACCACACTAGGTACTCGGTGAACTTCGCGAAAACTCTTTGTCGTCCTTTGACTCGGGCGAAAAACCAACAACAAATGGAAGTTGCCCGAAGTGAGTCCGAAGTGGGTCGAAGTTGGCGAAGTTAGACGAAGTGCCCCTCCACACTGCTCGCCCCGTTCAACTTCGGTCCCACTTCGGTCAACTTCGCGAGTGGGAGGCCGGGTAAGAGGTACGCGCGGCTACTCGCGAAGTTCCTCGGCGAAGTACTCAGAAAGTTTACCGAAGTACTAAGAAAAGTTGGCGAAGTTAGACGAAGTGACCCTCCACACTGCTCGCTCCGTTCATCTTCGGTCCCACTTCGGTCGGCGTCCGCGTAGAAATGCTTAGGTATAGTCCGACAAGGCTCTCTTGGCACTTGAATAACATTGACAGGAGGGCGCTGATATAGAATAAAGGCTTCCAGAAAATTAAATCTCCTCAATTTTATTTCTATTTAAGTTTGAAATAGTTAAAAGTAAGAAAAAACAACTCAACATACAATAGTGATATACCGACAGAGCAAACTATCAAACAGTATCACAAGATAGCAGCGTTAGTACCAATTTTGGCCGTGCGCAAAGATAGCACTGCACTAGAGTACTTTTATAATTTACTAGCCCGATTCGCATATTTATATTTGCGCGGCGCTGAGCGCGACGTTGCCAGTTCGGCACTGCGCGCGAGGTATATAAAATCAAAAACATAAATGTGCAATGAGAGCCAAGTTCAATATTATAATATTATATGCCTTGGTTGTTGACTTCAACGACAAAATAAGTGAGATCTTAATGGGTGACAAGTTAAATGGTCTTTCCTGAAATTTATTTAAAACAACGTAAAATATCATATCTTCTTGTAACTTAGGATATTATATTGAAGCCTAAGGTTCATTTCACATTTATGTTTTTGATGAGATATCATTACTTTTTCTACATTAATTATTAGTAGGTACTTATTTATAACAAAATTAATACCGAATGGTTACAAGCACTGAGTATAAGTTAAGTATTCACATTAGAATCAACAAAGAGAAATCAATAAAATGATAAAAATTTACCAGTTACTGTTTTATTCCTTTGTATTCACTTAATTACCTACCTGCATGCCAAATTTTAACTTTCTAGGTCATCTGAAACTGGGATATAGTTTTGATAAAAGTCAGTGATAAAAATGTCGATTTTCAAGATCAATCTATAGCTACATCTATAGATAGATTGTTCAAGCAAACTTGCTTGAAAGCATGTATAAAGGTTGGAATAGAGAACGATATCGGGAAAATGACGTTTCCCTTAGGATTTGTGAAAAAAGCGAATTTGACGCGGGCGGGGCCGCGGGCAAAAACTAATGATATCATCACTATAAATGTGAAAATGGGCACTATGTAGGTTCTGAACTTAGCACGCAAGTGTGTTTTAGTTGAACAATGGGATATGGAATCATAATGCTATAAATGTGAAAATGGGTACCTGTGTTATAGGTTCCGACATTACAACTGTTTCACTGTTAGCATTTTGTGTTTTAGTTGAGCAATGAGATACAGGTTAATAATATTATAACTATGAAAACGGGTAACGGTACGGGATAATATAGGTTCTGAACTAACAACTGTTTCGTTGCTGACAATTTATGTTTTAGTTGAGCTATGGTATATGGGATGGTAATGCTATAAATGTGGAAATGGTCACCTACCGATATAGGTTCTGAAAATACAACTACAAATTTTTCGCTATTTACCTATAATGTGTGTTTTGGTCAAGCAATGGGATACAGGTTAATCATACTACAATTAATGTGTTCCCGTATAGTTTTTGAAATTAGAACTGTTTCGCCACTAAAAATATGTGTTTTAGTTGAGCAATAGAATATGTGATAGTACATATGCTATAAATGCGAAAATGGATACCTATTATGGATACCTATATTGAAATTATTTCGCTCTTAAGCGGATACGTTGATTTCATTTTCGTCCTTCTCACTCTTATGAATACGTTGGTGGGTTAGGTTAGATTAGGTTAGTATGCAGCGTTGCAAAAGAATATAACAGAAAAACGTTAAAACGGAAACGAAAAATGTCGTTCTGAGCGTTTTTGGATATTATTTTTACAGATACATTAAAGGAAAAATTACAAATATGTCCATCGTAGTTTTTGATGAAAATTAGAAAAATTGAGATTTTGGAGCAATTTTGTGGGAGAACTTTTTGGCGAGAAATTTTTATCCAATCGTGTTTCTGAAGTTAGGTTAACACATATGCTGTTTTTTATCCCAGAAAATCCATGACTCCCACGGGATTTGTAAAACCTCGAAATTCACGCGGGCGAAGCCGCGGGCAAAAGCTAGTATCTAAATAACCGTTTGAGATATGTTTATAAAATTTGGAGCATATATGTATCTTGCAAGTCTCAATATATGAACCAAATTTGACACGTTTATGTCAAATAGTTTTTGAGATATGAAGGTGTCAAAAGTGGCACCAAATGGTTCGTGTAATATTACACATGTTGCGCTTGCCAGTTTTGTTTTTGAACTTGGCTTGACACGCTACCGCGTGTCTAGACCTAATCAATGGCAAACAGCGGTCTTTTGAATCGCGCGTTAGTGTGACCGTTACAAAATTGGCGAATCTGCCAAACACTGAGAAAAGACATATACCTATGTGATCTGCCACCATGATTCCTGAACTGCATAATTACTTAAAATGCTTTCTTTTAAACGGCAAACGGGAAATGTCTATAACGTAAACGAAAGGTTTAGGTAGTACCTATATAAATATCTTATAGGTAGGTATTATACCTATTCGTACCTAAAAAATACCTAAATCACGAAAGTTAGACATTTTCCGTTCTTTTCGCCAAGTTCTTTTAAAGTATGCAGTTCAGGAATCAAGGTGGCAGATCACATAGGTATATATTATATTACTAGCTGATGCCCGCGACTTCGTCCACATGGGATAAAAACTATTCTATCTTTTAAGTTGGACCAAATGACAGATATTCCCGAAGTTTGAACTAAATCGGTTCAGTAGTTTAGGAGTCCATTGAGGACAAACATTGTGATACGAGATTTATATACATATACTAGCTGGCCCGGCAAACGTTGTTTTGCCCTTGGGGATTTAAAAAATAGTTGAATTGAGATTTAAACTATCCTATCTCTCAAGTTTGATCGAACATGCACCCTGTGTGCGAATTTTATTATAATCGGTTAAGTGGTTTAGGAGTCCATTGAGGACAAACATTGTGACACGAGATTTATATATATTAAGATATTAAGATAAGATATGTAAGTAACACATGTAATATAAATTATAAATTCACATATTAAAATACATATATTATAGGCATATAAGATATACATATATTTAAAGACTAGGGAGTACAAAGTAGACTATGTAACTTTTTTAGGAGGACTATCTAATTGATTTAATAAGATAGTCCTTCTATATGTAATGAAATGAGTGACATTTCATTCATTTGAATTTGCCGCGCTTCGCGTATCAGCTGTCTGTCGCGTAGCTATGATATTGATCTGTGTCTATGATTTAAAATGGCGTGGGACGCGCAGATTGTTTTGTGCATTTTATTGTTATAAAAACTAATAGAAAGAATGTGATTGAGGACTCGATATTTAGTGAACTTTAAATGTCGTTTCTTTGTACTTTCAGGTGAGATAGAAGTGTAATTGTCGTAACTTGATAATAACTTTTGTAAAGACTTGTTAATAAAACAAAACTTTGTACTTTCAGAGAAACAATTTGTTGTTTGTTTTTGGAGATCCTCAATGTCTTACAATACTATATATACAAGAAAAATAGACATAAAATCATGAGATTTTTCATTTTATATCAAAGATTATAAGGACTTCCTTGTAATCTGTCACATTCTGCCACTTTTTTAAATCGTCAGCTTATTCTACCAGACTTTAAATTTATGATCCAAATCTGCCTAATTGGCAGAAATCTGCCACAAACGGTTACACTGGGCCGCGAGGGCGCGGTAAATACCTACCAACTTCAGTTTCTAAGTAAAGTTTTTATTTTAAAGGAACCCTAAAAATGATAAAAATGGTGCATTCACGGTAACGTGATTATGATTAATTTATGGCAATTGGCAATAATTACTCCATTTTTATTACTCTACTAGCAAACCCGACGAACTCCGTTTCGCCACCAGGTGGCTTTCCCGCTAAAAAGATTTTCCCGCTTTTCTGTTGAAATTTTTCCTGAATTTTCTTTGCTATAAACCTCACGGACCCCGAGACCTTTCCAACTAATGCAAAACCGTGGAAATCGATTCGTGCGTTCTGGAGTTATAGCGTCAGGAAGGAAAACCCGACTTTTTCTTATATAGTTGATAAGATATGTCATCTCATCACTCAGCGCATACTAAGATATGAACCTATCGAATTTCGAACAGCGTCCATATTAGCGACGTATTTTAATCATCTAATGATAGATGGCGTGGCGTTGTTCAAAATGAAGTTGTTTTAGGTAGTTATAATAGATGTCGCTTGTAAACATCACGTAAACATAGCTATAGGTATGTTTTTTCTCACCCACACATCTTTAAATTTGGCGTTTTTTAATTGCTGTATTATTTTTTAACTAAAGTAAATATTTGCCTGATATTGAAATTGCGTGTATAAAAAGTCCTAAGTAAATCGTGAATATCAATAGATTTAACAATAAATGTATATTTTTCGAGATTAACTCAAGTAAAAAATGTATAAGAGCGTGAATTGCGGGAATACAGATGCCTATTCACAGGTTTGTAATGAAAAATCTTAACTTGTTATTGCCTAATTTAGGAAATAAGTCCAAGTATCGATGAAACAGTGAGTTACTCAAGCTCGCGTCAAACTTATTTCTTAAAGTAAACACTTCTATGCAAAGATTTTATTGTAAAGATGATACTGCTATTCACGCAATTTTATTGCGATAAGCCTACTTTGTCGTATTATCAAATTGCTTAAAAAAATTAAAGGATTTGGCGGACAGAGGCGAGAATTTCACCTTAATTAAATAATTACAATGAGAAACAAATTTGAAGTAGATTTTTGAGAAGTCAATGTTTATAAATAGAGATTTGTGCAGCAGAATCACAATTTTTGTAAGAAAGAATTTTATCTACTCTCATGTTTAAAAATCCTGATTCAAATACAGTGAACCTCCGGTTATCAGACAAACGTTTTGGAGGGCACAGTCAGACTATCGAATTTGTCTGATTATAAATTACTGAAAAAGACACTATATACATAGTACAGTCACGAAATTTGTTTTTATTCCACTTACATATAAAATGATAAGATTCTTCTAGACAATCTTCAATATAAAGCAGAAGCCCTTGAACTTATTTATTTATTTATTTATATACCTAACTTTATTGCACACACACAGAGAGACACAAATAGAGAGACAAAATACAACGGAACACAGTGAGCGCAAAGGCGGCCTTATTGCTAGTGCAATCTCTACCAGGCAACCTTTGGTGAGAGGATTACTGTAATGAAGCGCGGGATGGTGCAATTAAAATAAAATAAGATATATACAATAAATAGATATATATAAATATATATTCATATATAGCAAGCGCTGCGCATATCATACTTTGGTTACGTGGAATCCACACTTAGATACGGTGTTATATTTTGGGGGAATGCCACTGACAAGGACAAAGTTTTTAAAGCACAAAAAAGGTGCATAAGGGCGATGAGGAACCTACATTGGACTGACACATGTAAACCACACTTTAAAGAACTTAAAATACTGACATTCCCATCTCGGTTTATTTATGAAACAGCTGTTTTTGTACATGGCAATCTGACGTTGTTTAATAGACTGAACAATAAGAGACATCCCCTAAGGTTACAAATGCGACCCTCGAGGACAGCTAAAATGCAAAAAAGTATTGTGTGTATGTCAATTATATTTCATACATTTTATTCTTCAATAATAATAAACACAATCAGGTACACTTTCATTGTACTGGCAATTTCGCACTTTTATTTATTTTGTTTTTTAAAACTGACCACCCTGATGGACACGCTGTCCCAGCCTACGTCCGGGCCAAGCTTCATTCTTTTATTGTGCGCGGCAATGAGCACTCGACTACAAAAACACGTCTCGTTTTTGTTAATTTAGGTTCAAAGTAAAAAAAATTAAGTGTTCAGTGTTAAAACTTGCTTAATTTTCTATACTGATAATGCTTAGACGCTAGTAAAATTTATTATTATAACAAAAATAAAATCAAATCAAATCATATAATTGTGCATTCATCTTCGTCAGACTCCGAGGAAAGAGGGTAAGTGAAAATTAACCTTTTTTCCCAGATATCACATCAACTCAAATATCAATGCTGACGAAAGTGTGTCCAAAAATTGAAATCCTAAGGCATCTCTAAGCTAACTTGGAGGGTATCACATTGAGGTTATCACGAAAGTATAGCATGATGCGCGAAATAGTCCAGGCATCTCTAAGCTAGCTTGGAGGGTATCACGTTGAGGATACCACGAAAGCATAGCATGATGCGTCAATGCTCCTGGAGGTTGACTGCGGGTCAACACGAAGGATTTTAAAAAAACCTCAAAGGACTTTGCGGATACCAACGGGGGACGATGTCGGTGTGGCGCTGTTCTCGGCTTCACTACAAGTGGCTCCGCATGACCTCCCGGACTTTGATCCCGAATTGCTATCGGCGCTCAGTCACAAGAACTATATTAATGGTTAGTCCCGACAGTTGTAAAATTCTAGCCGACCTTCATTGCAAAGAATCAAATAATTTATTTGATATACTTGCCTGGCTTATGAATAGCCAGTTAAATGTTATAGCCTTTTATCAGTGATAACTATTTCACGACTTAAAAACTAATTCCACGAGGGTACCAACGTGTCGAACTTTTCTAACTATGTACCTACAACAATAATGTTTAGATTTTGTGGTAGAAAATAATTTTACTTACTTTCGAAAATTAATGTTCAGATTGTGTAATGGGATGATAATGTAACTGTTAGCTCAAAACTCAATAAGTTAACAATATTATGTATAATGTACCATTAGTCTGAAAGTTTCATTGAAGTGAATTGTTAAATTCTTTCTGAAACTAATAAAAATCTTAAACCACAACGCGTCCTGAACTGAGAAGAAGCTTAAGTATTGACAAATGACATTGTGTTTCGACAAATGACAAGTAATTAAAGTTCACGAACGGGACCAGATGTTTTTTCGGAGAAATAGTTTCGGGCATTATACTAGTTTCAATGGTTACTGATCGTCAGGTGTTGTAAATAAAGAAACCAGCAGGGCGCGGCGGGCGACTTTGCTATCGACACCCACCGCTGGGACAGCACAATTTCGTTTCTCGAGAAACTAGCTGGCCCCCTCTCGTTACGGCTCGGCCAGCAGGGGGGGCGTGACACACTTGAGTATTGGCGATCAGCCGCGAGGAAGATGCGACGTGACAGCGAGTTTCCAGCATCAGCCACAACAAGGACCAGGTTCATCGACGACGCTAGACATTAAGGTACCTATATGCCAGTTGTCTTCAACATTTTGAAGTTTAATGGTTACATATCACTGACAAGGAATCCGTCACGATCTATAACATGATCTAGAATTTCGGGAGTTATAATAAGTGAAGACTATTTTTTGACTTTCACTAGGTGTACAAATGTACGTACATTCAATAAAATATTTTAATGAATTGAACAAATTAAGGAACTAGCTCCAAAAAATTATTATTACATAATACCATTTTAAAAATCGTACACTAACACAGTGTACCGCCTTACGTGTTCACAACAAAGAAAAAGCGACAAATGTCTGTGACAATCGACATTTCTTTTTTGGGTGAGATAAGGTGGGAGTGAGTCACTGCATGTTCGATTATAGTTAAGATGTGTCTAACCTCAAAATCTTACGTGGTAAAAGATACATTCTAAATTTAAAGGCGTTGAATGAATTTGTAGTTCAAAATCCTTTGAAATTGATAGTTCATAGAACAGCTTACAAGCGAATACCTAAAAAGGGTTTTATGCCTATGAACTGAAGAATCTTATTTTAAAGTACCGATTCATCCTTGGTAAAATACATAAAGAAGTTGTGACTCATCTCAGATACTTACCGCGGTTTTTTCATGAAGATTTGTTAGGTGTTAGAGTGTTAAAGTTATTTACTACCCTCAAAACAAGCTCAGTTTCCTGGTTTTATTTTAATTTCTGACGATATGGCAGTATCGTTACCCAACCGCAAACTATGACGTGAATTATGTAACAATTCGAATTCTGTAAAGAATTTTATACGCTTAACTCGTTGTATCATCTAAGAGTTAGCTTAATTCCGATTAGAAGTCCTAAAGTCCACTTCTCCAGCTATTAGGTATGGATGGGGTTACACAGAACGTCTGTAGAAACAAAAAATGTAGTCCGTAAGAAAAATTAGACTTTAGACGCAGCTGTTCGTCCATCATCGGTTATCCTATCGGATGGCCAGTGGTTACAAAACATTTTTTAAGTCATCTGACTCCCTTAAACCTAAAAGGTTAAACTAGTGATTCACACGATTTCCCGGTCTAGATGAAGACTAATTCTTTTCATTAGAGGGATTTTTGTTTTTGTAATAATTAACGTTAAGATGAATCGAAATACCTCTTTACAGAGTTGATGGCCATATTTTTCGATACATCTATTTTGATACACATGATTTACATCAGTTGCATAGAGGATATCAAATATCCTCATTTAAACGATTGGGTTAATTGTTTCTTATATGGAAATTAAAGATAATCAAAAGCTGACCAAGAGTTACATCCAGTTAATGGGATTAAGCTATCGCTGTAAAATTATATACTTCAAAGTTATTCAAAGAGTTCAATCCAGTTATTGAATTTATCGCTTCTTGCAATAATGCGAAATGTAATCAATACGAACCCAGACGTCTTAGAAACAGACGCATTCTGAACATTTTGGAACACCAAGTTTACCTTTGCTCTTCTATACATTCTTCTAGAGGTAGAATGCTTAAAAATACTATTATAGACAATGCTTTAGACATACATCGTCTAAGGCCCTTTACAACTTTGGATTTCCTTCTTTTACATAAGGTGTCAAAAGACTTACTTCTTATAGTACATTTATTGATGATAAATAAATAAATATGGTCTTTCCCTAGAGAACCACAATTCATAGGAATTACTGGAGGAAGTTCTCTGAAGGCATTAAAAAAAAAAAAAAAGGACATTTTGTTGGAATTTTTAATAATCTATATGTTTCAAAAATTTTGTGTTATTTACAAAGTTTTGTGGCAATACTGCTTTAATAACGACTGAGATCCGTACAATCCGTACATTATAAGTCAACCTCGTAATTTCCAACAGAACAACTTGTTAACGACGTAGCATATGGTACGATTACTTGTTATCATTCGGCATTGAGTTTAATTTCTGCTGATGATTTTGGGTCAAATAAAAATATATATATATATATATATAGATCCGTTCACGGTAAATGTTGCTCCAGTGGGATGTTGGAACAAATGTTGATCCCCCTATTTCACGTGTTTACTCAGCTCTGCATCAGGCAAACTGATATACTTTGATCCGCCACTAATGCGCGTGTGACGTCAGTGGATCTGCACGAACAGATTTTCGACATACTCGTCAGCGATTTGACCAATATTTGTTGATCCGATAACGGCCGAAAAAATCATACTGAAAAGGATTTCTTAGATCCAGAATATATTTAACTCATATGCGACATTTACTTAAAATAAGTGGATCCGGAGCCAAAACTGACGAATGGGCATCTTACGCAGAGCGGCAACGTCGCGTTCTACGTGTGACAAAGAACCCACTAGACTACTTCGTTAGAGAAATAAGGTAAGAAAAATGCGTTAGCTACTGCGTTTGTGAATCGAACTTTGTTTACAAAAGCAACAACACAATTTCAATTATTGCTTGACAGATTTTATTGCGGGAAGACGTTTGCGCAGGTTTTTTGTTTGTTACCGTGTGGGTGAATTTGTTCAATGACTATTTTTGACTATTTCAAAAAATCTTCAGCCGCAAGTACAATCCAATTTGGCTGAAATTTGGAATGGAGATAGGTTATATCCTGGATGAATACATAGACTACTTTTATCCCGGAAGAGTTAATGGTTTCTGCAGGAAAAGTGAAAAATAGATATTCACGTGGAAAAAATACTACTTCACGCTGTAATTACCGAACTGATATGAACTGACAGCATGCTTAAAATGATTTGCGAATTTTGATTTGGCGCCGACTTCAAAAACTAAGTAGGTGTCACATCATCATCATCATCACATCAGCCTGCGAACGTCCACTGTTGAACATAGGACGTCCACTGTTCAACATAGGCCTTCCCAAGCGAGCGCCACTACACCCTGTCCTCAGCCTTCCTCATCCAGCCGCTTCGCGCCACCCGCTTAATGTCGTCGGTCCAACGAGCTGGAGGGCGCCCCACGCTACGTTTACTTGTACGCGGTCTCCACTCTAGGACTTTTCGGCTCCACCGGCCATCGCCCCTACGACACGCGTGACCTGCCCTCTGCCACTTCAGCTTGCTTATGGTTTGGCCTATGTCAGTGACCTTAGTTCTCCTGCGGATCTCCTCATTTCGGATTCTGTCCCTCAGGGAAACTCCTAACATAGCCCTCTCCATGGCCCGCTGCGTGACTTTAAATTTGTGGATCAGGCCGTGTGCGAGTGTCCACGTTTCAGCACCATAGGTGAGGACGGGAAGGACGCACTGGTTAAAAACTTTTGTTTTCAGGCATTGAGGAATTAAGTAGGTGTACCCAGATTTATTAGAAAATTATTTTGTGCTTTTCAGTGGGTTGATTTTTTAAGGCGGTTCCCTTTTTTAAAAAAAGAAATTGAAATATCGTTATTTTGATGGCTTTTTTATTATTTTTTATTCCGGGAAAATCAATGGTTTCCGCGGAAATAGTGAAAAATGGTTATTCACGCGGAAAAACATTACTTCAAACCTCAACTAAGAAAATTTATTGCTGAAAGTTGGAATGGAGATACGAGTAAATGAACACAAAGGCTACTTTTTATTCCGGGAAATTCATGGTTTCCCGTGAGAATAGGAAAATCTGAAATTTACGCGAGCGAAGCCGCGGGTATCTGCTAGTAATCCATATTTGATTATTTACCTATCTATTTAGAAACTCGATATTATTTAGGTATTATGTTAAAAGGTAAAATGGGTTGTTGAAATTTCAAAATGAGATAACAATATTAAGTGGGGTATCACATGAAAAGGCGTTACTTGTGTATTCGAAAACCGATTTTTATTTATTTTTGTAGCCGATAGTTTTTTTAATTGGGCAAACTGTCGAAAAAAATACCGCCCCCCCCCCCCCTTATCTCCGAAGTTTATCGTTCCAGAAATCTGAAATAATTATGATCAATAGGAACATACGTATATTTTACGCTTCCTCTTCGAATTTATAATATTAAGTATAGATAACAATAAACCACCAAAAACAAAGTTAGGTTTGCAGTTCGCCAGCAAAAGTACCTACTCGTAAATAATACTCCTAAATTCATTAACAAAAGTGACGTTTTACTTCTTTTATGGTATGGAACCCTCAGTGCGCGAGTCCGACTCGCACTTGGCTGGTTTTTTTATTTATAGACAGAAAATGCCTTAAGCATACCACTCCAGCAGGGAGCGGTATGCTTAAGGCCACATGCTAAGGAACACATGGGTTAAGTTGCACCCACTAAAACTGTCTGTGTCCACGACGGACCCACTGGCGGGAGTACGGGATTCACTTTTGTATGCACCGCGCTCCCGCCAGGTCATAACCCACCGGTTTTGACGGCGGACCGCTCCTATAGTCGAAAAAGTGCAACTTAGGGAATTAGTGGCAAAGTTACACCAAGCTCTATACTCAAACTAATTTTTTAAACTGGATACATGCTAGATACTTTAAAATAAAGATCTTTGTATAAACCTACGAAGCGGCAACGTCGCGGATGCTTTCAGCCAATCCGATCGATTGCCGTGCTCTGATTGGCTCATTTGAATGGGATCAACATTTTCCGTAACCATCGCAAGGTGGATTTGTATATCGGATCAACTTCTGCGAACGCTAGTAAAAAGTTCCATGAGTCTAGATGTTGATCCGGTTGGAGCCACATTAGTTACCAGAGATGCATATTGGATCAACAAAAGGCGTCGGATCAACATGTGTTTTCGGATCAACAAAGTACTCGCGTGACGTCGCGAATGATCAACATTTAGCGGGAAGAGATCTCTATATATATATATATATATATATATATATATATATAGAGATCTCTTCCCGCTAAATGTTGATCATTCGCGACGTCACGCGAGTACTTTGTTGATCCGAAAACACATGTTGATCCGACGCCTTTTGTTGATCCAATATGCATCTCTGGTAACTAATGTGGCTCCAACCGGATCAACATCTACACTCATGGAACTTTTTACTAGCGTTCGCAGAAGTTGATCCGATATACAAATCCACCTTGCGATGGTTACGGAAAATGTTGATCCAATTCAAATGAGCCAATCAGAGCACGGCAAACGATCGGATTGGCTAAAAGCATCCGCGACGTTGCCGCTTCGTAGGTTTATACAAATATCTTTATTTGAAAGTATCCAGTTTAAGAAATTAGTTTGAGTATAGAGCTTGGTGAGTAACTTTGCGACTAATTCGCTAAGTTGGACTTTTTCGACTATGATTTTTATATAAACCTGTGAAGATACTACTGCCATTGTCGCAATTTGAATGTTGAAAGTAGGCGGCAGAGCGTTAGATGGAAATGCAGGTCACGCAGCCCTCTCGAAGGATACCCACTAGGTGACTAGGCGTTGCCGTGTGCCATCCATAAGTTGCCGGCCTGCGGATGACAGACGTTAGGAGCCGTCCGTCGTCAAAACCGGTGGGTTATGACCTGGCGGGAGCGTAGTGCATACAAAAGTGAATCCCGTACTCCCGCCAGCGGGTCCGTCGTGGACACAGACAGTTTTAGTGGGTGCAACTTAACCCATATGTTTCCCCTTGCCGGAGTGGTATGCTTTAGGCATTTTCTGTCTATAAATAAAAAAAAAACCGGCCAAATGCGAGTCGGACTCGCGCACCGAGGGTTCCATACTGCAAAAGAAGTAAAATTTTTTAAAGAATTACTTTTGTTCATGAATTTACGAGTATAATTTACATGTAGGTACTTTTTTGGCGAACCGCAAACATAACTTTGCTTTTGGCGGTTTATTGTTTTTATTAAAAAAATTATAATAGTTAGAGAGTTAATTTTATTTTTCCTGTAAAATATACGTTAATTTCTATTAATCATAATTATTTCAGATTTTTCGATTGAAATTTTGACGACCCGGTATTCCCCTTTTTAAATAAAAACAAAAATGATTTTCAATTTGATTTTCGAGTGTGACAGGCAGACGGACGGACGGACGGACGGACGGAGAAAGTCACACCATAAGGGTTCCATTTTTACCATTTTGGTATGGAACCCTAAAAAGGTCCTATTGATATTTGAAACGCATAGTTAGTTAAAACTTATTTTCGTGCGAAGTTAAAAACTGGTAGCCAAGTAAGTCCTTAGTCCTTGGTATCATAATATGAATACCCTATTTATTACCATACGTATCCATCACGGAAAAGGGAGTACCTACGTTTCCACTTTCCACTGAAGCGGTCTACTCCGCCCGCTCCTCTTCAATCGTTAACATAATACCTACATAATATCGAGTTTCTAAATAGATAATCTAATATGGATTACTAGCAGATACCCGCGGCTTCGCTCGCGTAAATTTTAGATTTCCTATTCTGACGGGAAGCCATGAATTTTACCGGAATAAAAAGTAGCCTTTGTGTTAGTTTAGAACGAACTCTATCTCCATTCCAACTTTCAGCAAAAAAATTTCTTAGTTGCAGTTTGAAGGAATGTTTTTCCACATGAATAAACATTTTTCACTATTTCCGCGGAAACCATTGATTTTCCCGGAATAAAAAAATTAATAAAAACCCATCAAAATACACGATATTTCAAATTGTTTTTTAAAAAACGAGCCAAGCGCGAGTACGAGTCGCGCACCGAGGGTTCCATACTATAAAAGAAGAAAAACATTAAAAGAATCACTTTAGTTCATGAATTTACGAGTATAATATACATGTAGGTACTTTTGTTGCCAAACCGCAAACCTAACTTTGATTTTGGTGGTTTATTGTTATTATCAAAAAAAGTACAATAGTTAGAGAGTTGTTTTTTTTCTACTGTAAAATATACGTTTATTCCTATTGATCATAATTATTTCAGATTTTTCGATTGGTAAACTTCGGAGACAAGGGGGGGGGGGCGGTATTTTTTTCGACAATTTGCCCAATAACTCAAAAAAAACTATCAGGCATAAAACTAAATAAAAATTGTTTTTAGAATACACAAGTAACGCCCTTTCATATGATACTCCATTCAATATTGTTATTTCATTTTGAAATTTCGACGACCCAGTTTTCCCCCCTTTTTTAATAAAAATAAAATAGATTTTCAATTTGTTATGATTGCAATGGCGGCGCACCGCAATTACCTACAACTATTCCAAATTTCAGGTCGATAGCTTTAATAGTTACTGAAACAATAAAGTGTGACAGACGGACGGATGGACGGACGGACGGACGCACGGACGGTCGGACGGAGAAAGTCTCACCATAAGGGTTCCATTTTTACCATTTTGGTATGGAACCCTAAAAAGGGAACCGCCTTCAAAAAAACCCACTGAAAAGCACAAAATAATTTTCTAATAAATCTGGGTACACCTACTTAGTTTTCGATTAAATAAGTTCGATTCACAAAGGCAGTAGCTAACGCATTTTTCTTACCTTATTTCTCTAACGAAGTAGTCTAGTGGGTTCTTTGTCACACGTAGAACGCGACGTTGCCGCTCTGTGTAAGATGCCAATTCGTCAGTTTTGGCTCCGGATCCACTTATTTTAAGTAAATGTCGCATATGAGTTTAATATATTCTGGATCTAAGAAAGCTTTTTCAGTATGATTTTTTCGGCCGTTTTTGGATCAACAAATATTGGTTAAATCGCTGACGAGTATGTCGAAAATCTGTTCGTGCAGATCCACTGACGTCACACGCGCATTATGGGCGGATCAAAGTATATCAGTTGGCCCGAGGTAGAGCTGAGTAAACACGTGAAATAGGTGGATCAACATTTGTTCTAGCTTCTCACTGGAGCAACATTTACCGTGAACGGATCTATATATATATATATATATATATATATTATATTGCGAAAATGAATAGATAAATTAACATCAAACACCACATAGTAGCACACAATATAGTATGCTAACACATTGCTCAATGGGCCTTAATAAGAGTTTATTCATTCCGTAACTTTGCTTTGCTGATCTTGTAACTTTTTTAGCTTTAGGCAGTAGACACAGCACAGAATGAAAACATTAGCATTAGTTAAAGTTAGTATTATTGTTTTTATATAATTCAAGGGAATTATTGAGTTTATACAACGCCAGCTACTACTCAGGGCGAACCAGTTTTAATTATACCATAATCAAAACTGAAGAGAAAGTATAAAAATTTGCCACAGCTTTGAAAAACAAATCGATATGTCGTTTACAAAATCTTAGACCAAGATATATAATAGACAACCTCCTGATAATGTTGAAGCGACCTCATAAGGTCGCCTGCAGGCAGACCACCGTGAGAACGTGTCTACCGAGGAATATAATCTCTTACGAGAGAGGTCTGCGTTTCAGTGTACTCAGCACCAAGTACGCAACACTTCCTCGGCGAGCACGTAGTTTGTTGCTTGACCTCATCAGAAAAGCAGTCTGCTGGTAACAACCATTACGGACGTTACCTAAGTTTTATAACCTCTTATTGAGCGATGATGCTTCTGTCGCAATAGCTCTTTTGCTCTCTAATCATTAATCATTATAATCTATCTAAATATAAATTAAACCTATTTGTAATGTGACTGGTTTATTGATCCAGGAATTGAACGAAAAGATTGTGTTAATTAAATACTTCTGTGGTATAAAGAGGACCTATTTCCTATTATAATAGGAAACAATTTACTATCTGTTAATGTCCATAATTTAACAAAAATTTTCATCTCTAAACATCTACCTGATTGTGTTTATTATTATTGAAGAATAAAATGTATGAAATATAATTGATGATTAAACGAACTTACCTGTAAGTGAAGTTCTATCACAATTATGTGAATACATTTTATTCGAAAATAATAATATAAGGTCCCTCCCATACCCAAAACCCATGAGTATAATACGAAAATTTTGTTAAATATTCTCTAAAGAATGAAGCTTGGCCCGGACGTAGGCTGGGACAGCGTGTCCATCAGGGTGGTCAGTTTTAAAAAACAAAATAAATAAAAGTGCGAAATTGCCAGTACAATGAAAGTATACCTGATTGTGTTTATTATTATTTTCGAATTAAATGTATTCACATAATTGTGATAGAACTTCACTTACAGGTAAGTTCGTTTAATCATCAATAAATATATATAATAAAATTACCCAGTGACATAAAAGAAATAAATAATTTTAAAACATTTAAGCATACAGTGACTGAAGACATTCTTAATTAATAAAGCATATTATTCCATTACTGAGTATCTTAATGATAAAATTAGTACGAATAGGTAATTCACGGATAGCTGGTATATGTGTTTTGTAGCATAAAAGTAAATTTGTCAAATGTATTGTTGCATGACATCATAGGGTTTTTTATGATTTAATATCAGGTTTTAATGTGATATAATTAAGGCTAAAGTATAATTGTTCTGTTTAAGTGAAATATGTAACTGACTTCGTTGAATATATTTGTTTAAGTTATTAGTTAATAATATTGCATGCCGAAAGGTAGAATAAGATGTAAAATCGAATTCGCAATAAAGATATTTGAATTTGGATATTTGAATTTGAATTTGAATATATATATATATAAATATATATATATATATTTAAAAAAAAATGAGAAAACTGAGATTTTGGAGCATCTTTTGGGATAACTTTCTATCGAGAAAATTTTATCCAATCGTGTTTCTGCTTCTCAACGCTGCCTGTCGCACCCAGGCAGCGTTGCGGAAGATTATAACCGAAAAAACGACTTTTTACCTAATTACTAAAAGCTTATCCTGTTAATTAGCCTCCCACCAGACCAGACCTGAGCCAATTTAGAAATTATGAAATTCCAAAGTGGCCCGTGACGGAATCGAACCCGCGACCTCCCACTCGAATCCGAGCGCGCGTCCCCTGCGCCACGGCTCAGGTCTGGTCTGGTGGGAGGCTTCGGCCGTGGCTAGTTACCACCATACCAGCAAAGACGTACCGCCAAGCGATTTAGCGTTCCGGTGCGATGCTGTGTAGAACCCGTTGGGGGGTGACTTTACTTACCCCTTCCAAGTTAGTACGTTAACATCTTCGGTTGCATCATCACTTACCATCAGGTGAGATGGCAGTCAAGTACTAACCTTGTATAGTGTAAAAAAAACTTATAAATCCGGCTTCAGGGCGGAGCCTAAAAATGTATGCGTGACGTCAGTAAGTGCTGATCCTTTAATATGTTTAATCAATGGTGAAAACGAGGATTATGACAATAGATAAAAATAGTAAAGATCCGAACATTTTACGTAAACCTTCTTCATACAATCAAACAGTAGCGTCTTCTGTCAAAATACCCGCCGCCGCCGCTGACCGAACTACCGCGTGGCTTTATACTGTTGGTACTAATGACACCCATAAACTGGCGACATTTTTTCGCGCTGTTCGGCCTGTCTTTAATATACAAGTCTGTTAATATGACATTAGTAACTACGTCCAGCCGTGCTATTCTGCAAAACAGCGGCAAGCGTACATCTCTGCATCTATGAATTTGTCAGTTGTAATAGAGTACAATTTTGCATGTCATATTCGGGTTGGCAGCTGTCTGGCAGCTATTTAATTTTGCAGAATAGCACAGCAGCTTACACATATTTTTTTAACGCACTTGTTGTCTAAAGCCCCGATAAGCAAACGCGCGTCGAATAAATCAGACGAATCTCATCTCGCGTCTCGTAAATCTCAAGTTTGGTATTTGAATCTCCATCTCGCACAGGTGCTCCGCTTCCGAACTGTTTCAGGGCAGCAGAGATCGTTAGATACGCGTACCCCGTTCGGGAACTTTTTAGGGTTCCGTAGTCAATGGGGAAATTGGGATCCTATTATTAAAGCCATGTTTACGACACAAGTTTTTTTTTATGCTATACAAGTTAGTACTTGACTGTTATCTTACCTGATGGTAAGTGATGATGCAGCCGAAGATGTTAACGTAGTAACTTGGAAGGGGTAGGTAAAGTCACCCCCAACGGTTTCTACACAGCATCGCACCGGAACGCTAAATCGCTTGGCGGTACGTCTTTGCTGGTAGGGTGGTAACTAGCCACGGCCGAAGCCTCCCACCAGACCAGACCTAAGCCAATTTAGAAATTATAAAATTTCAAAGTGTTCCCCGTGGCGGGAATCGAACCCGCGACCTCCCACTCGAATCCGAGCGCGCGTCCCCTGCGTCAGGGAGGTCGTCAAAAAGTTGTCAAAACTGTAAAATGGCGCTAATGTATGCGACCGATAGCGGTATTCTTACTAATATTTTTTAGATAGGTACATAGTTTCTGAAACTTTGAAAAGAAAGAAAGAAGAAAAGAAAAAACATTTATTTCCAAATTGTGCCACACATAGCAAGCATACAGTATATACCTATCACGCATGGCACAACCCGAAAAATGGTCCAGGCTCAGCATAATACTGTATATCCAGTGCAAGCACAAAAACATACAGCGCTGATTTTCAGCTGGAACCGGAATTCAGGTGACGCCACGGAAACTACCTATAGGAAGCTTATATACTATGGTATAAATAGAAAATTAAAGTACCTAAACTTCTACAAAAGCGACTATAAGGTATTATTATTGCTACTACTACTAATATTAAGTATAAGTAGTACTAATATTAAGTAAGAAACTTCAGGTAGATGTGTCCGTAAGGCCCGTTTTCCACCAAAGCGAAGCTGTGTTTGAATAACCAATCAGATTTCGTAATTTTGACATCTCCGAAACTGACGGGAAAGGAGATGTCGCAATGACGAAATCTTTTACTCGTAGTTTCTCAAACACATTTCCGTTCCGCTCCGCTTTGGTGGAAACCGGGCCTAAACAAATTTTAAGTGCTCTCCATCGCAAGTTGGGAATATTTGAGGGGACTCCCATTCAACAAACGTGATTTTTAACTCGTTTTTAATATTGATAATGGAAATTGGTAAACGCTTGAAATATTCACAGAATATATTAATATATATATAGCTACTCGTGCTGATTCACTCACTGACTGATTGATCACCTCTCCTGAACAATTTTGTATGAAACATTTTTTTTTCAATTACCATTTCGTATAGAAGAGAAAAATTAATTCGGAGGAAAAATACGGAGAGAGCTGATGATTGAGGATTTCGAAAACGGGTCAAGAGCACAGCCAAGGGTATTGAAGATAGGTGGGAGGTGCTCGACCAAATGTCATTTGAAATGTCATCCAATTGGCAGATAGCTGAAAAAAAATTCAAAATGGCGGATTCAAAATGGCCGCCATTCGAATTTCGCCGATATCTCGGAAAGTATAAAAGATGGAAGAATGGTTTCTTGACAAGAAATGATCAGGACCTGAAGGTCTATTTGATGGATAGAAAAAAAATTCAAAATGGCGGAATTTATTTTTCCATAGAAAATGTATGAGGAAAATTGAAGAGACCAAGAGTTGTAAAACATGAAATGCTTTGATGCGGTTTTTTGGAAGACTACCAGAGAAAAATGTGGAATGAGGTGATGATTGAGGATGTTAAAGATAGTCAAGGAGCATGGGCAAGTTATTATAGTTAGGTGGGGACTACTGAAACAAAAAATACTCGGAACTTCACGCAATTGGCAGTGAGCTGAAAAAAAAACAAAATGGCGGATTCAAAATGGCCGCCATTCGAATTTCGCCGATATCTCGGAAAGTATAAAAGATGGAAGAATGGTTTCCTGACAAGAAATGATCAGGACCTGAAGGTCTATTTGATGGATAGAAAAAAAATCAAAATGGCTGAATTTATCTTTTCATGGAAAATGTACATACTATGAGAAGAGACAATGATCTAGGATTTGGATGGTGATTGAGGAGCACTGTCATGGTTTTAAAGATAGTTAAGGGCAGTTCGAACAAAAAAATACGCTGAACCTCATCCGATGAGGTTCAGCGTATTTTTTTGTTCGAACTGCACTTAACTATCTTTAAAACCATGACAGTGCTCCTTGGTAATTTTTTCAGCTCACTGCCAATCGGATTCCAATGTGCGATAGAGATGACGGCGATAACTTTATGGGCGGGAAGACAGCACGCGGGCCACATGTGGCCCGCGCCCCCACGCGACCTACTAGTTAATATATATATAGCTGCTTGTGCTGATTCACTGACTGACTGACTGATTGATCACCTCTCCTGAACAATTTTGTATGAAAATTTTTTTTTTCAATGACCATTTTGTATACAAGGGAAAAATTCATTCGGAGGAAAAATATGGAGAGAGCTGATGATTGAGGATATCGAAGACAGATGAAGAGCACAGCCAAGGGTATTAGAGATAGGTGGGGGGTGCTCGACCAAATGTCATTCGAAATGTCATGCAATTGGCAGTGAGCTGAAAAAAAATTCAAAATGGCGGATTCAAAATGGCCGCCAAACGAATATCGCCAATATCTCGAAGAGTATAAAAGATGGAAGAGTGGTTTCTGTACAAGAACTGATCAGGACAAAAAGGTCTATTTGATGGCTAGGAAAAAAATCCAATATGGCGGAATTTTTTTTTTCATAGAAAATGTATAAGGAATATTGAAGAGACCACGAGTTATAAAACATAAAGTGCTTTGATACGGTTTTTTGGAAGACTACAAGAGAAAAATATGGAATGAGGTGATGATTGAGGATTTTAAAGACAGTCAAGGAGCATGGGCAAGGTATTATAGTTAGGTGGGGACTGCTGAAACAAAAAATACTCGGATCTTAAGGCAATTGGCAGTGAGCTGAAAAAAACCAAAATGGCGGATTCAAGATGGCCGCCATACAAATTTCGTGTTGTTCTATCTAGGAAAGTATAAAAGATAAGAGAGTGGTTTCTTAGCAAGAGGTGATCAGGATCTCAAAATTAATTTATTGTGGCGGAATTTATCTTTCCCTGAAAAATGTACATACTATGAGAAGAGACAATGATCTAGGATTTGGATGATTATGAAGGAGCACGGTCATGGTTTTAAAGATAGTTAAGGGATTTTTGAACAAAAAATACGCTGAACCTCATCGGATGAGGTTCAGCGTATTTTTTGTTCAAAGAGCCCTTAACTATCTTTATGAGGTTCAGCGTATTTTTTGTTCAAAGAGCCCTTAACTATCTTTAAAACCATGACCGTGTTCCTCGGTACTTTTTTCAGCCCACTGCCAATCACATTCAATGGGCGATGGAGATGACGGCGATGCCTTTATCGGCGGGAAGACTGCACGCGGGCCACATGTGGCCCGCGCACTCACGCGCCCTACTAGTTTTAATGATATGTATATTAATTCCCTTTAACAATAAATAATAAAATTAGAATAAAGAAAATATAAAAGCGGGGCTCCCATACAACAAACGTGATTTGTTGCCGTTTGTATTACACATAAAGCTACAGAACACTTAGTGCGCAATTCCAACTCGTGCTTGGCTGATTATTTTATCTTAAGTGTTATTTAAAGTTTAACTTATCTGTGTGTGTCTGTGTGTGTGGCATCGTAGCTTCCGAACGGATGGACCGATTTTAATTTTTTATTTTATTGTTCGAAAAATGAATAAGTTCGGAGCATTCTTAGTTTGATGAAAATTGGTTCAATATGGCCGCCGTTACAAAATGGCGGATTACAAATTCTTTTTCGCAATCCTGTCATATTTTTGTGTCGAGGTCTTGATGAATTTAATTTATAGGCTTTCCTTGGCAGTGGTATTCAGAAATTATGATAGGTACACTAAGAACATAAAAGACAGATAATTATTTACATAAGAACAAATTACAATAAATAATATGATGCGCAAAATTGGTCTTATATTGCCATGGGCAATCTCCTAAACAACCTTTTCTTACCGGCGACAGATAATAATAAGACAATAGGTGGTTTTAGACAGTACTGTATAATCCGACAAATCCGATAGTCCGACACTGCCCCGAAAAGCGTTTGTCGGATAATTAGAAGTGTTCATACCTGTTCGTATATCATCCGCCTCTACTCCAAAAGAACCTGCAAAGAACATTAAAAAATATATAAGTTTTTCAAACAAAGTCAATATCTCAATATCTCATACAGCAAAATATCTCGCTGCCTTCGAGGCAATAAATTGTGTCAAGCAAAGTGGCCTGCGGTTCTAACCATATGGCTTTGCGACCCGATAGATGGAATGGAAGTCGAATAAAATTCAATAAGTCGGCCAAGTGTGAGTCGGACTCGAACACCAAGGGTTCCATACTACAATACAAAATGTAAATAATAATTGTTCATGTGTTAACCACAGATGATACACCACTCAGTATTGTTATCTGATTTTGAAATTTTGACGACCCAGTTTTCTCCCCTTTTTAAATAAAAAATGGGAAATGCTTTCCAAAAAACCAACTTCAAATGCCACTACAAAGAGTGAAATAATTTTTAATGTACACCAATTCGAAGTGGCATTTGAAGTTGGTTTTTTGGAAAGCATTTCCCATTTTTATTTTTTACTTTTTAGTGGAAAGCAACAAAATGCACAAGGCAAGGCAAAAATACCCAAATCGTTTAAGGTGTCTTTATAAAATCTGAAGAGTTCCCTCAATTTCACCAAGATCCCATCATCAGCTCAGGATGACTTGATGACTATGGTCTTTAAATCAGTATCTGCTAGCAAATGCACCAGTAACTATAAAAAATACCCAACTCGCTTCAAGTATACGTTAGTAATTATAGTATACGGTATAAGTATAGTTCCCTCGATTTCTCCAAAATCCCATCATTAGATCCTGACCTGATTAAAATGGGACCATCTGGAAACAAAACCCTTTTAAACAAAAAAAGAATTTTTCAAATCGGTCCACGCGTTTTCGAGTAATCGGTGAACATACATAGATAAAAAAAAGATTCCGACGAATTGAGAACCTCCTCCTTTTTTTGAAGTCGGTTAAATAAAAACAATTTTCATTTTTTTAGGAATCCAATGACGTCGGGCCATTAACACCTTTAACTATATTAATAGGGCTCCTTTTTACCCTTTGGGTACGGAACTCTACTGCCCGGGTCGATACGTATATATATTCTCAACAGCCAAGGGGTAAAGTTTAAAAGTCCCTTTGAAGTATGGAAAAATCAAAAAACCTTACAGTTTATGGCATTAGGCAACCCCATGGCAAAGCACTTCAAAATAAATCCCATTCCACACTATAACGAAGTTGCGTACAACTGGGGTTAGGGCGCGCACACACTGGGGTGAACACGAAATGAAATTATAGGGTCTTATAAATTTTTATTCCCTTGCGCTTTTAAGAGTGTTTTTTAAAGTTACATGTGAGAACATGACTGTTGACTTTTTTAAACTCTACTAGTTTAGTCGATAGGGACATTTGAAATAACAAAAAAATCCCACAGAGTCAAATAATGGTGAAGAGTTATGTTTTACCATTACAAATAAAGTTTAGTGTACTTCAAAAGTTAATCGGGGTCAAAGGCCAGGTCAAAAATTGGTTTTTTGGTTTTTTTCTTGAAAACGGTAAGTTTTACCAAAATCAAACCTCAAAGAAAAGTTGTAGAACTTAAAATTCTTTACAAAAATAGTTCTTATGTTTTTTTCCTAAGAGTTACCATTCCTGAGATATCGCGATTCTAAGAGTCACATTGACTACCTGTTACTTGACTATACAAGTTAGTACTAGACTGCGATCTCACCTGATGGTAAGTGATGATGCAGCCGAAGATGTTAACGTACTAACTTATCAAGGGGATTTTAGTGCACTCATACCTAACGGTTTCTACACAGCATCACGACGGAACGCTTAATCGCTTGGCGGGGTGTTTAGTAGGGCGGTAACTAGCCACGGCTAAAGCTTCCCACCACCTAAGCCAATTTAGAAATTATAAAATTTATAGCCGTCAATAATTCTTCGTTATAAATTATTACTAATTTTGGAAGCTACTACGAGCTACGATTCTACGTAGCGTCATAGCTCCGCGCAGCTCGTAGACTCGTAGCGACGAATTTAACGCCCGTAGATTAGATTTTGTTTCGATTTCTATACCTATAGCTAGACCGCTATAAACTTGGCCCTCCCATGGTCTGCGGGACGCGGGGCGTGAGCTACTCAACCAGTGATCTCTATTCTATGGATAAAACATTCTATACAATTCAGGCTAGGTTCACTGTGGATCAATAGAATAGGGATCAGTGCACTCTACTAATCAGCTGTCAGTGACTGACGTGAATTACGCTACACACGATGATATTAATGTTGCGACGTGGATAATGATACTTACATGCTCAAGAAAATACCATAGGCGAATTCTCAAGATGCGAGTCATTACATCGTATCGTGTATAGCCGATCGCACACCCGCCCCGCGTCCCGCAGACCATGGGAGGGCCAAGTTTATAGCGGTCAAGCTATAGTACATTATACTGCAGCGCCTCGCAAAAGAGGTATTGATGAACGAACACGTGCTCCAAGGCAGCGCCGAGGTACACAAACGTGATTCTTTGTTCTTAAAATATATATATTTATACGCATAATTATATGTCTTTCAAATTTTACGTATATTACCATGAAAATTTTCTGTAGGTATCAAAAAAATATAAAAGTAATTATGAGTTATAAAATTCATAATACAAGTTTAAATTTTAAATTTTATTACAAACCTCACGACCTAGTTAGGACCCTTGACTGATTGTAGCGATGGTCTAAGCTAGATTTAGTTGTAGAGTCAGCAAAAAAAAATAATTTTAACCGAATAAATAGACACTGAATTCTGATGTCAATGAAAAACCAATAAAAAATATGTCTATCTATAATGTTTACTATAGTATTAAAGATTATTTACATGAATCAAACCCTTGGGAGTGATTATGACCTGCTATAATAATACTAGCTCAATTAGTTTCTCTGAAATTGTGTTAGAAATAAACAAAACTCGGCTGAGTTTATTGTTAGCTTCTACTCAGTGCAGTGAGCGTTTGAACCCCGTAAACTTAGTTTTAAGTCAACTTGTAGTTATGACCATCAAGACACGCGGCAGCGTGTCAAGCCAAGTTCAAGCAAAGGAACTGGCTAGCCAGCGCCAAGAGTAAGTTTACACGAACCACTTGGTGCCGCTTTTGACCCTTCTATAACTCAAAACCTATTTAACGTAAACACATAAAACTTCGTGTGTTTAATTATATCCATAAGATCATATAGAAGCCCAATTTTCATGAAGCTAGCTCAAACGGTTATAAAGATATGAAGGTCAAAAAGTCGTTAAAATTCATACTGACTGACATATAGTACAAAAACCTAACCTACTTCCAGATGACCTAGAAGGATGAAATTTGGAATCCGGCTCGGTAACTGTGTGTAAGCGTAGGAAAAAATCGAAAAATAAAGAAAAGTCAAAAAATAAGGGGTGTTCCCATACAAACTGACATATAGTACCTAAATCTAACCTATACTTCCAGATGACCTAGAAAGATGAAATTTGAAATCCAGCTTGGTAAGTGTGTGTAAGCGAAGGAAAAAATTAGAAAATAAAAAAAAGTAAAAAAATAAGGGGTGTCCCCATACAAACTAACATATAGTACAAAAACCTAACCTACTTCCAGATGACCTGGAAGGATGAAATTTGGAATCCAGCTCGGTAACTTTGTGTAAGCGCAGGAAAAAATCAAAAAATAAAGAAAAGTCAAAAAATAAGGGGTGTTCCCATACAAACTGAAATATAGTACCTAAATCTAACCTATACTTCCAGATGACCTAGAAAGATGAAATTTGAAATCCAGCTTGGTAAGTGTGTGTAAGCGTAGGAAAAAATCAGAAAATAAAGAAAAGTCAAAAAATAAGGGATGTTCCCATACAAACTAACATATAGTACAAAAACCTAACCTACTTCCAGATGACCTGGAAGGATGAAATTTGGAATCCAGCTCGGTAACTGTGTATAAGCGTAGGAAAAAATCAAAAAATAAAGAAAAGTCAAAAAATAAGGGGTGTTCCCATACAAACTGAAATATAGTACCTAAATCTAACCTATACTTCCAGATGACCTAGAAAGATGAAATTTGAAATCCAGCTTGGTAAGTGTGTGTAAGCGTAGGAAAAAATCAGAAAATAAAAAAAAGTCTAAAAATAAGGGGTGTCCCCATACAAAAAAACATATAGTACAAAAACCTAACCTACTTCCAGATGACCTGGAAGGATGAAATTTGGAATCCAGCTCGGTAACTGTGTGTAAGCGTAGGAAAAAATCAAAAAATAAAGAAAAGTCAAAAAATAAGGGGTGTTCCCATACAAACTGAAATATAGTACCTAAATCTAACCTATACCTACTTCCAGATGACCTAGAAAGATGAAATTTGAAATCCAGCTTGGTAAGTGTGTGTTAGCGTAGGAAAAAATTAGAAAATTAAAAAAAAGTCAAAAAATAAGGGGTGTCCCCATACAAACTGACATATAGTACCTAAATCTAACCTACTTCCAGATGACCTAGAAAGATGAAATTTGAAATCCAGCTTGGTAATTGTGTGTAAGCGTAGTAAAAAATCAGAAAATTAAAAAAAGTCAAAAAATAAGGGGTGACCCCATACAAACTGACATATAGTACCTAAACCTAACCTACTTCCAGATGACCTAGAAGGATGAAATTTGGAATCCAGCTCGTTAATTGTGTGTAAACGTAGGAAAAAATCAAAATATAAAATAAGTCAAAAAATAAGTGGTGTTCTCATACAAAGCGACATATAGTACCTAAATCTAACCTACTTCCAGATGACCTAGAAGGATAAAATTTGGAATCCAGCTCGGTAATTGTGTGTGAGCGTAGGAAAAAAATCAAAAAAAAAAAGTCACAAAATAAAAAAATAAGCGGTGTCCTCATACAAATAACTTGTAATACGCGCTAAACAACCAGGTTCTTTGTGCCTAAACCAATAATAGTATAAAAGTGAAGTACATATATATATATGAGATTCAATGAATAAATAAATACTTTATACAACCCGTTCGCTATAAGATTGCCGCTGTCAACTGTCACGCGTTTTGCGTTGTCTCAGCCACTCAGTTCTAGTTCCAGTGAAAAAACGCTATACTGACATCATTTGACAGCAGCAAACTTATGTTGTACTAGCTGACCCGGCGAACTTCTTTCCGTCTAACAGTCGATTCTTTAATTTGGACATTGCAAAATTAGGTATTTTATTTTATTTTCTATAGATTTTTTCTAAAATAAAATAAACGTAGCCTAAGTTACTCCTTATTACATCAGCTACCTGCTAATAAAAGTCACGTCAAAGTCGGTCCAGCCATTTGAGAGATTAGCCGGAACAAACAGACAGAGAGACAGACAGGCAAAAATTGTATAAAATGTTATTTTGTTGTATTTACCGTATTCATATACATGTAGTAAAGAACGTATCTGCATGGTAGATATAATCAAATCAAACCAAAAATCTTAATATCTAATATATATAAATCTCGTGTCACAATGTTTGTCCTCAATGGACTCCTAAACCACTTAACCGATTATAATAAAATTCGCACACCATGTGCAGTTCGATCCAACTTGAGAGATAGGATAGTTTAAATCTCAATTTATCTATTTTTTATTACCCCTAAGGGCAAAACAACGTTTGCCAGGTCAGCTAGTCTTCTAATATATATAAATCTCGTGTCACAATGTTTGTCCTCAATGGACTCCTAAACCACTTAACCGATTATAATAAAATTCGCACACGATGTGCAGTTCGATCCAACTTGAGAGATAGGATAGTTTAAATCTCAATTCAACTATTTTTTAAATCCCCAAGGGCAAAACGTTTGCCAGGTCAGCTAGTATTTATTTATATTTATCTAATATATATAAATCTCGTGTCACAATGTTTGTCCTCAATGGACTCCTAAACCACTTAACCGATTATAATAAAATTCGCACACCATGTGCAGTTCGATCCAACTTGAGAGATAGGATAGTTTAAATCTCAATTTATCTATTTTTTATTACCCCTAAGGGCAAAACAACGTTTGCCAGGTCAGCTAGTCTTCTAATATATATAAATCTCGTGTCACAATGTTTGTCCTCAATGGACTCCTAAACCACTTAACCGATTATAATAAAATTCGCACACGATGTGCAGTTCGATCCAACTTGAGAGATAGGATAGTTTAAATCTCAATTCAACTATTTTTTAAATCCCCAAGGGCAAAACGTTTGCCAGGTCAGCTAGTATTTATTTATATTTATATTTATCTAAATATATAAAAGAAGAAACTGACTCACTGACATATCAACGCACAGCCCAAACCGCTGGGTCTAGAGACTCCAAATTTGGCACACATGTTCCTTGTGAGGTCTAGGAGAGCACTAAGAAAGGATTATTCAAAATTCACCCTCTAAGGGGGTGAAACGGGGGTCCGAAGTTTGGATTTTATCAAGTTAAAATACGTCTTTACGCCGCAACTACTGTAGTGATTTGGCTCAAATTTGGAATGGAGGTATATTATATCTTGCATTATTACATAGGCTACTTTTCATCCCGAAAAAATTCATGGTTCCCGTGGGATAAGTTAAAAACCGAAATTCACGCGGAAAAAAAATCTCACGCCGCAAGTACACAACCGATTTGGATGAAATTTGGAATGGAGATAGATTATATCCTGGATTAATAAATAGGGTACTTTTTATCCCAAAAAAATCCATGAGTTTTGGAGGAGAAGGGAAAAACATATTCACGCGGAAAAAATACTACTTCCCGCCGTAATTACTGAATTGATATGGCTGAAATTATGAATAAAGATAGATTATATATTGGATTAATACGAATGCTACTTTTCATCGCGAAAAAATTCATGGTTCCCGTGGGATTAGTAAAAAACCGAAATTAACGCGGAAAAAAATCTTCATGCCGCAAGTGCATAACCGATTTGGCTGGAATTTGGAACGGAGACAGATTATATCCTGAGTTAATATATCGGCTACTTTTTATCCCGGAAAAATTCATGGTTATTGCGGGAAAAGTGAAAAACAGATATTCAAGCGGGAAAAATACTACTTCGCGCCGTAATTACGGAACTGATATGGCTGAAATTCGGAATAAAGATAGATCATATCCTGGATTAATACGAAGGCTACTTTTCACCCCGGAAAAATCCATGGTTTCCGCGGGAAAACTGAAAAATTGATGTTCACGCTGTAATTACTGAATTGATATGACTGAAATTCGGAAAGGAGATACATTTTACCCCGGATTATTACATAGGCTACTTTTCATGCCGGAAAATTCCATGGTTTCTATGATAATAGTGAAAAACAGAAATCCACGCGGGAAAAATATTCCTTCATGTCGTAATTACTGAACTGGTTTGGCTGAAATTTGGAATCGAGATAGATTATATCAAGGATTAATACGAAGGCTATTTTTTCTCCCGGAGAAATCCATGGTTTCCGCGGGAGAACTGAAAAATTGCTTTTCACGCACGAAAAACACTACTTTACGCTGTAATTACTGAACTGATATGACTACTTGGAAAGGAGATAGACTTTATCCCGGATTATTTACATAGGTTATTTTTCATGCCGGAAAATTCGATGATTTCTATAATAATAGTGGAAAAACTGATATCCACGTTGAAAAATATTTCTTCATGCCATAATTTCTGAACTGATTTTGTTGAAATTTGGAATAGAGATCCTATCCTGGATTAATACATTGACTACATTTATCCCGGGAAAATCCATGGTTTCTATGATAATCATGAAAAATAGATATTCACGCGGGAAAAATATTCCTTCACGCCGTAATTACTGAATAGATTTGCTTGAAATTTGGAATGGAGATAGATTATATCCTAGATTAACTGCGGGAATAGTGAAAAAAATTAATACGGTATATACACCTACTCCTTCACGGCGCAACTGCTGAAATTTTTTGGCTGAAAATCGGAATTCGTCCTAAATTAGCATAAAGGCTACTTTTTATTCCGGAAAATAGATGGTTCCCGTGTGTAAGGAAAACTAAATTTTCGCGGGCAAAGCCGCGGGTTTCTGCTAGTTATTTATAATATTATAAAGAGGTAGCGTAACGATATTTGTGAGTTTGTGACGTTGTAAGGGGTAATCTCTGGATCTACTGAACCGATTTTCAAAATTCTTTTATCAATAGAAAGCTACATTATCGTGGAGTGTCATAGGCTATAATAATTTCCAAAATTAACTATGCATCTTTACTAAAACTTGAATAATGCAATCCAAGTCGCAAAAAAAATTGCTTTCATCGCGTACGCTGCGGAAACTATTGAGGATAGAACAAAACAATGTTCTACAATATTAAAGAACGTATCAAAATCTGCAAAAAAGTCCGCGATAGCATATGCCTATCTCCTACGGGTAACTCTCAATAACTGCTTTTACTTTTAAAATTGTGGATTACAAATAAATAATTTTTGTGAAGCTTATTTAGCCCATATGGTATTAATTTATATCTTTGTAAATATGTTTTTCAGAACGGAAATTTAATGTAGAATATTTGTGACTTTTACGCTATACAGTTTTAAACAAATATCTTCCAAGATATTAGCAAAATAAAAACGCGCCGCCCCGGCAGTCCGCAGTAACTATGCGAATGCCTCGCTCGCGTCCAGCGCTGTGGGCTGTGGCATACTATTAGGTGTTCCGTGGCTGTGGTTATAAGCACGTATAAGGCCCGGTTTTCACCGAAGCGAAGCGGAGCGGAGCTGTATTTGAGTAATCAATCAGATTTCGACATTTTAACATCTCCGAAACTGAGGGGAGAGGTGATGTCGAAATGATGAAATCTGGTTGGTTATTCAAACACATCTCCACTCCGCTCCGCTTTGGTGGAAACTGGGCCTTATATGGGATAAACGGGCCGGGATAAAAATATTTTTAACGCGGAACGGAGTCCGCGGGCACTGCAAGTACTTTTATATTACTATATATATAGCTGCTCGTGCTGATTCACTGACTCATTGATCACCTCTCCTGAACAATTTTGTATGAAAAAAATTTTTTTTACTGATCTTTTCGTATAGAGGGGAAAAATTCATTAAGAACAAAAATATGGAGAGAGCTGATGATTGAGGATTTAGAAGACAGGTGAAGAGCACAGCGAGGGTATTGGAGATAGGTGGGGGGTGCTCGACCAAATGTCATTCGAAACGTCATCCAATTGGCAGTTACCTGAAAAAAATTTCAAAATGGCGGATTCAAAATGGCCGCCATACGAATTTTGTCGATATCTCGGAAAGTATAAAAGATGGGAGAAAAGTTTCTTAACAAGAAATGATCAGGACTCGAAGGTTTATTTGATGGATAGAAAAAAAATCCAATATGGCGGAATTTATTTTTCCAAAGAAAATGTATGGGGAATGTTGAAGAGACTAACAGTTGGTAATTATGCAAGGTTGTGATGCGGATTTTCGGAGAGTTACTAGAGAAAAATATGGAGAGAGCTGATGATTGAGGATTTCGGAGACGGGTGAAGAGCACAGCCAGGGTATCGAAGATAGGTGGGGGGTGCTCGACCAAATGTAACTCGAAACGTCATCCAATTGGCACTTAGCTGAAAAAAAAATCAAAATGGCGGATTCAGGATGGCCGCCATACAAATTTCGTGTTGTTCTATCTCGGAAAGTATAAAAGATAAGAGAGTGATTTCTTTGCAAGACGTAATTAGAATTTCAAGGTCTACGGGATGAATGAAAAAAAATCAAAGTGGTTGAATTTATTTTTCCATGGAAAATGTGAATGCTACAATAAACAAGGCCTATGAAAAACTGAAAAGTATGAGAAGAGATGATGGTCTACGATTTGGATGATGATTGAGGAGTAATTTAATAATAATACGTGCTCCGAGGTAATTTCTTTTAGCCCATTGCCAATCGGATTACAATTGGCGATGGAGATGACGGCGATTCTTTTACAGGTGAGAAGACAGCCCGCGGGCCACATGTGGCCCGCGCTCCCACGCGCCCTACTAGTTACTATATATATAGCTGCTTGTGCTGATTGGCCACTGACTGACTGATTGATCACCTCTCCTGAACAATTTTGTATGAAAAATATTTTTTTCAAGGATGATGTCGTATAGAGGGGAAAAATTCATGAGGAGGAAAAATATGGGGAGAGCTGATGATTGAGGATTGAGGAGACGGGTGAAGAGCACGGCGTGGGTATTGAAGATAGGTGGGGGGTGCTCGACCAAATGTCATTCGAAACGTCATCCAATTGGCAGTTAGCTGAAAAAAAGTTCAAAATGGCGGATTCAAAATGGCCACCATTCGAATTTCGTCGATATCTCGGAAAGTATAAAAGATGGAAGAGTGGTTTCTTGACAAGAAATGATCAGGACCCGAAGGTCTATTTGATGGATGGAAAAAAGAGTTCAAAATGGCGGAATTTAATTTTCCATAGAAAATGTATGGGGAATGTTGAAGAGACTAACAGTTGGTAATTATGCAAGGTTGTGAGGCGGTTTTTCGGAGAGTTACTAGAGAAAAATATGGAGAGAGCTGATGATTGAGGATTTCGGAGACGGGTGAAGAGCACTGCCAGGGTATCGAAGATAGGTGGGGGGTGCTCGACCAAATGCAACTCGAAACGTCATCCAATTGGCAGTTAGCTGAAAAAAAAATCAAAATGGCGGATTCAAGATGGCCGCCATACAAATTTCGTGTTGTTCTACCTGGGAAAGTATAAAAGATAAGAGAGTGATTTCTTTGCTAGACGTAATTAGAATCTCAAGGTCTACGGGATGAATAAAAAAAAATCAAAGTGGTTGAATTTATTTTTCCATGGAAAATGTGAATGCTTCAATAAACAAGGCCTATGAAAAACTATGAAAGGAGATGATGGTCTACGATTTGGATGATGATTGAGGAGCACGGTCATGGATTTAAAGATAATTAAGGGCTGTTTGAATAAAAATACACTGAACTTCATTCGATGAGGTTCACTGTATTTTTTATTCAAACAGCCCTTAACTATCTTTAAATCCATGACCGTGCTCCGAGGTAATTCTTTTAGCCCATTGCCAATCGGATTCCAATTGGCGATGGAGATGACGGCGATTCTTTTATAGGTGAGAAGACAGCCCGCGGGCCACATGTGGCCCGCGCTCCCACGTGCCCTACTAGTTTCATATAGGCCTAACTTACAGGCACTTATGACAAGTCATTACAAATATTAGTTCTTCAATGGTGATAAATATTTCACGATATTTTATAGTCCACGGCTCACTAAAATAACAAAGATCAGTAATCAAGGTTCGGTTCTCTTATTTCTTTAAAAAATAAGAAATAATATTTTAAGGTATAAATTTGTTACTTCGAACTCTTTGTACCTTAAAAGAAAGTCCAATGTGTATGTAGGTATACCAAGATAAAGGCAATAGCGATGTATTTTTGTTACCGATCTAACATTTATGTATGATTGACTAATTTAAGAATTGAACTCGCTCGCGCCTTGCACTTGTACGCGAGGACTAGCGTGTTACAACTATGCGCGCGCACCCGATACGCGAAGTTGCGAACGAACTAAAGTATGCTCTTAGCGGCGCTCATTTGCTTTGCGCCAGCATCGTCGTTATGCCCGGTTGTTTAGCGGAAACCCTCCTATAAGATTGCGTTGTTCGACGAGTTTTGAGAGTCAATTAATATTACTTGGGTAAAGTTGTTTGTTTCAAAACCTCATTTGTTTGTAGCTCTTTATCCACAAATCACAAGGACTTAGTCTGGACAGCGCTCTTCTGGACATAGGCACTTCGATATTTAGCAGAGGACAGGCCTACGTTGCGCTCCCCAGGGTTAAAACCCTAGACGGAGTACACCTTATTAATCTAGACCCTAGTCAAATTAAGGCACAAGATAGTTCTATAATAGAATACTAGCTGACCTGGCAAACGTTGTTTTGCCCTTAAGGATATAAAAAAATAGATAAATTGAGATTTAAGCTATCCTATCTTTTAAGTTAGAGCAAACTGCACCCTGTGTGCGAATTTTATTAAAATTGGTTAAGTGGTTTAGGAGTCTATTGAGGACAAACATTGTGACACGAGATTTATATATAATAGAAATATAACCGCCTGAGATCCCTATATCGCCCGGACTTAGCTAATTTAAGCATAAACAGGAAGCGTACTAAAAAGGTAGCAGATAATGAATGGGCAATGCGCACTATTATCTCTAACATTCAAGAGAGAGAAGAAAATAGTATAAAAAAGAAAATCACGCAGCAGAAACGCAAGAAAAAGCTTTAAACTCAGTACCTGCCAAGTCTTCTTTACAAAAAGTAATGATATCCCACCAAAAACATAAATGTAAAAAAGGAGAGCCAAGTTCAATAGAAAAATTATGCTTGGCTGTCGGCTTCGCCGCAAAAAGAATGGAGATCTAAATGAGTGCCAAGTTCTATGTAAAATCGAAATTTGTGTTTATAGGAACAAAAAAACAATATGAACAATTATTAAACTTTATTTTTTTGCTTTATTGAATACCTATAACAATTGCTGTTATTCAAAAATGTTAGATCTTAAAGTAGGTTAGATTTGACTTGGCGAGTTTTTATCGGAATTAAAATGTTGTATAACTTTATAAAATGACTGATGTAATGAAAACTGGCCAAGTCAAATCTAACCTACTTTAATATCTAACATTTTTGAATAACAGCAATTGTTATAGGTATTCAATAAAGCAAAAAAATAGAGTTTAATAATTGTTCATATTGTTTTTTTGTTCCTATAAACACAAATTTCGATTTTACATAGAACTTGGCACTCATTTAGATCTCCATTCTTTTTGCGGCGAAGCCGACAGCCAAGCATAATTTTTCTATTGAACTTGGCTCTCCTTTTTTTACATTTATGTTTTTGGTGGGATAATATTATACATATAATGAGGTTTAGGGACACTGGTTTAATAAGTGAAATAAAACTAACTTGAGTTGCTCTGTATTGCAAGAGAAACAACAATAAAAGCTATATTTTCACTTTTAAAACTTGTTACAAATCATTTAAATTCAAACCGATAAATAAAGTCCAATTTCTTCTTGTAATGACATGCATAGACAGCTGTCAATCTTGACAGCCGTCAGCGACAAGGCAACCACAGAGTGAAGCCGGCTTATGTCTGTAGGTTACGTGAATGGCGGCGCGGCAAATTCAAATGAATGAAGAAGGAAAGGGCTTCATTTACATCTCCCCACCACGGTAGACAGTAGTCCTTACTGAAGCACCGGCACCAGCTTTGTTATGTGGAACAGGTTTGATTCACACTTCTTGTGTCCTGTGTTTATTCTGTAGATTGAATTGGATATCTTTTCCAACACTTCATATGGGCCAATTTTTAGTTCGTCCAGTTTTTTCCTATTTAAACGGTTACCGTTCTCTACAAATACCAAGTCTCCCACTTTTAATTCACACTGTCTCCTGTTCTTGTCAAAATATTGTTTGTTATAGTTGTGTGATTTTAATGTGTTCTCCAGTGCGGTTTTTCTGTCTTGCTGTAACCCACTCTGCGGTTTTTCTGCTTTTAATTCTTCTGGTAAGATGTCGACATTTTTCCCTTCCAGTAGGTATTTTGGTGAAAATCCAGTTACAGTATGTTCTGTTTCGTTATACTTTGCAGTACATTCATGAGCAATGGTTGTCCAGGCCAATTTATCCTTTCTCTCATTTATTCTGCATCTTATTTTGTTAACCAAGGTTTGATTTAACCTTTCATTGAGACCATTTGAAAATGGTGAATTTACTGCTGTGAAGACAATGGGTATATTTTCTTTATCTAAAAAGTTTTTAAAATCTTTTGAATTAATGCCTGGATATTGATCAGATAGAATCAGCCCAATTTTGTTTTCAGTTGTTACTTTTTGAACCAGCTTTATAAAATCACTTGCATTTTGTGTTTTTGAGGTCAAAATATAAGCATACCTCGAAAAATGGTCTACTAGAAGGTGTAAATAGGTTTTTGTAGAACGTGAGCCACCAAATCCACCAATAGTGTCGATGGATACAATTTCAAAAGGGTGAGTAGCTGGGCCTAAGTGAGACATTAGTCCAAAATTGTATTTCCCTCTCGATTTATTTCTTATGCAAGTTTCACAGGTGTCACAAACTCTTTTGATATTAAATGTTAAATTTTTTGCTACATAAAATGGATTTATTTTCCGTTTCATTTGTTGTATCCCAATATGACAGTATGTATGGTGAATTTTCTCAATAAATTTTTTACTAAACTCTTCAGTTAGTACTATCTTTTCCTTTTTCCTGTCCTTCTGATAGAAAATATTATCTCTTAATGTGAATTTATTTGTATTTTGTATTATGTCTTGATTTGTTTTTTGATCATTTTGTATATCTTCTAACTTAATTAGATTTATAACTTTCAAAATTTCATCTTGATTTTCCCATGGCTCTAATACAGCATTTCTGCTCAAACTATCTGCTTCCAAGTTGTATTTTCCTGGGGAATATTTTATTTCGAAGTTGAATTGTGATAGGTAATATGTTAGGTCTCCTAGTTCTTCATCTGTCCTTGCTTTTATGTTCATTTTTTCTAAAGGTTTATGATCAGTAAATACCTTGAATCTTTTCCCAATAAGCCAGTATTGCCAATATTTTACTGCTTCTTTGATTGCCAAACATTCTAAATAAATGGCCTTTTTCTTTTTTTGTGTTTCGTTTAATTTCTTTGAAAAATATGCACAAGGCTTCTCTTCTCCATTGTGTTGAGGTTGTTTCAAAACTGCGGCAATTCCTAGAATGCTCGCATCGGTATAAATATTTATCGGTAGATCTGGGTCAAAGATTGCTAAAATTGGTTTCGAGCAGAGCAATTTTTTTATTTTCTCAAAAGACTCCTGACATTTTTCTGTCCAAATAAATTGTTGTCCTTTTCTTAACAAATTATGTAATGGATCTAATATAATTGATATTTTTGGAACATATTTCCCATAAAAGTTGATTTTACCCAGGAACTGTCTTACAGTTTTCTGAGTTTTCGGGACAGGGAAATCTTTTATAGCAATTAAATTGTCCTTCAGTGGAGTAATTGTATTATTTTTGATAATATGACCTAAATATTTTACTGAATCTTGTGCAAAATTACATTTTGAGAATTTTAATCTAAAACCTTCTTTTAAAATTGCTTCTAACAAAAGTGATAAATGTTTAATATGATCAGTGAATGTCTCTGAAAATACTAAAATATCATCAATGTAATTCACTGTGAAATCTGATAGTTTATGTTTTCGTATAATACTACTTAATATTCTCTGGAAAATTGCAGGTGACGTTTTCAAACCAAATGGTAAGCATGTCCATTGGTAATGCCCTTCTTGGGTAACAAATGCAGTTTTCTCCCTGTCTTCAATCCTCAATGGAATAGACCAAAAAGCTGAATTTATGTCCAGTGTTGAAAAATATTTACATTTTGTTGTTTTCACCATTAAATCCTCGATGAGAGGAAATGGTTGTGATTGAGGAACCACAATTTTATTCAATTCTCGAAAATCTATACACAATCTTGATTTTTTACCTTCTTCTTTTTTATAGGCTAGTGTTACTGGTGCAGCAAAAGGACTATAGGACTCTTCGATTAGGTTTTCTTGTAATAACTTTGCTACTTGTTGTTCAATTTCTTTTTTGTCCTCAATAGTACACCTATATGGCCTTTTACTACAGTATTTATCAATTAGTAAATCAATATGTGCCTCATAACCTTTCACAGTGCCTATATCATATTTGTCCTTGGCAAAAAGTGATTTATACTTGCATATTAAGTCCTCTATTTGTTTCTGCTCTTGAAGCTCCAGATGATTTACAGAAATATTAAAATTAGCCATATCTATGTGTTCATTAAAGTTTATTTCATATATTTTATCCTTACTTTTCATCAGGACATCCATTTTTTTATTGTAATTTTCTTCAATTTTACTTTCTGAACTCACAGATGATAACTCATTGTTTGTGGTACTTATTTTGTACTTATTTTGCTCCATTTCGAGACTGGGGATATTCTGTGTAATTTCTAATCTATCATTTTGAATAAGATGAAATTCTTTTATGCAGTCTAATCCCACCAAAAAGTTGTAATCAAAGCTGTCTTCATCAATCACAAAGACATTGATATTTTTCTCGGTGTCAAAGATTTTAATTTTTAATGTTACCATCCCTTTTGTCTTTTTCACGCCATTTATCGTTTTTAAGTTTGGATTTTTTTCAAAATTACTTTTAAAATTACTGGGATTTTTTTTAAATGTTAGTAACCTTGAGTTAACCAGGGAAACATTCGATCCAGAGTCATAAATCCCGGTTGTTTCTAAAGTATCATTTAATAACAATTTAAGTTTGATTAATGGCGGGATCACTAGTTTTTTGGATTTATTTCATTTAATTCTGTTTCTAATTCTGAATTATTAACAGTTCTTATCTGATCTTTTTTTTGCTTATCTTTAATTTTGTTTCTAAACCAACACAATGATTCAGGGTGATAGCGGCTGCCTTTGTTCTCTTTTTCACAAATTCGGCACGGACTGTAGTTTTCATTTTTTTCTTTCATTTTATTCTCAGAAACCATCATTTTTCTTTCCATACTCTTTATGTTAACCAGATGTTCCAAACCTCTAATGTTATTAAATAAATCCTTAGTTTCTTTCAAACTATTTCTATCAATTTTATCAGAAATGTAATTTGGGAGTCCCGTAGCAATTAAGTCAATTAAAGTGGTAATATCTATTGATTTATTAATTTCTAATAAAAGTTTTTCCTTTTTCAAAGCATAATCTAGTAAAGATCCTTGTTTATACTTGAATAGCATCGCATACCTGACCGGTGACCATCCTCGGACTGCATAGGTTTCACAGAAGTTTTCTTTCCATATTGACCACTCGGAACTGACTGTGTGTTTAATGAGCATTGAGCTGTACCAATCAAGGCATGAATCTGTTAAGAATAATCTCAATGCCTCAATTTTTCCAATATTTCCTTCTATTCCCATACGAGTACATTCTGATTCGAAAATGTCCATCCACTGTGATGCACTAGAGGTTTTATTATTGAATTTTTGTATTACAAATTTTTCGGTCATCTTTTTTATGTTGTCAGATTTTGATGTATCCTTCTTCCTTTCAACAAAATTTTCTAAAATTCTTGCTAAAGCCTCTTCAGAAATACCTGAAATAGAAGCCTGTTTTTGCATTTCTTGTGTTGTTATTTCCTCTAACAAATAGCCTTTGAACTGCATATTTCCATATTCATCCATATAGGTATCACACATCTCTGATGTTAATGCAATCCACACTTGTCTTCGATCATTCCTCTTTTGTAATGTAGTTTTTACTTTTTGGAATGTCTGAGTTTTAATCACTGTTTCATGTAATTTTGCCGGTTGAAACTGTTCCGGAATCAAATAGGTATGATTATTGACATCAGTAATCGAAGTTATACAAATTACATTCGTTTTCGGATCTTCGATGGCTTTTTGAACTTTGAATTCGAATCTCAACTTTTCCATGTTAACGTTTTGTTACGAACAGCTGCAATATTGTTGTTTTATAATGAGGTTTAGGGACACTGGTTTAATTAGTGAAATAAAACTAACTTGAGTTGCTCTGTATTGCAAGAGAAACAACAATAAAAGCTATATTTTCACTTTTAAAACTTGTTACAAATCATTTAAATTCAAACCGATAAATAAAGTCCAATTTCTTCTTGTAATGACATGCATAGACAACAGCTGTCAATCTTGACAGCCGTCAGCGACAAGGCAACCACAGAGTGAAGCCGGCTTATGTCTGTAGGTTACGTGAATGGCGGCGCGGCAAATTCAAATGAATGAAGAAGGAAAGGGCTTCATTTACATACATTACAAATAACATATTGACCTTTTACAAGAGCTTGTACGTTACTCGTTAGGCCTATGTGAAATTCAGCTATTGATTTTTTATCGACCAAAATACAAGGTTAATAACCTGAATAACCTGACGGTTGCTACACAGAATCGCACTGGAACAAGACAAGCAGCCGTAGCCTTATTATATTGCGATCGCTACATAAAGCTGCTGATTGCTTAAATCTAATGAAATCCAAAAAATGTGTGAGAATGACAGTTGTCTGCGCGTAAATCACGTGATCAATTTCGAGAAGATTGGAAACGTAATTTATGAATTTAGTCTCCATTGGGGACATCCGCTGAAATCTTAGTTCGCAATTTTTCCGCTTGGCACGCTGGCTGTATATTTATATATATATATATATATATATATATAGAGATCTCTTCCCGCTAAATGTTGATCATTCGCGACGTCACGCGAGTACTTTGTTGATCCGAAAACACATGTTGATCCGACGCCTTTTGTTGATCCAATATGCATCTCTGGTAACTAATGTGGCTCCAACCGGATCAACATCTACACTCATGGAACTTTTTACTAGCGTTCGCAGAAGTTGATCCGATATACAAATCCACCTTGCGATGGTTACGGAAAATGTTGATCCAATTCAAATGAGCCAATCAGAGCACGGCAAACGATCGGATTGGCTAAAAGCATCCGCGACGTTGCCGCTTCGTAGGTTTATACAAATATCTTTATTTGAAAGTATCCAGTTTAAGAAATTAGTTTGAGTATAGAGCTTGGTGAGTAACTTTGCGACTAATTCGCTAAGTTGGACTTTTTCGACTATGATTTTTATATAAACCTGTGAAGATACTACTGCCATTGTCGCAATTTGAATGTTGAAAGTAGGCGGCAGAGCGTTAGATGGAAATGCAGGTCACGCAGCCCTCTCGAAGGATACCCACTAGGTGACTAGGCGTTGCCGTGTGCCATCCATAAGTTGCCGGCCTGCGGATGACAGACGTTAGGAGCCGTCCGTCGTCAAAACCGGTGGGTTATGACCTGGCGGGAGCGTAGTGCGTACAAAAGTGAATCCCGTACTCCCGCCAGCGGGTCCGTCGTGGACACAGACAGTTTTAGTGGGTGCAACTTAACCCATATGTTTCCCCTTGCCGGAGTGGTATGCTTTAGGCATTTTCTGTCTATAAATAAAAAAAAAACCGGCCAAATGCGAGTCGGACTCGCGCACCGAGGGTTCCATACTACAAAAGAAGTAAAATTTTTTAAAGAATTACTTTTGTTCATGAATTTACGAGTATAATTTACATGTAGGTACTTTTTTTGGCGAACCGCAAACATAACTTTGTTTTTGGCGGTTTATTGTTTTTATTAAAAAAAGTATAATAGTTAGAGAGTTAATTTTATTTTTCCTGTAAAATATACGTTAATTTCTATTAATCATAATTATTTCAGATTTTTCGATTGAAATTTTGAGGACCCGGTATTCCCCCCTTTTTAAATAAAAACAAAAATGATTTTCAATTTGATTTTCGAGTGTGACAGGCAGACGGACGGACGGACGGACGGACGGAGAAAGTCACACCATAAGGGTTCCATTTTTACCATTTTGGTATGGAACCCTAAAAAGGTCCTATTGATATTTGAAACGCATAGTTAGTTAAAACTTATTTTCGTGCGAAGTTAAAAACTGGTAGCCAAGTAAGTCCTCAGTCCTTGGTATCATAATATGAATACCCTATTTATTACCATACGTATCCATCACGGAAAAGGGAGTACCTACGTTTCCACTTTCCACTGAAACGGTCTACTCCGCCCGCTCCTCTTCAATCGTTAACATAATACCTACATAATATCGAGTTTCTAAATAGATAATCTAATATGGATTACTAGCAGATACCCGCGGCTTCGCTCGCGTAAATTTTAGATTTCCTATTCTGACGGGAAGCCATGAATTTTACCGGAATAAAAAGTAGCCTTTGTGTTAGTTTAGAACGAACTCTATCTCCATTCCAACTTTCAGCAAAAAAATTTCTTAGTTGCAGTTTGAAGGAATGTTTTTCCACATGAATAAACATTTTTCACTATTTCCGCGGAAACCATTGATTTTCCCGGAATAAAAAAATTAATAAAAACCCATCAAAATACACGATATTTCAAATTGTTTTTTAAAAAACGAGCCAAGCGCGAGTACGAGTCGCGCACCGAGGGTTCCATACTATAAAAGAAGAAAAACATTAAAAGAATCACTTTAGTTCATGAATTTACGAGTATAATATACATGTAGGTACTTTTGTTGCCAAACCGCAAACCTAACTTTGATTTTGGTGGTTTATTGTTATTATCAAAAAAAGTACAATAGTTAGAGAGTTGTTTTTTTTTCTACTGTAAAATATACGTTTATTCCTATTGATCATAATTATTTCAGATTTTTCGATTGGTAAACTTCGGAGACAAGGGGGGGACGGTATTTTTTTCGACAATTTGCCCAATAACTCAAAAAAAACTATCAGGCATAAAACTAAATAAAAATTGTTTTTAGAATACACAAGTAACGCCCTTTCATATGATACTCCATTCAATATTGTTATTTCATTTTGAAATTTCGACGACCCAGTTTTCCCCCCTTTTTTAATAAAAATAAAATAGATTTTCAATTTGTTATGATTGCAATGGCGGCGCACTGCAATTACCTACAACTATTCCAAATTTCAGGTCGATAGCTTTAATAGTTACTGAAACAATAAAGTGTGACAGACGGACGGATGGACGGACGGACGGACGCACGGACGGTCGGACGGAGAAAGTCTCACCATAAGGGTTCCATTTTTACCATTTTGGTATGGAACCCTAAAAAGGGAACCGCCTTCAAAAACACCCACTGAAAAGCACAAAATAATTTTCTAATAAATCTGGGTACACCTACTTAGTTTTCGATTAAATAAGTTCGATTCACAAAGGCAGTAGCTAACGCATCTTTCTTACCTTATTTCTCTAACGAAGTAGTCTAGTGGGTTCTTTGTCACACGTAGAACGCGACGTTGCCGCTCAGTGTAAGATGCCAATTCGTCAGTTTTGGCTCCGGATCCACTTATTATAAGTAAATGTCGCATATGAGTTTAATATATTCTGGATCTAAGAAAGCTTTTTCAGTATGATTTTTTCGGCCGTTTTTGGATCAACAAATATTGGTCAAATCGCTGACGAGTATGTCGAAAATCTGTTCGTGCAGATCCACTGACGTCACACGCGCATTATGGGCGGATCAAAGTATATCAGTTGGCCCGAGGTAGAGCTGAGTAAACACGTGAAATAGGTGGATCAACATTTGTTCTAGCTTCTCACTGGAGCAACATTTACCGTGAACGGATCTATATATATATATATAAATATGTATATATATATATATATATATATATATATATATATAAATATGTATATATATATATATATATATCAAGACACGCGGCAGCGTGTCAAGCCAAGTTCAAGCAAAGGAACTGGCTAGCCAGCGCCAAGAGTAAGTTTACACGAACCACTTGGTGCCGCTTTTGACCCTTCTATAACTCAAAACCTATTTAACGTAAACACATAAAACTTCGTGTGTTTAATTATATCCATAAGATCATATAGAAGCCCAATTTTCATGAAGCTAGCTCAAACGGTTATAAAGATATGAAGGTCAAAAAGTCGTTAAAATTCATACTGACTGACATATAGTACAAAAACCTAACCTACTTCCAGATGACCTAGAAGGATGAAATTTGGAATCCGGCTCGGTAACTGTGTGTAAGCGTAGGAAAAAATCGAAAAATAAAGAAAAGTCAAAAAATAAGGGGTGTTCCCATACAAACTGACATATAGTACCTAAATCTAACCTATACTTCCAGATGACCTAGAAAGATGAAATTTGAAATCCAGCTTGGTAAGTGTGTGTAAGCGAAGGAAAAAATTAGAAAATAAAAAAAAAGTAAAAAAATAAGGGGTGTCCCCATACAAACTAACATATAGTACAAAAACCTAACCTACTTCCAGATGACCTGGAAGGATGAAATTTGGAATCCAGCTCGGTAACTGTGTGTAAGCGCAGGAAAAAATCAAAAAATAAAGAAAAGTCAAAAAATAAGGGGTGTTCCCATACAAACTGAAATATAGTACCTAAATCTAACCTATACTTCCAGATGACCTAGAAAGATGAAATTTGAAATCCAGCTTGGTAAGTGTGTGTAAGCGTAGGAAAAAATCAGAAAATAAAGAAAAGTCAAAAAATAAGGGATGTTCCCATACAAACTAACATATAGTACAAAAACCTAACCTACTTCCAGATGACCTGGAAGGATGAAATTTGGAATCCAGCTCGGTAACTGTGTATAAGCGTAGGAAAAAATCAAAAAATAAAGAAAAGTCAAAAAATAAGGGGTGTTCCCATACAAACTGAAATATAGTACCTAAATCTAACCTATACTTCCAGATGACCTAGAAAGATGAAATTTGAAATCCAGCTTGGTAAGTGTGTGTAAGCGTAGGAAAAAATCAGAAAATAAAAAAAAGTCTAAAAATAAGGGGTGTCCCCATACAAAAAAACATATAGTACAAAAACCTAACCTACTTCCAGATGACCTGGAAGGATGAAATTTGGAATCCAGCTCGGTAACTGTGTGTAAGCGTAGGAAAAAATCAAAAAATAAAGAAAAGTCAAAAAATAAGGGGTGTTCCCATACAAACTGAAATATAGTACCTAAATCTAACCTATACCTACTTCCAGATGACCTAGAAAGATGAAATTTGAAATCCAGCTTGGTAAGTGTGTGTTAGCGTAGGAAAAAATTAGAAAATTAAAAAAAAGTCAAAAAATAAGGGGTGTCCCCATACAAACTGACATATAGTACCTAAATCTAACCTACTTCCAGATGACCTAGAAAGATGAAATTTGAAATCCAGCTTGGTAATTGTGTGTAAGCGTAGTAAAAAATCAGAAAATTAAAAAAAGTCAAAAAATAAGGGGTGACCCCATACAAACTGACATATAGTACCTAAACCTAACCTACTTCCAGATGACCTAGAAGGATGAAATTTGGAATCCAGCTCGTTAATTGTGTGTAAACGTAGGAAAAAATCAAAATATAAAATAAGTCAAAAAATAAGTGGTGTTCTCATACAAAGCGACATATAGTACCTAAATCTAACCTACTTCCAGATGACCTAGAAGGATAAAATTTGGAATCCAGCTCGGTAATTGTGTGTGAGCGTAGGAAAAAAATCAAAAAAAAAAAAGTCACAAAATAAAAAAATAAGCGGTGTCCTCATACAAATAACTTGTAATACGCGCTAAACAACCAGGTTCTTTGTGCCTAAACCAATAATAGTATAAAAGTGAAGTACATATATATATATATGAGATTCAATGAATAAATAAATACTTTATACAACCCGTTCGCTATAAGATTGCCGCTGTCAACTGTCACGCGTTTTGCGTTGTCTCAGCCACTCAGTTCTAGTTCCAGTGAAAAAACGCTATACTGACATCATTTGACAGCAGCAAACTTATGTTGTACTAGCTGACCCGGCGAACTTCTTTCCGTCTAACAGTCGATTCTTTAATTTGGACATTGCAAAATTAGGTATTTTATTTTATTTTCTATAGATTTTTTCTAAAATAAAATAAACGTAGCCTAAGTTACTCCTTATTACATCAGCTACCTGCTAATAAAAGTCACGTCAAAGTCGGTCCAGCCATTTGAGAGATTAGCCGGAACAAACAGACAGAGAGACAGACAGGCAAAAATTGTATAAAATGTTATTTTGTTGTATTTACCGTATTCATATACATGTAGTAAAGAACGTATCTGCATGGTAGATATAATCAAATCAAACCAAAAATCTTAATATCTAATATATATAAATCTCGTGTCACAATGTTTGTCCTCAATGGACTCCTAAACCACTTAACCGATTATAATAAAATTCGCACACCATGTGCAGTTCGATCCAACTTGAGAGATAGGATAGTTTAAATCTCAATTTATCTATTTTTTATTACCCCTAAGGGCAAAACAACGTTTGCCAGGTCAGCTAGTCTTCTAATATATATAAATCTCGTGTCACAATGTTTGTCCTCAATGGACTCCTAAACCACTTAACCGATTATAATAAAATTCGCACACGATGTGCAGTTCGATCCAACTTGAGAGATAGGATAGTTTAAATCTCAATTCAACTATTTTTTAAATCCCCAAGGGCAAAACGTTTGCCAGGTCAGCTAGTATTTATTTATATTTATATTTATTATTTATAATATTATAAAGAGGTAGCGTAACGATATTTGTGAGTTTGTGACGTTGTAAGGGGTAATCTCTGGATCTACTGAACCGATTTTCAAAATTCTTTTATCAATAGAAAGCTACATTATCGTGGAGTGTCATAGGCTATAATAATTTCCAAAATTAACTATGCATCTTTACTAAAACTTGAATAATGCAATCCAAGTCGCAAAAAAAATTGCTTTCATCGCGTACGCTGCGGAAACTATTGAGGATAGAACAAAACAATGTTCTACAATATTAAAGAACGTATCAAAATCTGCAAAAAAGTCCGCGATAGCATATGCCTATCTCCTACGGGTAACTCTCAATAACTGCTTTTACTTTTAAAATTGTGGATTACAAATAAATAATTTTTGTGAAGCTTATTTAGCCCATATGGTATTAATTTATATCTTTGTAAATATGTTTTTCAGAACGGAAATTTAATGTAGAATATTTGTGCCTTTTACGCTATACAGTTTTAAACAAATATCTTCCAAGATATTAGCAAAATAAAAACGCGCCGCCCCGGCAGTCCGCAGTAACTATGCGAATGCCTCGCTCGCGTCCAGCGCTGTGGGCTGTGGCATACTATTAGGTGTTCCGTGGCTGTGGTTATAAGCACGTATAAGGCCCGGTTTTCACCGAAGCGAAGCGGAGCGGAGCTGTATTTGAGTAATCAATCAGATTTCGACATTTTAACATCTCCGAAACTGAGGGGAGAGGTGATGTCGAAATGATGAAATCTGGTTGGTTATTCAAACACATCTCCACTCCGCTCCGCTTTGGTGGAAACTGGGCCTTATATGGGATAAACGGGCCGGGATAAAAATATTTTTAACGCGGAACGGAGTCCGCGGGCACTGCAAGTACTTTTATATTACTATATATATAGCTGCTCGTGCTGATTCACTGACTCATTGATCACCTCTCCTGAACAATTTTGTATCAAAAAAAATTTTTTTTACTGATCTTTTCGTATAGAGGGGAAAAATTCATTAAGAACAAAAATATGGAGAGAGCTGATGATTGAGGATTTAGAAGACAGGTGAAGAGCACAGCGAGGGTATTGGAGATAGGTGGGGGGTGCTCGACCAAATGTCATTCGAAACGTCATCCAATTGGCAGTTACCTGAAAAAAATTTCAAAATGGCGGATTCAAAATGGCCGCCATACGAATTTTGTCGATATCTCGGAAAGTATAAAAGATGGGAGAAAAGTTTCTTAACAAGAAATGATCAGGACTCGAAGGTTTATTTGATGGATAGAAAAAAAATCCAATATGGCGGAATTTATTTTTCCAAAGAAAATGTATGGGGAATGTTGAAGAGACTAACAGTTGGTAATTATGCAAGGTTGTGATGCGGATTTTCGGAGAGTTACTAGAGAAAAATATGGAGAGAGCTGATGATTGAGGATTTCGGAGACGGGTGAAGAGCACAGCCAGGGTATCGAAGATAGGTGGGGGGTGCTCGACCAAATGTAACTCGAAACGTCATCCAATTGGCACTTAGCTGAAAAAAAAATCAAAATGGCGGATTCAGGATGGCCGCCATACAAATTTCGTGTTGTTCTATCTCGGAAAGTATAAAAGATAAGAGAGTGATTTCTTTGCAAGACGTAATTAGAATTTCAAGGTCTACGGGATGAATGAAAAAAAATCAAAGTGGTTGAATTTATTTTTCCATGGAAAATGTGAATGCTACAATAAACAAGGCCTATGAAAAACTGAAAAGTATGAGAAGAGATGATGGTCTACGATTTGGATGATGATTGAGGAGTAATTTAATAATAATACGTGCTCCGAGGTAATTTCTTTTAGCCCATTGCCAATCGGATTACAATTGGCGATGGAGATGACGGCGATTCTTTTACAGGTGAGAAGACAGCCCGCGGGCCACATGTGGCCCGCGCTCCCACGCGCCCTACTAGTTACTATATATATAGCTGCTTGTGCTGATTGGCCACTGACTGACTGATTGATCACCTCTCCTGAACAATTTTGTATGAAAAATATTTTTTTCAAGGATGATGTCGTATAGAGGGGAAAAATTCATGAGGAGGAAAAATATGGAGAGAGCTGATGATTGAGGATTGAGGAGACGGGTGAAGAGCACGGCGTGGGTATTGAAGATAGGTGGGGGGTGCTCGACCAAATGTCATTCGAAACGTCATCCAATTGGCAGTTAGCTGAAAAAAAGTTCCAAATGGCGGATTCAAAATGGCCACCATTCGAATTTCGTCGATATCTCGGAAAGTATAAAAGATGGAAGAGTGGTTTCTTGACAAGAAATGATCAGGACCCGAAGGTCTATTTGATGGATGGAAAAAAGAGTTCAAAATGGCGGAATTTAATTTTCCATAGAAAATGTATGGGGAATGTTGAAGAGACTAACAGTTGGTAATTATGCAAGGTTGTGAGGCGGTTTTTCGGAGAGTTACTAGAGAAAAATATGGAGAGAGCTGATGATTGAGGATTTCGGAGACGGGTGAAGAGCACTGCCAGGGTATCGAAGATAGGTGGGGGGTGCTCGACCAAATGCAACTCGAAACGTCATCCAATTGGCAGTTAGCTGAAAAAAAAATCAAAATGGCGGATTCAAGATGGCCGCCATACAAATTTCGTGTTGTTCTACCTGGGAAAGTATAAAAGATAAGAGAGTGATTTCTTTGCTAGACGTAATTAGAATCTCAAGGTCTACGGGATGAATAAAAAAAAATCAAAGTGGTTGAATTTATTTTTCCATGGAAAATGTGAATGCTTCAATAAACAAGGCCTATGAAAAACTATGAAAGGAGATGATGGTCTACGATTTGGATGATGATTGAGGAGCACGGTCATGGATTTAAAGATAGTTAAGGGCTGTTTGAATAAAAATACACTGAACTTCATTCGATGAGGTTCACTGTATTTTTTATTCAAACAGCCCTTAACTATCTTTAAATCCATGACCGTGCTCCGAGGTAATTCTTTTAGCCCATTGCCAATCGGATTCCAATTGGCGATGGAGATGACGGCGATTCTTTTATAGGTGAGAAGACAGCCCGCGGGCCACATGTGGCCCGCGCTCCCACGTGCCCTACTAGTTTCATATAGGCCTAACTTACAGGCACTTATGACAAGTCATTACAAATATTAGTTCTTCAATGGTGATAAATATTTCACGATATTTTATAGTCCACGGCTCACTAAAATAACAAAGATCAGTAATCAAGGTTCGGTTCTCTTATTCCTTTAAAAAATAAGAAATAATATTTTAAGGTATAAATTTGTTACTTCGAACTCTTTGTACCTTAAAAGAAAGTCCAATGTGTATGTAGGTATACCAAGATAAAGGCAATAGCGATGTATTTTTGTTACCGATCTAACATTTATGTATGATTGACTAATTTAAGAATTGAACTCGCTCGCGCCTTGCACTTGTACGCGAGGACTAGCGTGTTACAACTATGCGCGCGCACCCGATACGCGAAGTTGCGAACGAACTAAAGACAGTATGCTCTTAGCGGCGCTCATGTGCTTTGCGCCAGCATCGTCGTTATGCCCGGTTGTTTAGCGGAAACCCTCCTATAAGATTGCGTTGTTCGACGAGTTTTGAGAGTCAATTAATATTACTTACTTGGGTAAAGTTGTTTGTTTCAAAACTTCATTTGTTTGTAGCTCTTTATCCACAAATCACAAGGACTTAGTCTGGACAGCGCTCTTCTGGACATAGGCACTTCGATATTTAGCAGAGGACAGGCCTACGTTGCGCTCTCCAGGGTTAAAACCCTAGACGGAGTACACCTTATTAATCTAGACCCTAGTCAAATTAAGGCACTAGATAGTTCTATAATAGAATACTAGCTGACCTGGCAAACGTTGTTTTGCCCTTAAGGATATAAAAAAATAGATAAATTGAGATTTAAGCTATCCTATCTTTTAAGTTAGAGCAAACTGCACCCTGTGTGCGAATTTTATTAAAATTGGTTAAGTGGTTTAGGAGTCTATTGAGGACAAACATTGTGACACGAGATTTATATATAATAGAAATATAACCGCCTGAGATCCCTATATCGCCCGGACTTAGCTAATTTAAGCATAAACAGGAAGCGTACTAAAAAGGTAGCAGATAATGAATGGGCAATGCGCACTATTATCTCTAACATTCAAGAGAGAGAAGAAAATAGTATAAAAAAGAAAATCACGCAGCAGAAACGCAAGAAAAAGCTTTAAACTCAGTACCTGCCAAGTCTTCTTTACAAAAAGTAATGATATCCCACCAAAAACATAAATGTAAAAAAAGGAGAGCCAAGTTCAATAGAAAAATTATGCTTGGCTGTCGGCTTCGCCGCAAAAAGAATGGAGATCTAAATGAGTGCCAAGTTCTATGTAAAATCGAAATTTGTGTTTATAGGAACAAAAAAACAATATGAACAATTATTAAACTTTATTTTTTTGCTTTATTGAATACCTATAACAATTGCTGTTATTCAAAAATGTTAGATCTTAAAGTAGGTTAGATTTGACTTGGCGAGTTTTTATCGGAATTAAAATGTTGTATAACTTTATAAAATGACTGATGTAATGAAAACTGGCCAAGTCAAATCTAACCTACTTTAAGATCTAACATTTTTGAATAACAGCAATTGTTATAGGTATTCAATAAAGCAAAAAAATAGAGTTTAATAATTGTTCATATTGTTTTTTTGTTCCTATAAACACAAATTTCGATTTTACATAGAACTTGGCACTCATTTAGATCTCCATTCTTTTTGCGGCGAAGCCGACAGCCAAGCATAATTTTTCTATTGAACTTGGCTCTCCTTTTTTTACATTTATGTTTTTGGTGGGATATATATATACATTAAACACCCATATAATACATATATACATATATCTACTATTACATGAGCATTTTCCGTTACTATTTGCATACAGATAGATAATACTGGTACAAGCGACTTTTGAAGATTGCGATGGATTTAGAGTGACGGATTTCATGCGGCAGACTATTCCACAGTTTCACGGACTTGCGATTCGCGAATGAATCGCCGTAGTAACGCGAGCTACTAACTGGCACATGCAAGCGATTGTCTTTACACGATCTTAGATGTTGGCGTTCAACGTTCGAGCCGAGGTAGGTGAAGCGCTGCTTTAGGTACGAAGGAGTTTGAGGGTTGTGTTGTAATATTTATATGTAAACTATTTTTATGTACCTATTAGATTTGATATGACGTGATGATGTTAGAAAGAAAAAGTATAAAAAATAAATGTCAGATATAAACTGAACTATGGTTTTATTATAGTTACAATTTTAATTAAAATATTAAAAATACAAATATAACAGGTTGTAAAGAATGGAGTAAAGGAAGGTGAGCAAGTGAAGATTACGGCGGAGTCTGATTGGAAGCCATTTCAGACGAGCTCGGTATTCGGACACGTGGTCAAATTTACGTAGCCCGAAAATAAATTTAATGAACAGGTTTTGCAGGCGCTCAAGCTTGTTGAGCTGCTCCTCAGTTAAGTCAGGATAGGAAGAATCAGCATAGTCTAAGATTGGAAAAAGAATAGAATGAGCTAAGGAGATTTTTGTTTTAGTGGGAAGAAAATGTTTCCAACGCCTAAGACACCCCAGTGTCGCGAAGACTTTCCGACTTACTTCAGCTAATTGGGGTGCCCACGACAAGGACTCATCAATGTTAATGCCGAGGTTCTTTACGCACGATCTCACATCCAGAACTGCTGCACCGAGCTGGACCGGAGGTAGAGCACTGAACGTGATCTTATTGAGTTGCCTGGGACCACCTATGAAAGCAACTTGGGTTTTTTTAGGATTAACATGCAACCCAAAAGATTCACTCCAGGAGTTGATAGTCTCCAGATCACGATTCAACTGCTCTATAGCCATGCTAAGATCATGAGAAGGTGCAGCAGTATAGATTTGTAGATCGTCAGCACTCAGCATAAAGGTGATAGGAGCAGGAAAGAAGGTTAGTGACTGTGTTAATATAGATAGCAAAAAGGAGAGGGGATAGAACACCACCTTGCGGCACGCCAGCTGAGATAGGAGTGTAAGAAGAAAAGCGGTATTTACTTAGTAGTTATATTTTTTTTTAAATGTTTATGATGAGATCAGATAAAATGCTAATTTGCACATTATTAAGGATTTTAGCCACCGGTACCATTCTATTAAAAATTCTTAAAAACTTGTGGTTGATTTTTTAAAGTGACAACTATTATAGACCTCTAATATAGCAGTTTTATAAATTACTTTTGTAACACAATAGACTCATTCCACCAACATAATTATAAAGTTGTCGCCGGCGAAAACTAGATGGCGCTACTGGTACCTTACATCGCGCGTGAGTTTCATCGTGTCAGCAACATAAGACGACCGCGGCGGCTATGATCATAGAGTAGTATGGTATATAAGGGTATAGAGTTATCACTCTAGAAAAATTGTGGAAGTATGGAAACTAGCGCTCCAAGCGAATTGTGGCCGAACTAATTTTCTCGAATATATAACTATAACCTATTCGCTATGGGCATATATAGCTCCTTAAGTACCAATACATATTATTTTTTATTTTTGAGGTTAAACAATTTAACACAAGTTTTACTCCTTTCAGAATGAAGTTATATACAATGTTAAATATTTAATTTTGGTTACTGAAAAGGAGTAAAACTTGTGTTAAGACGAATGGTCAAGCAAATGACCTTGGGCATTTGGACGCGGAGCTACCGCCATCTATTTATGATTAGTAGTTCAATGTAGCGTGCAACTGCATTCGGTTGTCTTACCGCTAGATGGCGCATTTAGCGATTTATTCGAGTTGGGCAGACAGAGTAATAACGAAGAGAATACCTACATTTTTTTTCGAATTGTAAATAAATATACATAGAATACCTACCTTATTTTTATTTTATCCCCGTTTAACCCCTATAACATGTATGTCCCGTATTATATGTATCTTGAATACGGCTCAAACGATTTCATGAAATTTGGACTGGGGGTGGTTTCGGGGGCGATAAATATATCTAGCTAGGTTATATTTATACAAAAAAGCAAATATTACAAAACTTTGATTAAAAAACAGGGTGGTCTTTAGTTGGTGACCCGTAGCGGAGGGGGGTGGGAGGGAGGTAAAGGGGAGGGTGGAGTGGGGGGGTCTATCCCCCCAAGCCAAACCCGTAGAATCTTAATAGTTTTCGAGAAATAAATATTTAAAGTTCAAAAATTTTGAGGTTAATTATGATAACTTAAATAATTACTTTGACAGATAGCTCTAAAATAGGGACCAATTCGGAATTGTGACGTCTCCGGCGCTGCGGGAAGTGCAGCCTCTTCGCCCTTGCGTAGCAAAGCACAGGCACCCATGACCCACACTCATCTCCACAGCCCCGGCGTGCTGGCCGCCTTCGGCGACCAGCCTCGGCCGCTCCGGCTCGCCCGGGGGATGCACTCCCTCCGCGCCTCCGGTTTAAAAAAACACTCTAGGGGTAGGACAAACAAGCCTGCGTGGTGTCGGGGTAAGGCAATTAGATTTCTTGACATGTTCGTTTTTAGGGTTCCATACCAATTTGGTAAAAATGGAACCCTTATGGTGAGACTTTCTCCGTCTGTCCGTCCGTCCGTCCGTCTGTCACACTCGATTATTTCAGTAACTATTCAAGCTATCGATCTGAAATTTAGAATAGTAATAGATAATAGTGACGCGACGTTATAGCAATCGTAAAAATTTGAAAATTGTTTTTATTTTTCTTTAAAAAGGGGGGAAAACCGGGTCGCCGAAATTTCAAAATGAGATAACAATATTGAGTGGGGTATCATATGAAAGGGCGTTACTTTTATATCCTAAAACCAATTTTTATTTATTTTTATGCCTGATAGTTTTTGATTTATTGGGCAAACTGTCGAAAAAAATACCGTTCCCCCCCCCTTATCTCCGAAGTTTAGCATTCGAAAAATCTGAAATAAATATGATCAATAGAAGTTAACGTATATTTTACAGGAAAAATAAATTCAACCGTCTAACTATTATACTTTTTTTGCTAATAACAATAATCCGCCGAAAACAAAGTTAGGTTTGCGGTTTGCCAACAAAAGTACTTATATGTAAATTTAACTCGTAAAATCATGAACACAATATTTCTTTATTTACATAAAATTTTTAGTTTTCACCTTATTTCACATTTGCACAGCTCACCAAAAGAAGAAATAATATATTTTTCACTTTTTTTCGAAATCGAACCCTAGTCACACAACAATCGACATGTACACAGTACAACGGTACCAAAATGTCAAAATGTACAAAAAATACTCTGTGATGTCAAATCATAACACACGCGCGCACTGCCAAAATGCCTGTGCGCGGAACGGCGACGCGGCATGAGTTGCGCCGAACTGGCAACGTTGCATCCGTAACTAAACGCCTGATTAATTTTGTGAGCAAATACTTTATTAGTGGAGTTTGATTTACAGTAGGCACCAAAGAGCTTTTATGATATAACTTCTATTTTGCAATACTGTTTGTCACAAATGGAACTTGGATAACAAGATACAAAATAAAGAAACATGTATGCAAAGATTCATGATAAACGGATTAGCCAAACGAAAAAAAAATCCATCTTAAGATATTCATCTTACGCAAGTCATAGCACTTTCTAAATTGTATTTTCTGATTAGTGAGTAAAGATCACCAAAAATATCGAACACAACAAGATACTTCAAGATACGCTTTATAATAACACAAAATTGCTGTAGTTCTCTAATCTGTAATTTAGCTGAAAAACATCGCCTAAAAGACGTCTAAAAACGCATTTTGCTTTACCATTCGTCTTAAAGTGAAAATAACAAACTACATTCAATTTCTTCTTTTATTTATTTTATGTACACAATTCAGAACAAAATCGACTCACACCACTTAAGTCTTATAAAAGATTCACATTTTTATACCAACTATATAAAAATAAATCACTCATAACACTATATACACAGAAACACTTGTAATCAATGAATAAACCAGGAAATTAGTTTTGTTATTACGCCTAAAAAAACAACACTAAACAAGACGCGAAACTTCTGTCAGTTGTCACTTGTCACCTTGTCACTTATCAATATGACAATTTCATGACATTGACAACCGACATATGACAGTGTGGCGAAATTTTATCTCAATAAATCACTGAAATATCAGTATTTTTATAAAACGGGAGAAAAAAATCTAAACAAATAAAGTAAATAAATAATTACTTTTTACAATATTCTGATTACAATCTTGTCTATAAATCTCTATATTTAAGTCCTTATTTAAATGAAAAAACTGCGTCAAAGGGAACGTATTGTAGTTCAACATAAAAGGGCTGCCAGTGTAAAAAAAACAGTAGTGTGGCTACTGCGAAATTGTTAACGCCATCTATTGATTAGTGGCCGAATTATAACAGATACGTGTTCCATCAATTTATTCTAAATGAAAACACCGTGGCTATGATGATCATCAAGACGCGCCCGACTGCCGTCGTGCGCACACGTATTGCGCCGGCGTTCGGGCCCGTAAGTTTCGGTTCGGCGACTGCTTCTCCGAAACTATTGCTCCCACGGCTGGTGTTGGGAACAACACGTCGCCTTCGTCGACGTCCGGATACCGACTTGCCACCAGCGGCATCACCGGTACCCGGGCCCGGCGAGGCGTGGCGTGCCCACGCCGCCGCTAGGGCCACGCCAGAGGCAGCTCCGCCACGCGCATACGCCATCCGCGACCCGAAGCCACGCCCGAGCGTGAGTACGAAGCCGCGCACCGAGCGCGTGTACGCGATCCCGTATCACCCGCGACACCCGCGTCTTGCGCAAGTCCGAGCGCGCCCGTGCGCGCGCTTGCGTGGCGCGGCATAACGCTCGGAGCGATGCCGCGCCCCCCCGCACACAATCCTGCGGCGTCCCAGCGGCGCGCCACTCGGCCGCGCCCTCTGCGCCACAAGATTTTCGTTAAGTCTCCCAACGCCGAGTTGATGGACGCGGTCAGGTCGCTCGCGGCCGACCGCGCCACCGCCACCACCAGCACCACACCATCGCCAGGCCCAGCGCAGGGAGCCGGGGAGGAGCGCTTTGCAGCGAGCCCCCTCACCCCTGGTTCTCTCCCGCGCGCCGTCCGTCGAGGCCGTCGGTTCTATAGCGACGGCCTCAACCTCATCTGCGCCGACGCAGGCCGCGGCCTCCGCGCCGCCCGCCGCCTCGGCCGCACCCGGACGTACCGCACCGCAGCGCGCTGCGACGGTTGCACCGTCGTCCGCTGCACCGGTGCCTCAACCGCGCTCGCCGCGCTACCCCGCGCCGCGCCCGCCACCGCCCGCTATCCCTGTGGGTCGCTTCCCCTCCCCGACTAAGGGTCGAGCAGAAGCCCCGCAGGCGACCATCACGCCGCCAAGCATGCCGCGTCTCTCGCCGGGCTCGCCGATGGAGACGTCGTCGAGTCCGACATTCGCGGCTGCCGTCGCGAGCGCGGCCCAGAGGCCATCGCGGCCGCGCACTCCGCCGGCCAGCGCCGCCTCCGGCTCCGCTGCCGCTACGACGCCCGCCGCCGCCGTGTCGACCGCCCATGCCGCGTCGACCTCCGCTACCGCTGCTGCTCCCGCGAAGAGACCGGCCGCCCGATACCCTCCGCTCGTCGTGGAGGTGCTTCCGGACTGGCCGACGCACTTCCGGGAGCTGAAAAAGATACTTGGCCACGCACCCAACGGGCGCCCCTTTGGCAAGGGTGTCCGATTTATACCGAGGACGGACCAGGAGTACCGCGCCATCCAGCGCTACTTAACGCAGCTGGAAAGCGCCGCGGGACTCTCCTGGTTCTGCTACTCGCTGCCCGCCGAGCGCAGCGTCAAGGTAGCGATCCGCGGCCTGCCGGCCAACACGGAGCCGGCTGACGTCGAGAAGGAGCTGCGCGAGCTCGGGTACGTCCCGGAGCACGTGCGCACGATCCCCGCACGCCCGGGCAGACCGGGATGCCTGATGTTCGCGCAGCTGCAGCGGACACCGGACGTCGTCCCGGGCATCTACGAGGTGCATGAGCTCCTCTGCATGCCCGGGATCACCATCGAGGCGTGGCGCGGCCGCAGAGGCCCCGCGCAGTGCCACCGGTGCCAGCAGTTCCGGCACTCGTCGCACAACTGCCACCGGCCGGTGGCCTGCGTGTGCTGCGGGGAGGGGCACCCAGCGAGGGACTGCACGCGCCCACGAGAGGAGCCGCCGACGTGCGCCAACTGTAAAGGCGCACACACGGCGAATAACGCGGCCTGCCCTGTGTTCCGCAGGGAGTCGCGCAATCGCCGTGCGGGCACCGTCGCGCGCACCGCAACAGCGGCGCCCGCCGTGACATCTGAGGCTGACGCGCCTGGCTCGCTCATGGCTGCCGCCAACCAGCCACAGCAGCAGCCAGGCCGCAAGCGCCGCCGACAGCGCCGAGGCAAGCGCGCGGGCTCGCGCCAAGACGCGCCGCCCACGACCGCGCCGTCCTCGGTCGCGCCGCCCAAAGCCGCGCCGTCAACAACGGCGGCGCCGCGCCCGACGCCGCAGCCGCAGCCTCCAGTGCCGCGGCCCATACTTAGACGCCCGACGGTGGCACCTCCAGCGCCTCCACAACAGACACAGTCCAAGACCACCGTGGTCGCTGCCCCCGAGCCCCGGGGGACGAAGGCGAAGCGCGTGGCTCTGCCGCAGCCGGCACCTCAGCCGGCGCGCGGCACCTTGGACGCCAGAACGACCCGCATCATCGGCACCCTGCACCAGGTGTTGATGGCGATCCAGGAGCAGCGCGACCCGATCCCGCTGCTCGTGGCGTGCATCACGGAGCTCCTGCATGGTTGAGCTCCGCATCGCATTCTGGAACGCCGACGGGCTTTCTTCGCAGAAAGCCCGTCTCCTAAAGCACCTGCTCTCTCAGCGTCAAGTGGACATCGGCCTGATCAACGAGACTCACCTCAGACCAGTAGACAAGTTGAAGGTTTCCGGATACTATGTCTACCGGGAGGACCACACCTCGCCGATCGGGACTGCTTATCGGGGATTAGTAGCAGTTTTGGTCCGTCGGAATGTCATCCATCAGCTGCTGCCAGTACCACAACTGCAGACGTCGTACGCCCTCGGCGTGGAGGTCTGCGTCGACCGCCAGCCCACCCGTGTGTTCGCTTTCTACAAGCCCCCGACGCATCGACTCGCAGTGGCTGACGTCCGCACCTTGCTGGACTCGCCACTTCCCACGATCATCGCCGGGGACTTCAACGCGAAGCACACGGCGTGGAACTCCAACATCGTGTCCCCGGATGGCAGACGCCTCCTGGACGATGCAGACCGCCACGGCTACGAGGTGCTAGGGCCAGAGGTCCCGACGCACTACCCGTACTGTGCAGCCCTCACACCGGACGTCATCGACATCGCCGTTACACGCGGCCTCGCCGCGTCGCCGTCGATCGACGTCCTGGATGACCACCTCATCTCCGACCACCAACCTGTCCTCTTGACGCTGAAGAGCGTGCCGATGATGACGAAGATACCTTCTCCGAAACATCGCCAGGACTGGCGAGCCTTCGCCGACTACATGGCGGAGCACACGCCGTCCTTCCGAGTGGAGACCCCCGCAGACGTCGACCGCCTCGCGACGGACCTCAGCGCGACTCTGTCCACCGCGCTTCGAGAGTCCAAGCTCGACGCTGCTACCACTCGCAGGCCTCCACACCTCCCGGCCTTTATCCAGGCGATGATTGAGGAGAAGAGGAAACTGCGACGGCGATGGCAAGTCCGGCGGTGCCCGATCATGAAGACGCGGCTCAACGCTCTGGCCGCCAAGATCTCGGAAGCGCTGGAAACAGTAGCTGTTGAGTCTTGGCATCGCACCATCGAGCGAGCCGGCGACGACTGGTCCGGCCTCCACCGCCTCTGCCGCCACCTCTCCGGGAAGCCCACTCCGATTAGGCCTCTCCTGGCCGGTGACGGAACCCCACGTTACCGTGCCGAAGACCGAGCGGAGATTTTCGCCGACTTCCTGGAGACGCAGTTTACACCGAATCCGACCACTGATGTGCAGCACGTTGACACCATCGAGCGACACTTGGAGACTTACTTCGAGACGCCGATAGCGCCGACGGAAGATCCCGTCGTGTTCTCCCCTGGGCAGGTCCACCGGATGATTCGGCGGACTAAACTACGGAAAGCGCCCGGTCCCGACCGCATCACCAATGAAGCTCTGCGCCATCTACCACAGCGATCCATCGCGGCGATGGCGCGGCTGTTCAACGGCGTCCTCCGCACCGGGCACTTCCCGTGTTCGTGGAAGCTCGGCCGAGTCATTATGATACCGAAACAGGGGAAGAACATCTTGCTGCCTGGGAGCTACCGTCCCATCACGCTGCTGTCGACGATATCGAAAGTCTTCGAGAAGTTGCTGCTGCTGCACATCACGCCCCACCTTCAGCCACGCGACGAGCAGTTCGGCTTCCGTGCCGAACACTCCACCACGCTCCAAGTCTCGCGAGTACTGCACCACCTCGCTGCCGCTTATAATAAGCGGGAGCACTCTGTTGCAGTATTCCTGGACATGGAGGCGTTTGATCGCGTCTGGCATGCCGGCCTCGTCTACAAGCTGTCCACGTCTACTACTCCTCGTCGAGTAGTCAAGACTGTGGCCACCTTCCTGCAAGATAGACGTTTTCAAGTGGCGGTTGAAAACGTGCTGTCCGCAGAACGACCTATCCGTGCCGGCGTGCCCCAGGGAAGCTGCCTGTCGCCCGTCTGCTACAGCAGATACACGGACGACATCCCAGTGGTCGGCGGCGCCATGCTGGCGCTCTACGCCGACGACGCTGCACTTGTTACCACCTCGTTGAACGCCCCACACGCAGCCATCAAGATGCAGCGTGCACTGGACGCACTTCCCACATGGCTGAAGGACTGGAGACTGAAGGTCAACGTGGCGAAGACTCAGGCGATTTCCATCGGGCGGGCTGTCACTTTGCCGCCCCGGGTGTCGCTTCTGGGAGAACCTGTCGATTGGACCCCGACGGCTAAATACCTCGGCGTGACCATCGACAGGAAGCTCTCGATGCGGCCCCACGTGAAGAACGTGGTAGCGCAGTCGCGCGCCGTGCGAGGCCTCCTGCGCCCCGTGCTGGCGTCCCACCTGCCTCTCCGTGCGAAGCTGTGCCTGTACAAGGCATACGTCCGCACGCGACTCACTTACGCGGCCCCAGCCTGGTTCGCGCTGGTCAGCGAGCCGGGCCGCAAGTCGCTGCGGGCGCAGCAGTCGCTCGCGCTCCGCACCATCGCCGGAGCGCCACGCTTCGTGCGGAACCAGGTCATCTCCAGGGACCTGCACATGGAGAGCCTCGACGACCACGTTCGCCGCCTGAGCACCTCAATGTTCGCGCGCGCCGACGGAGCGCGGTCCCAGCATCTGCGGGGCATCGCGCCATACCATCGGCGGCCGCCGGATATCAGAGGTCTGCCACGTGACCTGACGTCGACATGAGACCACAGCGCTTCCTCGCCGCTGGCTGACGGGCGCCCACCGGGACATCACTGGCGGGCACGACCTCGCTGAGCGGCGGGTTGCAAGCTACCAACAGGACTTACCTCCACTCCGCTGCGCTCGCAGATCGCTCGCGATATCACGCGGGCTTGTATCGCAGCGCGGCGGAGTCACCGGATCTGACACCAAGGACCAGCAATGGTCCCACCCAGTGCCCCGCCTGTAGTTGCAGGCGGCGCCGAGACCATCGAAAGGGGCCATCGCCCCGAACGATTACCCCGGGACCCCTGTAAGGGGTCCCACCCAGTGCCCCGCCTGTAGTTGCAGGCGGCGCCGAGACCATCGAAAGGGGCCATCGCCCCGAACGATTACCCCGGGACCCCTTACAGGGGTCCGCGTGGATGACCTGGGATGTGATGATCATCTCACAAGCTTACTACGGTGCTTCAGCGTGTGCTTTCCACTAGGAGACACTCGCCGGACTCCGCAGTTATAAAGTTAGCTTTCGAGTTGAGCTTCCAATTGTCGCTTCCACTGCGTGGGACGTCAGTGCGGGACTCACAGCCGTTTTCACTAAACCTAGGAAACGCCTAACGGTGGTTCCCAGGCCAATATTCGATCTATCTTCCATCTGCCCTACCAGAGATATCAATGTGACATTAGCTTCATACAAATTATGTCAAAATTCTATCTCTAGTAAGGCAAACCATGGATAGATTGAATATTGGGAACCGCCATAAATCGAATGCTTAAGCCGATAGGTGACAGTTTTTACCTACAACAACTGTCACCTCAGGGCTACTTCTTTCATACAGGTTACTCTCTTAATAATAAATTCATAAACAAAATAAAAGTTCCTTCCGTAACCTCCGGTGTTTCAACTCGACCCGACTTCCGACGTACAAATACTCTTCACCGTTACAATCTGGCATCCCAACGTGTGACGTCACCTTCAACCTGGCGAATAACACCGGCAAATTGAACACCACAGGCCCAAAGTTCTACGTCACCAAATCAGGTCGAACATCGACGTTACGACAAAGGAAGAAACTAAGTATGGCGCTGACGGCAGAACAATTTCAAAAGCTGTTAGACCAAAATCATCAGCAGCAGCAGGCCCTCATCGCCGCTTTAGCAGTGTATCAGTGTGTCAGTGACTATAGCAGCAAGAACAAAGAAAGAATTGGTCGTAAAAATTAAAATAAATAGCAGACACGATAGGAATTTTGGAAATTAAACGCCTGAGGTTGTAAAGCAGAGGTTCAACGTGAGCGAAGCCGCGGGCGTCCGCTAGTATAATATATTATTGCGCTTTATTAAAGACAAATTGTAATCACAAAATTCACCTTGTGTTACTTATCTATGTTCACAAATGTACCTGATCACAGAATCATTGGCCAATTTGACAGGTACCAGCGGGGATGGCGCCATCTGAGATTAGTTTTGCCCGTGCCTCCCCATTCAAATTTAGAGTTCATTGAAATTACTTATTTGGATTTCATTTGTAAATAAGCAGCTATAACATCAGATTAAGCCTGATAGCCTGACCAGGAAATTGAAAAAAAACTCCTGTGAGTGTGCTAATGACTTATTTTAAAAAAATAGAAGAAAAAGTGTAGAAAAAAACTAGTTTTATTTATTCCGCAACATGGCGAGGTTTTTATTTTCCTGCTCAGGCTAAAAAAGAATTATAATTATATTCATTATTACTATTCTATTATAAACTCAAACAACTGCATTACTTAAGTAACTGAATTAAATAAATATTAGAATAATAATAAATAATAATTATAGATGGCATATAAAGCAATAGTGTTTTAAAGTTAGGACTTGAATATTATTGTTTTATAAATAAATATAATAAAACTTTATTGAAGGAAGGATATTAAAAGAATAAAATAAAATTGTACGGTTGTTGTTTGGGAATCTATAATTTATGGCGGTTCCCAATATTCGATCTATCCACGGTTTGCCTTACTAGAGATAGAAATTTGACGTAACTGTTATGGACCTTATGTCAAATTTCTATCTCTAGTAGGGCGAACCACGGATAGATCGAATATTGGGAACCGCCAATAATAAATAATAAAGTCTTGCAGTCAACAGACTTATGACTTGCTAGTGATAAGAGTATCTAATCAACTATCGTTTTTAATTACTCTTACTTATTTCTGACTTCATTAATTCATCAAAATCGGTCACACTTTCTCTAGTTTTAGCAAGTGATTTATTTAAGCCACTTCTGCGTTTCTGATACGTACCGCTAAGGTGTGGAACACCCTTCCAGCTTCCGTGTTCCCAGCCAAGTACAATCTGGTTGCCTTCAAGAGAAGAGTGAATAGACATTTTCTAGACAAGCGCTCTCCATCCTAGACCTCATCATTTCTGTCCATTGGACATGATTAAATATATAGTAAAAAAGAGAGAGATATTTTTTTACGCTAAAAGGTATAGGTATTATACAATTAATGCATGCCTCTGTAGACTGCAAGTACCTTATAAACTTGCGCTAAAGTATTAAAATTGTGTTATTAATTTATGTATAGTTTAGCGATTAGCAATAACTGGTTTTTATTAATATTAGGGTTCCATACCAATTTGGTAAAAATGGAACCCTTATGGTGAGACTTTCTCCGTCCGTCCGTCCGTCTGTCACACTCGATTATTTCAGTAACTATCAAAGCTATCGACTTGAAATTTGGAATAGTTTTAGGTAATAGTGACCCAACGCCATTGCACTCATAACATATTGAAAATTGTTTTTATTTATATTTAAAAAGGGGGGAAAACCGGGACTTCGAGTTTTCAAAATGAGTGACAAATATTGAGTGGGGTATCATATGAAAGGGCGTTACTTGTGTATTCTAAAACCGATTTTTATTTATTTTTATGCCTGATAGTTTTGGATTTATTGAGCAAACTGTCGAAAAAAATACCGTTCCCCCCCCCCTCTTATCTCCGAAGTTTATCAATCGAAAAATCTGAAATAATTATGATTAATAGACATTAATGTATATTTTACAGGAAAAATAAAATCAACTCCCTAACTATTATACTTTTTTTGATAATAACAATAAACCACCAAAAACAAAGTTACGTTTGCGGTTCGCCAACAAAAGTACCTACATGTAAATTATACTCGTAAATTCATGAACAAAAGTGATTCTTTCAATGTTTTACTTCTTTTATGGTATGGAACCCTCGGTGCGCGAGTCCGACTCGCACTTGGCCGGTTTTTTGTATTAAAAAAAGTAACATCGTACCGTTAAAATTGTAAAATTAAACCTACCTAAGTAATGTTCAGGTCACATGTAAAATGTAATTTTCAAAGTAAACAAAAATAACATTTCCATACATAGGTTGTATGGAAATACTATTATTGTTTACTTTGAAAATTACATTAAAGACGTGTTTATTTGTTACGAAAGATAATTTTGTGAAACGCACATCTTTTACTAGTAATTATTATATCTACGATAAAGAGTAATAATATTACAGAAATAAAACTTGGTTCCGTCAAAGATTGTTTCCTTCTTTCATACATTCTCTGACCTACCTTCTTTCTTTACCAGAACTGAATATACCTCTATCCTATTCTATAGAAGGCTTAACATTTTAGAGATCCTTCCCTCAAATGAGAAAAATGGAACCCCTGTATGAGCATTTTTGTCGCCTGTACAGCCATTAGTACAGCTACTTAGTTATCAAGGTATATATAGTATGGTCCTTTAGATATATCTACAGATCTTTGAAGCCCAAACATGAATTCGGCATTATTTCGTTTTTGTAAACTCAAAATCTGTAGGGTACCTACTTAGTTTTTCGCTGTCCGAAAATCATGTAAAAAAATCTTAAAGTAGTTAATATAAAAATTACCTATTTGTTATGAACACCTTATAAAATAAATTAACATGGATTCTACAGAATACATTGCTATTATCTTAAAAGTAGGCGTTGACATAATATGTTATGAAAACTGATAATAATAGCCTATGATTTAAATTTCGGTGCTCGAGTTCGACTCGCACTTGACCGGTTTTTGAGGGTTATAAGGTTGTAATAAGAGTAGGTATTAACTGGATAAATAAACATACGAATAAACAAAAGCCCACTGAAGCCTTCCACCAGACATAACTAGTAATATTTTGTATATTCAGTTTGAGCTTTTTAATAAAATACGAACATGTATAGATATTTCACTCCACGAAGACGCGCCCCACTCTGTAAAAATCGCTTGTGTTTCATCCGATGCGTGTGGAGTTTGACAGAGTAGGACGCGTCATCGTGGATTGAAATATCTTTAGATTTTACGACATTTATTTAGATGTTTGTTTGTACTATGTAGATAGATTAGGATTTATTATAAGTAATAAAAAGACGTGTCATTTATTAAACATTTTATTACCATTAATTATGCATACAACTATGTTGTTTATTTAATTTATATAATTTAATATATATATCACAATAAATAGTTCCGAATCATAGCAGCTAATCTTTTACTACAAACAAATGTCTCTTTGGTCCAAAATCATTCGTTTGCCACCATGAGTCAATTTACCAGAGTTCTTAATTATTGTTTGGTTATCAAGTCTTTAAGAATATGGTTCCCGTTATGTAACATTATTAATAATACTTTTTTCTCTTTCCTAAGTATATAACTAATCATATTTAAAGTTTGATTACACAAAACTGAAGCAAGGAATTTGGTTTTTGGAAATTGTGGTTCTTAGCTACATTTGGTTAATATCGGTCCAGCAGTTTTAGAGTATCAGCTCTCTTCCAAAATTAATGAAATGATAAAAGAACTTAAAAATAACACATTATTTATAACATTGTAGGTATAAGTCTTAGGTATACTATGTTATTTTGATCTACGGTTAGGGCCGGATACCTTACACGACATACATTGATATTCTTATCGCGTGAGTGTCTTCACATTAATTTGCAATAAGAACTCGCTGTGTTAGCTATTACGTCATTGTTATTGGAAAATTCACAGTTTACAATTTAATATTGCTGACAGAGAGATCGCTGGGAGAGTGAGTTTGTTAATACCCGTAGCATAACAATGGACCACATTATAGGAAAATTATATAATATACCTTAAATTGATAACCTCTAACTATATTAAAAAGGAATATAGATGGCTGTTACTATTTTATTAAACCATTCGATAGGGCCTGTTAAGGTTAATAAATATCACTAACACATTATATCTGAGCTGAAAATTTCTAATTTGCTACTAGATAATGAAAACTGTTACAAAAATTTCAAAAGAAGTCAAAGTTCTTAGTCATTTTGAAAGAAGTAGTTGTTAAAAAAAATTAGGTAGACATGATGCATAATAAACTCGCCGGCATATTTAGCGGAACATAAAAAAAAGGTCCATAATTAAAAAAATATGGTTTTATTTTAAAATCAACTTACTACACTTCTTTTGTTATTTAAAGTTTCATTTGTTTTTACTTAAAATGAGATCACATTAAGAACAGATTTTGCGAGTAAAGGCTATTCGTGAAAAATGGTACATTTTTGAACTTTTCACGTAACCTGGAAAAGTGAAATTTAATATGATGATCGATGGTCTCCTGGGATAGTCTCCGCCATTCCTCAACTACGGCGATTCGCAGTTCTCCCACGTTGGCAGGAGCTGGAATTCTGGACTTAACTTTTCTTTTCAGCAAGTCCCAAACGTGCTCTATTGGGTTCATATCTGGTGATCTCGCCGGCCACTCCATAACAGTGATATTCATATCATTAAGATAAGCTTGAGTTACCCGAGCGGTATGCGGTAGAGCATTATCCTGCATAAAAACAAAATCGTCACCGATATATGGGGCAAACGGTACGACATTTTCTTCTAAAACTTCTCTGATATAGCGGTCTGCAGTCAGACTCCCTCTGTCAATCACTACCAAGTCTGTGCGAGCTCCCAAACAAATGCCCGCCCAAACCATTATTGATCCACCACCGTATGCAACTGTAGTTTCAAAATTTGTCTGAATATATCGTTCTCCTTTGCGTCTGAATATTCTTTGCCTGCCGTCAATTTGATTTAAGAGAATTCTGCACTCATCACTAAACAATACTTACTCCATTGGTCCGCGTTCCAAAGTCGATGTTCCTGAGCAAAAGTTAACCTGTTTCTACGATGATTTACCTCGAGCCTTGGAGCCTTGGCGGGCACAAATGAACCCAAACCAGCTTCTTCGAGCCTTCTTCGTACCGTACGCTCACTTACGGTTACACCCCTCACTGCTTCTAACTCATGTCGGGCTTGGACGGCCGTCAAACGGGGGTTCCTACGTACACGAAGCCGAATGAAACGATCATCCCTACTCGAAGTGCGTCTTTTTCGGCCTTGTCCTGCTCTTCTCACATAAGTACCGGTCTCCCTGAACCGTTGGATACTGCGATGGATCGTTGAAACTGGTCGACGAAGATCTCTGGATATCACTCTGTAGGTTTGACCATTGCTTCGCATTTCGAGTGCCCTGGCAATCTCCGTTGGGGCTAAGTCAGGCATAATTCAGTCATCAACTCCAGAAAGATACGCGATTAAAAAAAACTAACAAAAAACAGTATTTCAATGAAATTTTAAATCAAACTCATAAGGAAGAAATACTCGAAGTTTGCTCCAGATAAGGTGTATTTGAATAAAATTAAAACAATTGCATAAAATGTGATGTTCAGTTGTTTTCTTAATTTGAAAATATTACTTTTTAAATTAAATAACGTATAAACCAGCCAGCAACTTTATATGATACTGATATCAAACCTTTTTTTTATGTTCCGCTAAATATGCCGGCGAGTTTATAATGCGAAGCGTTAATAATGCAATATCTTGCCAACCATACTTTTATTTCAGTAAATTTACACTCTTAAATTATTAAAATATTGCATTATTATTAAGTCTTGCCCACGCTAATGAAACAGAGAGGGGAAGGCTTTTAACTAAATGGAAAAGTAAGCATTAAAATACTTTTAAGCCTGATGTCAATTATTTATCAAGCACTCAACACTTTTAAGGGTTTCCTAGCCAAAATATAGCAATAAAATATAATTCAATAGTTATAAACCCCTACGCTTTTAATTCAACATTTATATTGGTACGCGTGAAGCACTACCGTCAGTACATATGTCAATCCACGAAGACGCGCCCCCTCTTACAAAATTGCCTATGTTTCATTCGATTCGTATGGAGTTTGATAGAGTGGGGCGCGTCATCGTGGATTGAAATAGGTATTTATAATCACACGCCAAAATTGCTATAAGTACATCATTTTGGAAATGAGCTGATACTCTAACAATGCTGGACCACCAACCAAACATAAACCAAAACATAACATTTTAAATGAAAATAGAGCATCGAAATTAGTCCATCCATTTGAGAGTACGACTCCACAGACGAATGTCACAGAACTCACAGACATACAAACAGACATCAAACTTATAAGAGGGGTTTTTGCGTTGGGGGTTAAAAAATAACCGATTTCGTGTGAACGTACTTATGTCACCAGCTTACAAGTTACTACCCCGAGTTATACTCGTTCCTATTTCAAGTGGTTACGAAAGATCCTAAAATCATTGATCTATAAAATTTTCCAAAATTGTTTTCTCTAATTTTCTTGAAAATGAATGAATTTAAGACCGATATCCAATACATTTTGGTATTATAAGTTGGTAGGTAACTTTTCTCAGCGCCTTATATTTGCAGTTTCTCGGTAACTATGGAGGCAAGTTCATCGTGAAATGTCAAGGGAACATGTTTGCACGCGTTCCCCCGCATTGCACGATTATGTACTTCTATTCTCATTTCATTTGCAGCTTTAGATTGTCAACACATGTTCAGTGTACTATTTTAAACACATGGCAATCGATAAAAATACCTGTTATTCAATCGCCCAATTTGTGCGTTAGACGAACTCCAGTTGGAGCAATAAAAATAATTCTTTCATCTAAGTTTACGGCGGAACGAATAGGTGCATTTTCTACTTCAAACGAAAATTTTAGGGTTCCGTACCCATACATGTCTCTTGAATCGTGACAGTTACACTGTACACACTTAAAATTTTCACAGATAATGTATCTCCGTTGTATAACATCAATGAAAAATAAAATAAAGTAAAGATTAAAGAGGGCTCCCATTAACAAACGTGATTTTTACTCGTATTGGTCGATGGTCCAGAACACTAACATTACCTACTCTACTTGTATAGTAGAGTAATACAGTAAGTAGGTAATAGAAGGCTCGATTATTCCCATCATCATCTCTCCGTTATATAAATAATGGTACGGAATCCTTCGTGCGCGAGTCTTACTCGCAATTGGCCGATTATTTCAGATTTCTTTATCAGGCCACCCGTAAGTGGGTGCGGCTCACAAAAACTGTACTTTTACCAAATATTTCGCGGTGCTACCTTTGAATAAGTAAAAAGGTCATTGTCATTAATCTGAGAAAAGTTTTGGTGGTTTCTTTACACGCTTAAATTAACGTGTTATTGTATCAGGCTAATGCAGTGTTTAAGACATTTGAAATAATAACAAAATATGTGCACCCAGTTAGGCATAATTTTTATTTCTATAGAAAAGACAAGTGTCCCAACCCCATTTTAACAATTATTAAATTCATTTTTCATCATTTAGATTTTAGACTATATTTATAGAGCCATCGAATTTAATATACAAAGGCAATGAAATGAATTTACGAATAATGCGTATAAAACCGATATTATTACAGATGAAGTAAAAAAAAAATGGATTTAAAAAGTGTCCGTATTTTATTTCTCGTGTGTTACTAGTCAGTTAGATAGTGTGGATCTTTTTTTTATGATGAATAGAAACTCTTCACGTATTTTTTTTGTGTGAGCTTCATTTCATCCATCAAATTTTAATGGTAGTGACCTGACAGCCCTCTTAGTTTGCTTATAAGAAGCGCTACACTGTGTGTGTTAGGAGTTCGTCATTTAATTTTCTTGACTTTCTGCAAGTAATTTTTCATGATAAGTAATGAAATATTTTGTTTGAAGTCTATCGACTGAAAGTTACTAATAAATAGAACAGAATAATGTAGTTGTTTACTAAAATATATTGCATTTGAAGTTGCTACATGACTTTGAGTTTACTATTTCACGCATGTTTGTTCCCTCGCGTTACGTGTGTTACGAGATTGTGTGACGTCACGCACGCGAAAAATATAAAGCTTAGTGTTCATTAGAAGAATTAAAGAGTTCCTACTAAAAATAATAATCGAGCTCTTACTTTGCACTTCTAAGTCTATGTCGTATATATCACGTACCTACATACATTTTCGAAATCTAAATCTTAAAGAGCGGAAATTTTTGAACTAAGTCTTTGGAATGAATTCTTTCAAAATTGATATGATCTAATAGATTACTTCTTTATGCTTGCTGCAATTTTTTAAGCTATTGCATAGCTTCTATCGCGGGCCTCAAGGCCGGAATTTCTGGATTTCCGGAATTCCGGAATTTCCGGAATCCAGAAATTCCGGAATTCCGGAAATTCCAGATATTCCGGAACGAAAATTACCTAACACCCCCACTCCGACCGACCCGCTCTATCGCGGGCCTTGAGCGTGGAGACCAAATCCAGAAATTCCGTAACGAAAATAACCTAACACCCCCCACGAGGAGTGGGGGGGGTGTTAGGTTTGGTTAGGTTAGGTAACACACATATTTTTCCCCAATTTTCTTTAATCCCATTATGTATTTTTTTCTATGTGTACTAACCTTAACTCTAATTCCAATGTGTTACGCATTTCCAGTGTGTTACTGTGTGTTACATTATCCCGTGTGTTATGGTACACTTTTTGTGAGCCTTACCCAAGTATAGTTTTAATTACTTATTTACCATAACGTCGGTTTACGGGTAAAACATTATAAATGCACTTTTTGCCTGAATTGACTTAAAAATGCAGTTATACTTATTTTTTTCCGCTCTATCGATAGGTAAAACCGAATAAATGCTACGACCGATAGTTTCGGAGATAGTTTGAATAAGTTACAAATGCCCTAAAAAAATTAAATCTGTACTAGTAATTGAGCATAATAATCTTTAAAGATGTACATACAAGTTTACAAAGTCAAAAGAAAAATTTTCTATCAACTTTTTAAACGTAAGGTATACATATACAATATACATATACGTATATACAGGGTTATATAAATACCAAATCGCTCTTGGTTCGTATTTGTTTACATTAAAACTAACAACTTTTGTTCCGCGACTTTTTTTTACTCGATAATTGGAGAAATATCAAATAACAACATTACAAAGATACCGAACGCGAACGAATACACGAACTTGTGGCGCGAACCTGCAACAGTGTAATGTCACTTTACAGAAAAACATTTTTTTGGATGAAATAAATTAATACTGAATTTTGAACAGCGTTGAACAAAAGTTGTTTGTGTTAATGTAAACAACTACAGGCCGAGAGCTACTTGGTATTTTTTATATAACCCTGTATATACGTATAAGTATATTGTATATTATGTATACCCATAGCTGGGCATTAACTCGTTAATCCGTTAATCGTTAATTTACGAAGTTAACATTTTGATTAACGGATTAACTTTTAAGTTAACTTTTAAAAATGTTAACGGACACGTTAACTTCCGTTAATATGCAGCAATCCGTTAATCGTTAATCCAATGCCTACTATTTACCTACAGCACAACACCGCGGCGCGGCGCGAAAAACAAATTCAGACATTCATAAATCTATACAGATTACAGATCTATACATATAAGGTATTGAGGATCTCCAAAACAAACCACAAATTGTTTCTCTGAAAGTACAAAGGTTTGTTTTATTAACAAGTCTTTACAATTATCAAGTTATTATCAAGTTACGACAATTACACTTCTATCTCACCTGAAAGTACAAAGAAACGACATTTAAAGTTCACTAAATATCGAGTCCTCAATCACATTCTTTCTATTAGTTTTTATAACAATAAAATGCACAAAACAATCTGCGCGTCCCACGCCATTGAATCATAGACACAGATCACTAATCACTATATCATAGGTACGCGACAGACAGCATAGATACGCGAAGCGCGGCAAATTCAAATGAATGAAATGTCACTCATTTCATTACATACATATAAATTTAAATCATTAAAATACAATACAGCTATACAAGCGCTACAGTTGAATGTCTGTTTTCCACGGATAAAGATATTTTAACACCAAAAAGAGCTTCGCTTTAAGACTAGAACTTCAACATGACGTGAATGTTCATAAAGGAGAATATTCACCTTATGTGCCCACACATTTGAATTTTACGAGTATTTTGTTTTGTTCCTACCACAGATATCTTTTAATTTTCAGAACCTAAACCAACATGTTTTATTATTTCACTAACGCAATGATATAAAAATGCAATTTTACACATATTAACGGATTAACGATTAACGTTAACTTGCGTTAATTTTTCCGAAAGTAACGCTTTAACGATTAACGAAGCTAACTTTTTTTGTAACGGATTAACGATTAACGAAGTTAACCATTTGATTAACGGTGCCCAGCTATGTGTATACCTTACCTTACGTTTAAAAACTACAAAAATTTACTAAAAAGTAGATTGGTGTCGCTAAGTAACCCAGAGAACTTGGTTTGCTATCCGTTAAATATTAGCATTGTGTTATAGTATAATCCATGTTTGGGATTACGAGTATTTAACATTTGCATTTACCTCAATACATACGAATTCAACCAGGGGTTGAATTCGTATGTATAAGTACGTCCTTCATATTGTTAACCCGAGTTATAATGTAAATTGAATTTACTTGTAAAGCAAGAATTACCGTGTTAAATTTGTGGAAATTACCCTGACCTGGTTTTAGCTTTATGAACTTTTAGGTATTAAATAAATAGTACCACATTTTCATGTGCATTTTCATATTTTGTTGAAATTCTCAAAAATGTTATGGACGTTGATTATTTTTGTACTCCTGGCTTTTACGAATACGTTGGTGGGTGCTACAAGCGGCATTACGGGAGAATGTGACAGGAAAACGATGTTTTATCGAAATTATCAAGAAATATGGAACCCTATAATTAAGCCAAATATCAAAAAAAAAAATATATCAGCGTTTTTGAAGTTATTACTACTGAGTACCAACCCAAATGAGGAAAAAATACATTATACTCGTAAATCCATTGTAGTTTCAGATAAATATAAAAAATGGAGATTTTGGAGTAACTTTTGGGAAAATTTCCTATCGAAAAAATGTGTTCCAATCGTCAGCTGCTTCTTAGGAAATTTAGATTAAAAATCTAAAATACGTGCCGTTTTTTCAATGTAATTGTCTTTATAGTTTTTAACCTGAAGAAAAAACACCGAGGTTTTATCAGCTACGAGGGGCGCATAGGTACTTTGTACTTTAATTCAATTGAATGTAAGTAATTTAATAAGACATCTTTCATTAATTATAGTTCGCCATTTCATCACTACGAAACCTAATGAGAAGTGACTTGCCACATAACATTAGGGAGGTATAGTGCAGAACATAAATGTTATTGTGTGAGTGTATGTGAATTATAGCTGCTAAATGATACAATAATATTTTTCCACACCAAACGACAACACAGCCATCTTATCATATACTCATTTTATTATCTACAGACTCGGGGTAAGTACATATATACGTATATCTAAGTAGACGTCTGGATCTTTATAACATCGTAAACCCAACAAAGTACAATGCAATATGGTGTCGTTATTTATATGAAAATAAACATTACTTTTTGTTCTAAATGTATTGACAGTTGACTTGTTGGTCTATATCCTGTTAATATTATAAATGTGTCAGTTAGTATGTTTGGATGTATATTCTCAATTTAAAATTTCACGGAAATCGGTTATTTCGGCATCAACACAATTAAACTGCTTTGGCTGTTAATTTTGGGAGTTAAGGCAGCTATCAGGATTAACTCAACAACACACTACATTCTTATAGAAAACTTCTTTTGTAAGTATGCGATGCTGCGAGCAAAACCTAGTATAATTGATGATTAAACGAACTTACCTTAAGTGAAGTTCTATCATAATTTTGTGAATTCCTGTATGAAGATATAACATGAACACTTATTAGGTATCTACGCCAAGTGATAGCCATTCAGACACTAAAGTTGAGAGAAAAAATAAAAAATTTCAACATTTTTCATTACGATATCTCACGCTAGCAACACTGTGTCTGTCCTTTCATTTAGTTCAGAGTAATTATTATAAGAGTGCCTTTGTGCTTCGATAAGCTCGTCTTGGTAGGAGTGCTCCTACCAAGACGAGCTGACAGAGCACCCAAATATGTATCAAATAATATATACATAACTACACAATATTATACATAACCATACAATATTATATATGTAAATATAATATATATATGGGTTATGTTGTCTTCAATAAATATTTATTATTATTGTAATATGTACATTTTTTATTTACAAATTCATACATGGGTTTTTCCACAAAACAGGGGCGGGAGGGTGTTAATATCTTCATACAGGAATTCACAAAATTATGATAGAACTTCACTTAAGGTAAGTTCGTTTAATCATCAATTTTGATTCATTCCTGTATTCGATATTAACATGAACACTAGTTAGGTAGATGTTTAGAGCCATGACATTTGTAAATAAGAAATGCTTTTAAATTAATAGAATAATAAGCATAATCGCTTAATATTGAGCAAAAAAATTAAAATAACAACTTAAGTAGATATTCAAAGCAAATTAATAATTAATGGCATAATTTTGTAGAAATATTAAAACTGTAATAGATAGTAAATCAATATTATTAGTATAATATATTAATAATAATATATGTACAAAAACATATATTTTTATATGTGCGAATACCAAGGGTATATTAAGACTATATTCTAGCAGTACTGCTCGTATGTAGTCTTGACGATTAAAAGAGGTTTTAAACCTCTTTCAACAAGCTTGAAAATATTTGTATCAGTTAAAACTTTTAAATGCAACACTTGATTAATCGTAATCAATTGAGCTGTTAATATGCAAACATGAAATATACTTATATTTTAAACAGTAAATTGATCACGAATATATTTTTATAAACTTGAGTAGAATAAATATTACCGAGACATATTTTTGGAAAGAAAAAAAATAAGATCAATTTATTAATATATAAGATTAATAAATCTATGGGTTGCAGAGAACTAGTTCGTAAATTTTTGTTCATCTTGACTTCACTTTACGAAAATACAGGAGTAGGCATTAGTATTTTCGTAAAGTGTTGTTTAATTTTATTCATAGCTCTTTAGAGTTATTTCTTTTAAAGGAGTTAACAATGATATTTTTATTTAATTTCCATAATAATATTGTAATTTGGGTTTTGGTGTAGGTACAGCTCTTTAATAAGGTCATTAAGATTTAAAGTGACCTTAAATTATATTTTTAACTGAATAGGGTGAAGTAAGAATATTCTCAAGAGATATTTAAAAAAAAAGAGCCATAGAGAAATCATCTTATAAGCCTATTTTAAAGTTGATTCTGATACAAAGGCTGATGAAGTAACTGTATCTACTGTTTATTCCTGAGTTCTAATAAAGTGATAACAATAGAAACTTAAGATAGTCTGAAAAAAGCATGTTTTCTAATATTGTCAGACAGTAAACATGTTATACAATATTATAGTATATATGTATGTATAACCGTGTTGAGTTTCTCATTTCACATAATATAAAAATTTTAACTGAAGGCATAATTGTTATTCTTAACAGTTATTCATGTTATAATGTAATGTTGTTTAATATCATTAATTGTTATTTTAACAGTCACCCCAACACTACTATCGCTGTTGTACTGGTTAGTTGTAAACAAAAAAACCACATATATAATTGGAATACAAATATTAGACAATACTTTTTAAGTTCTTGAATTTCTGCATCAAGACCATTTTTCAATTTAGCAGTCTTTCAGTTGAAAAATGTGATCTGATTTTTCAAAGTTGATAATCGCAAAAATCAACGAGCAAAATATGTAACATGTCAATAGGTAGACATGTCGAAATGTTATTCGCGATTGTTCGCGATTAATGCTTTGTTGACTTGTTGCGACGATGAAAAAAAAATTTTTTTTTGTCACTTACTTCCACTGTCATCACAGGAGATAAAAGTCTCTAATCTTCGTTTAATAATAATCAGTTAATTACATACCACAGCTGAAGTACTACTGTACTGGTATTCAAGTTCCTAGTGAAGCAGTGATGACCCAATTTTCAATTATCATTTGACCTTGGTCAGTCATCATCGAGAGCTAAATCCTTGCAGCGGCGTCATCCATCGACATGAAAGTTAAACAAAATATTACACTTATTTAATAATGATTAAATACAGCAAAAATTAAATGTAGGCTATGTATCAATTCTAAAAGAACAAAAAAAAAATGATACATGCAAGCCAAAATTATGAACCATCATTGTTCATATTATAATAAATCCAATGAAGTGTTTAATGATTCTATGATCTTATATATCTATTGGTAATTTCCAAATCCTTTAACATTTTTGATGCATAGATAACCATTAGTTAATAATTAGCGGCGCGATAGCCTGAAAATAAAAATATTTGATCTCGCAAAAATTAATTTGGTCTTTAAATATATTAATTTCCATTGCGTAACGTTATTCCTAGGTATGGATACCGATATTCCTGTAGATATAGGTACAAGGATACCTAAACATAAATTTAAATAAACATATCATCGATTGTTTTCTACTTTTTCCATATTTATTATTCATTTAAGAAATTTAAGAAATAGTCAATTATAGAAATTATAAATAACTTTGATATTCAAAAATATTGCATTCTTTCAAAAGCATGCATCCTAACTCAGTTAAAGCATTGATAAATTTGATGTAATATCTAACACATCGAGTTACGATGAAAGAATGGTTGTATTAAATACATGTATTTGTAATGGAATAACAAAAAAAAAATTAAGTATGTTATCGAATAGGTTGTCTCATATTCAATTGTATGTGAACAGAATATAATAGCCGAGTTTTTTGCCCGACCTTCTCAGTGCAAATCCGCTTTTCAGATTCAAGCTTTCATAAAAGCCTGTAAATCAAGCCCATGTGAAAAATTAATGAATCATCATCATTTTCATTTTTAATTACTTAAACATGAAAATTAATTGTAATGTTAGTGGTTTAATAGTTTATAAATCTTCATAATATAAAACCTTTTGTATAAAAGTAAATTATGATGAAAGAAACTAGGATAGTACCTAGATACCTAAAGTGTCATTGCACTACATGCGAACTAAAGGAGAGAAAAAAAATTACACATTAAATTCTGTTCATAGTTTTGAGAACATAAAGAGAGAAAAAAATATATTTTTTTACTCATATTTAAGCACGATAAAATAATATCATCAGGCTCGAATATTTTATGAATGTGGTTATTCTATATATATAAGCGGCAAACGTACGAGTAAGTAGGCTTGCCTTCTTACCCCGACCCGACTATAGGCGAACATGCGCGAGTCCGCACGAGGTTCGAAACAGCGCAGCACTCCGCCAGCACTCTGATCGGCGGCCGCGCGGCGCCTGACTTGACAGGTCGACGGAAATGTCAAAAGAGGACATCAATAAGTACTTGCAAGGCTGTTTTGCTCCTGGTGTTGTTCTTGTGGGGAAATTAAGACTCTTCTGTCCTGGGTAAATCTTCGAGAAAAGTCGTCGCAAGAGACGAGTGCTGTCCTGCGATTTGGCCCGTGGGTCCACCATGGACCGACAGGTGGATTGCTCAGATATTCCTTCAGTGCCAGTTAATATTGGATCTTGATTAACTGTATTTCATATTATTGGTGAAAGACATAATATACACAGAAGTTATTAGAATATTATATTATCAAATAAAATTTTTGTGTCTCACTCGTACATTTCAAATTTTGAGTAGTATTACTAGTTGATTTTGTAAGACGTTGTCAATGGAATTTTTATTGATGTATCTATAAATAATGACCACAACAAGAAACGATTCGTGTGGAAAACTAAAATAATTGTAAATAGTGCATTTGATTGCGGGTACTTTTCAGACCTGGTCTAGTAAAGTAATCTTGGTTCATTTAAATTAGCAGACAGTAAAAGAAAATATTGATATGAGGGTATATCGAAATAGTTTCTAAAGGTTATCGTTTTGATCCTTTATATCATTCCAATACAGTTGGTGATAAAAAAAACAGCATCGCGCGGTGTTCCCAGGTGGTCACCCATCCAAGTATTAACTGCGCCCGATGTTGCTTAATTTCGGTGATCGGACGAGAACCGTCAACCGGTGTTTTCAACATGGTATGGGGGCGTTTAAGCACCAATTTTCCTATTTTGGAAGTTGCTTACAAGATAATCATGTCATTTTTGGGAATGATTAATCCATAGGCGTTGTCCCAATAACCATCCTCAATGTATATTTTCGTGAAGGTCACACTCTCTAATGAAGTGTACCCAACACTGAAGCATAAACTGCAGAATATACTATGTTGATTGACTTTTTTGCAATTATTAATATAGAGACGATAATCTTATTGACTCACCCTCATGTATGTCGTCATGATGATCACATCCTCTTATGCAGTGTCCTCAACATAGATGCTTTGCAATTATTTTTTGCAATTATTAATACAAAGGCGATAGTCCTCAGGTTTTTCACCTACCAACTACCCTCAATGTATGTTGTCGTGAAGGTCACACCCTCTAAATGAAGTGTACCCATCACCGAAGAATGCATCTTGATTAGCTCCTCTTGCAGTAATTAAAACAAAGGCGATAGTCCTTCCAACTACCCTCAATGTATACTGCTGTGAACGTAACACCCTCTAAGAGGTGTACTGGAGCAATATGGATTTTCTGAACCAATAATAACAATTCCGTAGATTTCACAATTCGTTTTGACGATGAATCCGATAATTTTGAATATTTCTTTTCGGATACTTTGATTTCCGCAAGAAATACTTATAATCACTCACTTTTTTTTATACGAGTTTAATAATGTTGTGTTGAACGGCCGAGCACTAGAACGCTAATGAAAGGACAGACACAGTGTTGCTAGCGTGAGATATCGTAATGAAAAATGTTGAAATTTTTTATTTTTTCTCTCAACTTTAGTGTCTGAATGGCTATCACTTGGCGTAGATACCTAATAAGTGTTCATGTTAATATCGAATACAGGAATGAATCAAAATATAGAAACATGTGTCAAAACTACCCACCAAAAACATTCTGTAAAAAACTAGCCAAAGTCAAAATGGAGCTGCTTGTTTATCTCTAAAAAGTACTGAAATCTAGACAAAGTCGTGCCAAGTCTAAGGTTCCTTACTGCGATTTCTTTATTATTATAGTTAATGTTGCGTGACTTGGCCGTTGAAGGGTACACAAGGGTTCAAACCAGGTGCTCCATGACACCATTGCACAAATCTGTCGCCAGAATTCATCGTCAATGAGTAGCGGTTCTTGGTCTTCAACGGCCAAGTCACACAACATTAACTATAATAATAAAGAAATCGCAGTAAGGAACCTTAGACTTGGCACGACTTTGTCTAGATTTCAGTACTTTTTAGAGATAAACAAGCAGCTCCATTTTGACTTTGGCTAGTTTTTTACAGAATGTTTTTGGTGGGATTTCACTTCTTTTTGTAGAAACTTCAAAATATTACAAAATATTTCTGTCCGTTTTTCTAGATACATTAACTGCATAAATAACTTTGTAATCTCATATAATTTATATGGAATTACAAAGTTATTAATGCAGTGATCACCAGGTACTCCAGATCTTCGATTATCCTAGTTTTTATAGTTTTCCTTTTATGTGGCCATTAAACCCTAACTCTGTACCAAATTTCAGCTCTCTGAGTTTATGGGAAGTACTAGTTCTATTTTGATGATCATGAGTCAGTCAGTCAGTCAGTCAGTCAGTGTCGAAAATGCGAAACTTTGCTTTCGCATAACTTCGGAACTATATGACCTACAGACTTGAAATTTTGGGTTTTAAGTATGTGATTATAGCTTACTGGATAGCGAAAATTTCAGCGTTCTGGTCTTATCCAGAGGTTCTCAAATAGGAGCCCGAAAATGCGGCGAAATGGTTCCTGTAAAGATGGTACGACAGTTTTGCTTCGCGCTTTGACTTTGGCGGGGGCACTGCCGTGCCCCCTGATTTCATTATGATGCGGAAGACAATTAAAAGTTTGCTTAGAAATAAAAAAAAATCAAATAAAAGTTCAACATTATACTTGTAAGCCGTAACTTATGTGTATAGCTGTAGATATAGTTTCAATTGATCGCCTATCCGATACACAAACTTGTAAGATAAAAATCTAAACTCGCCGGCATATTTAGCGGAACATAAAAAAAAGGTCCATAATTAAAAAAATATGGTTTTATTTAAAAATCTACTTACTACACTTCTTTTGTTATTTAAAGTTTCATTTGTTTTTACTTAAAATGAGATCACATTAAGAACAGATTTTGCGAGTAAAGGCTATTTGTGAAAAATGGTACATTTTTGAACTTTTCATGTAACCTGGAAAAGTGAAATCCTATACCTTTAAACGAGCAATTCTTGTATATATATTTCTATATAATCTGGATCTCGGAAACGGCTGGAACGATTTTCATGAAATTTAGTATACAGGGGGTTTTGGGGGCGATAAATCGATCTAGCTAGGATACATTTATAGCACGAATTTACCAAAAAAAAATATGACTACTGCTGCCATCTATTGGCCACCGAGCGAAGCTCGGTCGCCCAGATATTTAATATTAAAATTACAATTAATTAAATTAGAAAAATGGTGATTAATATCGCGTATTTCCTCCACGTGCTCTTATTAAAGTTTCTACCCGTCTAGGCATACTGAGAATGATGTAATCGATGGTCTCCTGGGATAGTCTCCGCCATTCCTCAACTACGGCGATTCGCAGTTCTCCCACGTTGGCAGGAGCTGGAATTCTGGACTTAACTTTTCTTTTCAGCAAGTCCCAAACGTGCTCTATTGGGTTCATATCCGGTGATCTCGCCGGCCACTCCATAACAGTGATATTCATATCATTAAGATAAGCTTGAGTTACCCGAGCGGTATGCGGCAGAGCATTATCCTGCATAAAAACAAAATCGTCACCGATATATAGGGCAAACGGTACGACATTTTCTTCTAAAACTTCTCTGATATAGTGGTCTGCAGTCAGACTCCCTCTGTCAATCACTACCAAGTCTGTGCGAGCTCCCAAACAAATGCCCGCCCAAACCATTATTGATCCACCACCGTATGCAACTGTAGTTTCAAAATTTGTCTGAATGTATCGTTCTCCTTTGCGTCTGTATATTCTTTGCCTGCCGTCAATTTGATTTAAGAGAATTCTGCACTCATCACTAAACAATACCTTACTCCATTGGTCCGCGTTCCAAAGTCGATGTTCCTGAGCAAAAGTTAACCTGTTTCTACGATGATTTACCTCGAGCCTTGGAGCCTTGGCGGGCACAAATGAATCCAAACCAGCTTCTTCGAGCCTTCTTCGTACCGTACGCTCACTTACGGTTACACCCCGCACTGCTTCTAACTCATGTTGGGCTTGGACGGCCGTCAAACGGGGGTTCCTATGTACACGAAGCCGAATGAAACGATCATCCCTACTCGAAGTGCGTCTTTTTCTGCCTTGTCCTGCTCTTCTTACATAAGTACCGGTCTCCCTGAACCGTTGGATACTGCGATGGATCGTTGAAACTGGTCGACGAAGATCTCTGGATATCACTCTGTAGGTTAGACCATTTCTTCGCATTTCGAGTGCCCTGGCAATCTCCGTTGGGGCTAAGTCAGGCATAATTCAGTCATCAACTCCAGAAAGATACGCGATTAAAAAAAACTAACAAAAAACAGTATTTCAATGAAATTTTAAATCAAACTCAGAAGGAAGAAATACTCGAAGTTCGCTCCAGATACGGTGTATTTGAATAAAATTAAAACAATTGCATAAAATGTGATGTTCAGTTGTTTTCTTAATTTGAAAATATTTCTTTTTAAATTAAATAACGTATAAACCAGCCAGCAACTTTATATGATACTGATATCAAACCTTTTTTTTATGTTCCGCTAAATATGCCGGCGAGTTTAGTTGTAGCTGTAAGTAATCGAGAGAAACACTGCTTTAATGTCATGTACGAGAGTGATCACTTTTTCTTTCGGAAATCGGAATCTGTTTGATAGTGTGCTAAGTAAACTACACTGCTACACAAAAAAGTTGTTTTAAGAGAGCACAGTGACTTGCCGGCCGAGTGAGCGTTTAGTGGCAGCCGCTTTTATAAAGTTCTTTTGGTCATGTCACTTTTCCTATCAAAAACTGTCGCTCTCTGATAGAGCGGTGGGGAAAATACATCGCAGCAGCGGCACGCTATCGTCACCTTTTTGACGGAGAGGTGTATAGAACCTTATATCAGTAGTGAATATAATGAAACAGACTAGAGGAGTAATATGCGAATGACATCCGTCAAAACAGTGATCATCACGTGCCACTCCCTGAGCTCTATGTAAAAAAAACTTCTGTTATTTACGAGAACAGTGACTTGACGGCCGAGTGAGTGTTTAGTAGCAGCCGCTTTAATAAAACTATTGTGGTCATGTTACTTTTCCTATCGAAAGCTGTCCCTCTCTGATAGAGCGGTGGGGAAAATACATCGCAGCAGCGGCACGCTATCGTCACCTTTTTGACGGAGAGGTGTATAGAACCTTATATCAGTAGTGAATATAATGAAACAGACTAGAGGAGTAATATGCGAATGACATCCGTCAAAACAGTGATCATCACGTGCCACTCCCTGAGCTCTATGTAAAAAAACTTCTGTTATTTACGAGAACAGTGACTTGACGGCCGAGTGAGTGTTTAGTAGCAGCCGCTTTAATAAAACTATTGTGGTCATGTTACTTTTCCTATCGAAAGCTGTCCCTCTCTGATAGAGCGGTGGGGAAAATACATCGCAGCAGCGGCACGCTATCGTCACCTTTTTGACGGAGAGGTGTATAGAACCTTATATCAGTAGTGAATATAATGAAACAGACTAGAGGAGTAATATGCGAATGACATCCGTCAAAACAGTGATCATCACGTGCCACTCCCTGAGCTCTATGTAAAAAAACTTCTGTTATTTACGAGAACAGTGACTTGACGGCCGAGTGAGTGTTTAGTAGCAGCCGCTTTAATAAAACTATTGTGGTCATGTTACTTTTCCTATCGAAAGCTGTCCCTCTCTGATAGAGCGGTGGGGAAAATACATCTCAGCAGCGGCACGCTATCGTCACCTTTTTGACGGAGAGGTGTATAGAACCTTATATCAGTAGTGAATATAATGAAACAGACTAGAGGAGTAATATGCGAATGACATCCGTCAAAACAGTGATCATCACGTGCCACTCCCTGAGCTCTATGTAAAAAAAACTTCTGTTATTTACGAGAACAGTGACTTGACGGCCGAGTGAGTGTTTAGTAGCAGCCGCTTTAATAAAACTATTGTGGTCATGTTACTTTTCCTATCGAAAGTTGTCCCTCTCTGATAGAGCGGTGGGGAAAATACATCGCAGCAGCGGCACGCTATCGTCACCTTTTTGACGGAGAGGTGTATAGAACCTTATATCAGTAGTGAATATAATGAAACAGACTAGAGGAGTAATATGCGAATGACATCCGTCAAAACAGTGATCATCACGTGCCACTCCCTGAGCTCTATGTAAAAAAAACTTCTGTTATTTACGAGAACAGTGACTTGACGGCCGAGTGAGTGTTTAGTAGCAGCCGCTTTAATAAAACTATTGTGGTCATGTTACTTTTCCTATCGAAAGTTGTCCCTCTCTGATAGAGCGGTGGGGAAAATACATCGCAGCAGCGGCACGCTATCGTCACCTTTTTGACGGAGAGGTGTATAGAACCTTATATCAGTAGTGAATATAATGCAACAGACTAGAGGAGTAATATGCGAATGACATCCGTCAAAACAGAGATCATCACGTGCCACTCCCTGAGCTCTATGTAAAAAAAACTTCTGTTATTTACGAGAACAGTGACTTGACGGCCGAGTGAGTGTTTAGTAGCAGCCGCTTTAATAAAACTATTGTGGTCATGTTACTTTTCCTATCGAAAGTTGTCCCTCTCTGATAGAGCGGTGGGGAAAATACATCGCAGCAGCGGCACGCTATCGTCACCTTTTTGACGGAGAGGTGTATAGAACCTTATATCAGTAGTGAATATAATGAAACAGACTAGAGGAGTAATATGCGAATGACATCCGTCAAAACAGTGATCATCACGTGCCACTCCCTGAGCTCTATGTAAAAAAAACTTCTGTTATTTACGAGAACAGTGACTTGACGGCCGAGTGAGTGTTTAGTAGCAGCCGCTTTAATAAAACTATTGTGGTCATGTTACTTTTCCTATCGAAAGCTGTCCCTCTCTGATAGAGCGGTGGGGAAAATACATCGCAGCAGCGGCACGCTATCGTCACCTTTTTGACGGAGAGGTGTATAGAACCTTATATCAGTAGTGAATATAATGAAACAGACTAGAGGAGTAATATGCGAATGACATCCGTCAAAACAGTGATCATCACGTGCCACTCCCTGAGCTCTATGTAAAAAAAACTTCTGTTATTTACGAGAACAGTGACTTGACGGCCGAGTGAGTGTTTAGTAGCAGCCGCTTTAATAAAACTATTGTGGTCATGTTACTTTTCCTATCGAAAGTTGTCCCTCTCTGATAGAGCGGTGGGGAAAATACATCGCAGCAGCGGCACGCTATCGTCACCTTTTTGACGGAGAGGTGTATAGAACCTTATATCAGTAGTGAATATAATGAAACAGACTAGAGGAGTAATATGCGAATGACATCCGTCAAAACAGTGATCATCACGTGCCACTCCCTGAGCTCTATGTAAAAAAAACTTCTGTTATTTACGAGAACAGTGACTTGACGGCCGAGTGAGTGTTTAGTAGCAGCCGCTTTAATAAAACTATTGTGGTCATGTTACTTTTCCTATCGAAAGTTGTCCCTCTCTGATAGAGCGGTGGGGAAAATACATCGCAGCAGCGGCACGCTATCGTCACCTTTTTGACGGAGAGGTGTATAGAACCTTATATCAGTAGTGAATATAATGAAACAGACTAGAGGAGTAATATGCGAATGACATCCGTCAAAACAGTGATCATCACGTGCCACTCCCTGAGCTCTATGTAAAAAAAACTTCTGTTATTTACGAGAACAGTGACTTGACGGCCGAGTGAGTGTTTAGTAGCAGCCGCTTTAATAAAACTATTGTGGTCATGTTACTTTTCCTATCGAAAGTTGTCCCTCTCTGATAGAGCGGTGGGGAAAATACATCGCAGCAGCGGCACGCTATCGTCACCTTTTTGACGGAGAGGTGTATAGAACCTTATATCAGTAGTGAATATAATGCAACAGACTAGAGGAGTAATATGCGAATGACATCCGTCAAAACAGTGATCATCACGTGCCACTCCCTGAGCTCTATGTAAAAAAAACTTCTGTTATTTACGAGAACAGTGACTTGACGGCCGAGTGAGTGTTTAGTAGCAGCCGCTTTAATAAAACTATTGTGGTCATGTTACTTTTCCTATCGAAAGTTGTCCCTCTCTGATAGAGCGGTGGGGAAAATACATCGCAGCAGCGGCACGCTATCGTCACCTTTTTGACGGAGAGGTGTATAGAACCTTATATCAGTAGTGAATAAAATGAAACAGACTAGAGGAGTAATATGCGAATGACATCCGTCAAAACAGTGATCATCACGTGCCACTCCCTGAGCTCTATGTAAAAAAACTTCTGTTATTTACGAGAACAGTGACTTGACGGCCGAGTGAGTGTATAGTAGCAGCCGCTTTAATAAAACTATTGTGGTCATGTTACTTTTCCTATCGAAAGTTGTCCCTCTCTGATAGAGCGGTGGGGAAAATACATCGCAGCAGCGGCACGCTATCGTCACCTTTTTGACGGAGAGGTGTATAGAACCTTATATCAGTAGTGAATATAATGAAACAGACTAGAGGAGTAATATGCGAATGACATCCGTCAAAACAGTGATCATCACGTGCCACTCCCTGAGCTCTATGTAAAAAAACTTCTGTTATTTACGAGAACAGTGACTTGACGGCCGAGTGAGTGTTTAGTAGCAGCCGCTTTAATAAAACTATTGTGGTCATGTTACTTTTCCTATCGAAAGTTGTCCCTCTCTGATAGAGCGGTGGGGAAAATACATCGCAGCAGCGGCACGCTATCGTCACCTTTTTGACGGAGAGGTGTATAGAACCTTATATCAGTAGTGAATATAATGAAACAGACTAGAGGAGTAATATGCGAATGACATCCGTCAAAACAATGATCATCACGTGCCACTCCCTGAGCTCTATGTAAAAAAAAACTTCTGTTATTTACGAGAACAGTGACTTGACGGCCGAGTGAGTGTTTAGTAGCAGCCGCTTTAATAAAACTATTGTGGTCATGTTACTTTTCCTATCGAAAGTTGTCCCTCTCTGATAGAGCGGTGGGGAAAATACATCGCAGCAGCGGCACGCTATCGTCACCTTTTTGACGGAGAGGTGTATAGAACCTAATATCAGTAGTGAATATAATGAAACAGACTAGAGGAGTAATATGCGAATGACATCCGTCAAAACAGTGATCATCACGTGCCACTCCCTGAGCTCTATGTAAAAAAAACTTCTGTTATTTACGAGAACAGTGACTTGACGGCCGAGTGAGTGTTTAGTAGCAGCCGCTTTAATAAAACTATTGTGGTCATGTTACTTTTCCTATCGAAAGTTGTCCCTCTCTGATAGAGCGGTGGGGAAAATACATCGCAGCAGCGGCACGCTATCGTCACCTTTTTGACGGAGAGGTGTATAGAACCTTATATCAGTAGTGAATATAATGAAACAGACTAGAGGAGTAATATGCGAATGACATCCGTCAAAACAGTGATCATCACGTGCCACTCCCTGAGCTCTATGTAAAAAAAACTTCTGTTATTTACGAGAACAGTGACTTGACGGCCGAGTGAGTGTTTAGTAGCAGCCGCTTTAATAAATCTATTGTGGTCATGTTACTTTTCCTATCGAAAGCTGTCCCTCTCTGATAGAGCGGTGGGGAAATACACCGCAGTATTGGCACGCTATCATCATCGTTTTGGCAGATGAGAGGTGAATAGCACCTAATATCATAATATAGTGAATAGAATGCAATAGAATGAGACAGACTGGAGGAGTACTATGCGAATGACATCTGCCAAAACATCTGGTGATCATAGCGTGCCGCTGTAAGCTCTATGAATAAAGTTTTTTATTTACAAAAACACATTGATATCTCAGCCTCGTATACGCGTGGCAGCCGCTTAACGTGAAATTCAAAATTTTCGTGGTTTTTTGCAATTTGTACGCTAATAGGACATGATAGGCTTATGGCACTCAATTTGCGAGAATGGCAGTATCATCTTTACATGATTATATCAAAATATTAGCATAAAAATGTGTATCCTAGGATATTAGTCCGAGTATCGAGTTTTATGTGAGTAACTCGCAAATCTCGGACTAATTTCTTTAACTCGACACTTTCGAGCAGATTTTTATATAAACACGTGAAGAAGATATTGGGATTATCGCAAATTCACGGCCATAAGCCTATTATGTCTTATTAGCTTAAAAATCGCGAAAAACCACAAAAAATTTGAATTTCGCACGCACACCCGTGGTGTGCTCCTTAAGCTCTTTTGTTTCAGGGCGACGCAACGCGCTACGGATTTTTTAACGATGACAGACATTTCACATCTTTCCTACCATTTTTAAACGTTTTTATTTGGACGTTGCTTTGCTTATAAGTTCTTTTGCATTACTTTTGTAACCTTTTTTTAATTTCTGTTTTTTTTTTTTTAACTTGAAACCAGACTAATGCTCGTGTTCACCAAAATTTTAACGAACGTTTGTTGTAGGTACAGAGAAGAAGAGGCGTACCACTAATCTAAAGTCGTCTCCCAACTTAATACAAAATGATTTATATTTTTTTACGTTGTGTCATCTATCCTGTAAACTTACTTAAGGAAATTCTAATCACCGGATTGATGTAGGTAAAATAACTTGATGTGAAAGCTGCTATTTTATCAGAGGCTAGCATAAGTATAGATCTTTCCCAACACAATGTTTTCGGGATTCAAAAGAGTACCTATCTCAAAGTTACTTTTGAACTTGGTAGTGTTTCTGAAAGGTTGGCGAACCGTTCTCAGTGAAAATGATAGCCATTATTTTATTATGTTGTAGGCGCCTTTGTAGGCATGCACCGTGTCCTGGAAAATTTTCCTCGGCCTTTAGTTTTATTATGTATTGAGTATGAACTAATCCATATTCATTTTACCCTACGCAAAAAGGTGTGTTATAAAATTGACGTCGACGTCTGATGTTTGACTTTGTGTGTGTGTGTGTCTGTCTGTGGCATCGTAGCTCTCGAACGGATGGACTGATTTCGACGCAAGTGCAATAAGTTTAAGTGCAATAAGGTTTTTTTTAACTTCTAATTAAGTCAGTCATATTCCGGCTATTTCAATGGCCTCCTGGCGCTGTAGGATTCCAGTGGAGCTTGAGGGTTCGATTCCCGCTACGGGCTACTTTAGAATTTTATAATTTCTCATTTGGCTCAAGTTTGGTCTGGGGTGAGGCTTCTGCCGTGGCTATAGTGACCATCCTACAGCAAAGACGCACTGCCAAGCGATTACGCGTTCCGACTTGATGCTGTGTAGAAACTTAAATTACACTTAAATCTCTAAAAACGTTTATTCCAACCATTATTCCTGGTCTGATCTAAAAACTGATTACTTTATTATGTGGCCGTCAATTTTATGAAATGGTCATGGAAACTATTGATGACATGGCTTACGTAGACTGAAATATTACCAAACGTAGACGTTAAAGCGATATGGTCAGTTTTAGCGGGCCATTTCAAGAAAAAGAACTACTCGTATTTCACGAGAAGGTCAGCCATATTATCAAGTAATCGATTCTAAGGTTTGGCCACGACATGATGCGGTAGGTACGAGTATTCGGTTAGTATCTACGTTTTGGATTTCAGCCATCCATATTATTACTTTAGGAATTTGGAAGAATGCACAGTAGAAATAGCTTTCGTTGCGGAAAGTAATGTACCTAATAAAATATAAGATTTTTATCCAATTCAAAGAATAAGGTCAGGGAGCGATTCATGAAACGTTTTCGTAAAATTGAGTGAAGTGAATCATGAAATGAAATAAAAAAAAACACTAAAAATAATTTTTCCTCTATTGATTTAGAGAGTATAAAATTGAACTACAACATGGGAAATACAATCCCTCAACCTTATCGTGCAACGTAAATTTAAATTCACGATTCTCGACTATGTTGCGTTTTGAATTTAACGCTCTATGTCAATAGATGTAAGATTATTTTTCAGTATTCAAAAAAAAATTTGATGTCAATATTTTCTGTTTATACTCGTATACGTAAATGCCATGACCTTTTTAAACATTTCACTTCACAAAATGTGGTTGATGCGTTACGCAAATAGCCTACCAGTAGAGTAGTGATAGTGGTAATTTGTTGAACACTTATTCTTATAATGATTGGATCTGGCCGATTTATATCAAAGAGCATAGCAACTTTTTAACTTACCTACTTCGTTTTTGTTGTTCTTGCCAAGTTCTTGCTCTGTTTTAGTCTGAGTTCGGCTGTTAGTTTTCACGAAATACTTAACGCTGTAACTTTTTGTAAGTTCTGCCGCGCCTGTCGCGTGTTTTAAATTCGAAAAATAGAATTTTGTAAATTCTCAGACTTCAAGGATTTAACCATGATTTGTGGTTTAAGATTTTATTTGTTCCAAAAAGAATTTTACAATTCACTTAAATGAAACTTACAGGCTATTATTATACATAATATTGTGAACCAATTGAGTTTTGCGCGTACACAGTCTTAACACTAATTTTTCAAGGTAAGTAAAATATTTTTTCTATCACACAATCTAAACATTGTCGTTGAAGGTAGTTAGAAAACGAACGAGTCACAATGCGATGTTAGTCATAGTACGTCATAGGTACCGCAACGAACAAAATCACACCTACGCAGATCACAGCACAACCGATGACTAGAAGTGACACACTATTTGTAATAAAGTGATTGTATTTTTAGTTACTTTTTGTCAGATGCGTCTTGAGCATTTTTTTGAAAGTTTGCATGCTTTTACACTCCTTAATGTTTTTAGGTAGTTTATTATATATTTGAGCACTTTCAAAAGTTATGTTTTTTTGACCATAGTTAGTTCGTGGCGGCCTTAATATTATGTTGTTTGCACTTCTTAATCGTCTTAATTGTGGGTATTTATTTTTAGTATGAAAAGTAATGCTTGTGTGAATTTCTTTAGATATAATTTTACGAATTAGAATACAAGTGTAGTATTTGTAGGTATTACTTATATTCATAAGTTTTGTTTCCTTATATATTTTCTCTGTCGATGTTAAAAAATCATAATTAAACAACACTTTGATTAATTTATTTTGGGCTGTTTGCAAGATTTTAATGTTAGTTTTGGCTGCTGAACCCCAGACTTGGATTAGGTAATCTATATGTGGTTTGATGAGCGAGTTGTAAATTACGTAACGAACTTTACGAGGCAGACAGCGTACTATGCAGCGGAGGGCTCCAGTTAGACATGTTAATTTCTTTTTTATATTTTTAATGTGTGGTTTCCATGTAAGTTTATTGTCTATTGTTAAACCTAGGTATTTTTCACAGTCTGATCTACTAATAACAGTGTTATTGATTTTTAGTGGTTCGAAATTGTTTATTTTTTTGTTTTTAGCCGCAAATATCACATAATGAGTCTTGCTGACATTAATAGTCAAAAGGTTGCATTGAAACCAAACATTCAGTAGATTTAGGTCATTTTGAGCATCACTGATGATGTTTTCGATTTTATTGCCGTAGTAGAAAAGCGTGGTATCATCAGCGTAGAGCGATAATTCTCCTTTAAGTCCTAGTTTGCTAATATTATTTATGTAAACCAAGAATAATATAGATCCAAGTATAGAGCCTTGAGGAACTCCAAAGGTTATAGGTTTTTGAGAACTTTGGTGTGGTCCAATCTTAACTAATTAGTTAAACGTTATGTCAATAATGAACTGTAAAATAGATGCAGCATTAAAATGTTTAGAACGGAGCCTAACTCTTGGTGAAAAGGCAGTTAAAATAAGAAACACATATTTCATTTAAACGAAATTCATATACCAGTAGATATCACTAAATTAACAATGCAAGATGGGCGTAACAACCTAAGATGTACCCCATGTGACTAGCTTTTAAGATGTCTATTGTCTAAAATACATAATATAGCATATCGGCTGTCCCAAACCAAAACCTAGTAAGAACCATTTTAAAAATTTTACAGGAGAAGCAAAACAAACTTTTTTATGTGCCTACCGAATATTATGAACTTTGATGAACTATACATTCGTGATTAATAGTTGATAAATTATTCTTTACTTACTGAGAATATAAAATACTAAAAACTGCAACACATACCCGTTTAATGTTACATACTAAACAATTTTATTTTTATCGTTATCTAAGAACCAAAATCAAAAACCTAGCAACGTCACTTAGTAGGAATTTAAATTGGACGATTGGAATAATCGAACTAGTATTCGCCATTAAAAACCTAGTAGAAGTTTTACTGACACCAGCTTCTCCAATCTGAGATGAAAATATGATTAGTAAATAATACGAAATTATCTGAAAAAAAAAATATTTAATAATAAAAGACAATTATAGTTATATGTGCAACAAGACAGCAATGTTTATTTTTGTTTCAAGTGCCATAATTGAATCCAGTGCAAGCTAAGGATCCTTTAATTTAATCACGAGCCATCGATATACCAATTAGAATATATCGATGTCACGAGCATAGCATCCAATTAATGAACTTTTTTGAGCTGATGAGGTAAACTTATTGCTTTTCTAAAATTTCATCACAAAAAGTAAACAAATCAGTATCATGATTGAGTTCGTTCGAGTGTCAGATGGGACATAATTTGGATCTGCAACTAAATCGTCATCACCATCATACAAATAATCAATTTCTGTTTCGTGTTCTGAGTTGCTGTATTGAGTACTAGAAGATACCTGCGGCTTTAAACGCGTAAACTTCAGTTTTCCCTATTCCGTGTCCCTCATTATTGATGTCAAATAAGGTCTAAAGTTGTTTGAAGTAGATTTTTTGAAAGGTGCGATTTTTTTGACGCCGAGTGTAGTTGGACACTCAGATAATCCAATTTTTTAGATGGATTTCATACCTGTCACCAAAGAAGTGAAGGTAAGTTCTATCATGTAAAGTTGCTTTTTGAGTGCTCGCATATACATGGCATTGAAGCTACTAGTCTTCACATAAGTATTATGTAAAAATTTGCTGCAGCATCAAATCGTATCGCCTTGTCCATCGTCGCTCCCAGTGGAACATATCACACTAAAATTATAAATGCCAAAGTTTGCACATTTTTGTACTTCTTTGTGTGAAAACTACCAATATGACTGAAATTTGGACAGGGATAGATTATACTTGTTTTCGCATGAGCACAGATTACATCTGGCAAGGGTGCTCATGCAGCTAATTATTCTGCCAAAGACAATTATTATATAAATTATATAAATTACAATTAAAATTATATATATTAATACATAAAATATATAAATTAAATAAGAAAAAAATTGTTTTTCTAATTTTTTTTTAAGAAAGAGGACAACTGCCACTTGAACCAGTTTATAGCGCATGCGGCGCTAGACCTAGTGGACGAGCACATGTGGAAGGTCACCAACATGTACCTCAAGTCAGTGGATAAGTTCAACCAGTGGTTCGTCTCAGCGTTTGTTACTGCTAGTCAGGTAGCTACTGATTTTACATTTTTTCTTCTCCCTTTTATGTCACCTTTTATTGGGGTTGGCTTTCACTATCCTCTTCCACTGAAGTATTTGTGTCAGTCTTTTTGTTTAGTTGAGCAGTTTAGGGGTATTATTTGGACCATCTTTGACAGCATAATGGCCCATCAAATCACATAAAGGTAGCTATTTGATCCCAGAATTATATTACTTAGAAGATCCCTCCAAGACCCATTTTAAATTTTAATTTTTCAAATAGTATGAATTATAGAAAGTTACTTACTATCCATGATATTTTAATGTATAATAGTAAATTTTTGTTCTCAGATGAGATTTGTGATGGTCCACGATGCAAGAAATGAAGATGGTATAAAGAATTTCTTCACAGATGTATACGAAGCTTACATCAAATTATTGCTAAACCCCTTCTATAAAGAAGACACAACTATCACATTCCCAGCATTTGAAAAGAAAGTGCAGTTGCTAGGCAAAAAATATTTAACATGAGTTCCAAAATTTCTAAGAATGTTAAATTGGTTAATTTATAATATTACTATACTGTATATTCTATAGAATAAATGCTGTTTTAATTAAAAATAATTGTTAAGTGTACATAAAAAAGGTATCAGCTTTGATGAACACACTTTCATCTAAAAATAAAAAAAATCTTAATATATGGTCCTTGTTTTTCTTTCCCAAAAAATCAACTGAATGAAGGCTTCACAAAGTTGTAATTTGTTTACACTGTTGGAAAATGTTTGGTAATACTGCCTATATAAACTATACCAAAAATCATGCAAAAATATGTACAGCTTTTTTTGTTGGTTCCTTTGGCAGTTGTTTAGTTTAACCATTGACCTACAAGTATTAGTGTTACCAATAAAAGAAGTTTTTATTACAAATATTTATTTAAGAAATCAAGTAACAATAATACTGTTTTGAGGAAAGGAGAATCTACCAATACAGATTTAAATTAATGTTTCTTGGAGAATAAGATCTTTGCTTATCAAATTCTCCAATGTTAATGAATAATTAAGTCACTCTGAGTAACTCAACTAATAACACTAAAAAAAATTCAAAATGGCGGATTCAAGATGGCCGCCATTCAAATTTCGTCTATATCTCGGAAATTATAAAAGATGGAAGAATGGTTTCTTGACAAGAGTTGATCAGGACCCGAAGGTCTACGTGATCAATAGAAAAAAAAAACAATATGTCGAAATTTTTTTTATCACCATAGAAAATGTATGGCGAATTTTGAAGGGATTTTTTATAGGCGGGAAGACAGCACGCGGGCCACATGTGGCCCGCGCACCCACGCGCCCTACTAGTCTATATATATAAAAGAATGAGGCATTTTGAGTTGTTCCACGGATTCCGCCTAAACTATAGGTCGTAGAGATCTGAAATTTGGTGCCTAGGTAGATATTAGGTCATGAATTCGTACTAAGACGGGGATTCCAGAAATTCAAATTCTAAGGGCTAAAAATCGTACATTAAAGGGATTTTCCCATACAAAAGCGATTTTTTTTCGTTGTTCCAGGAATTCCCGAAAAACAAAGTCGTAGAGATCTGAAATTGGGTGCCTAGGTAGATATTAGGTCATGAATTCGTACTAAGACGGGGATTCAAGAAATTCAAATTCTAAGGGGTAAAAATCGTAAATTAAAGGGATTTTCCCATACAAAAGTGATTTTTTTCGTTGTCCCAGGGATTCCCGAAAAACTAAAAGTCGTAGAGCTCTGAAATTTGGTGCCTAGGTAGATATTAGGTCATGAATTCGTACTAAGACGGGGATTCCAGAAATTCAAATTTTAAGGGGTAAAAATCGTACATTAAAGGGATTTTCCCATACAAAAGTGAATTTTTTTTCGTTGTTCCAGGAATTCCCGAAAAACTAAAAGTCATAGAGAACTGAAATTTGGTACCAAGGTTGATATTAGGTCATGAATTCGTACTAAGACGGGGATTTCAGAAATTCTATTTTTAAGGGGTATCGTACATTTAAGGGATTTTCCCATACAAAAATGATTTTTTTTTCGTTGTTTTAGGAATTCCCGAAGAACTAACAGTAGTTAAGATCTGAAATTTGGTACTTAGAAATTTATCAGGTACTCGTAATAAAATCAATTCCTAATCAGGTTTTTCGGGGATTTTTGAAATAGTTACAAATTTTGTAGTGGCCGCCATTTTGAACTTTTTTGTTACTGGACCCATTGCTTTGAAAATCGGTATTTGAGTATCGCAGCAAGCATAGAGAACAATTTTATGGTCAGAATTAAGAAAAGTGGCCGCCTTTTTAACTTTTTTGTTACTGGGCCGATTGCTCTGAAAATCGATATTTGAGTATCGCAACAAGCATGGAGAAGGAATTTGTGGTCAAAATTTAAAAAAGGTGGCCGCCATTTTGAACTTTTTTGTTACTGGGCCGATTGCTTTGAAAATCGATATTTACTCGTAAGTATCGCAACAAGCAAAGAGAACGAATTTGTGTGCAAAAATTTGGAAAAGTGGCCGCCATTTTGAACTTTTTTGTTACTGTGCCGATTGCTTTGAAAATCGATATATGAGTATCGCAGCAAGCATAGAGAACGAATTTATGGTCAGAATTAAATAAAGTGGCCGCCATTTTGAACTTTTTTGTTACTGGACCCATTGCTTTTAAAATCGGTATTTGAGTATCGCAGCAAGCATAGAGAACGAATTTATGGTTAGAATTAAAAAAGTGGCCGCCATTTTGAACTTTTTTGTTACTGGGCCTATTGCTTTGAAAATCGATATTTGAGTATCGCAACAAGCACGGAGAAGTAATTTGTAGTCAAAATTTAAAAAGGTGGCCGCCATTTTGAACTTTTTTGTTACTAGGCCGATTGCTTTGAAAATCGATATTTGAGTATCGCAACAAGCAAAGAGAACGAATTTATTTTCAGAATTAAATAAAGTGGCCGCCATTTTGAACTTTTTTGTTTCTGGGCCGATTGTTCTGAAAATCGATATTTAAGTATCGCAACAAGCATGAAGAAGGTATTTGTGATCAAAATTTAAAAAAAGTGGCCGCCATTTTGAACTTTTTTGTTACTGGGCCGATTGCTTTGAAAATCGATATTTGAGTATCGCAACAAGCATGGAGAAGGTATTTGTGGTCAAAATTAAAAAAAAAAAGGTGGCCGCCCTTTTGAACTTTTTTGTTGCTGTGCCGATTGCTTTGAAAATCGATATTTGAGTATCGCAGCAAGCATAGAGAAAGAATTTATGGTCAGAATTAAAAAAAAGTAGCCGCCATTTTGAACTTTTTTGTTACTATGCCGATTGCTCTGAAAATCGATATTTGAGTATTGCAACAAGCATAGTGAACTAATTTGTGGGCAAAATTTAGAAAAGTGGCCGCCATATTGAACTTTTTTGTGACTGGACCGATTGCTTTGAAAATCGATATATGAGTATCGCAGCAAGCATAGAGAATGAATTTATGGTCAGAATTAAATAAAGTGGCCGCCATTTTAAACTTTTTTGTTTCTGGGTCGATTGCTCTGAAAATCGATATTTGAGTATCGCAACAAGCATGGAAAAGGAATTTGTGGTCAAAATTAAAAAAAAAGTGGCTGCCATTTTGAACTTTTTTGGTACTGGCCAGATTGCTTTGAAAATCGATATTTGAGTATCACAGCAAGCATAGAGAAAGAATTTATGGTCAGAATTAAAAAAAGTGGCCGCCATTTTGAACTTTTTTGGTACTGGGCCGATTGCTTTCAAAATCGATATTTGAGTATCACAGCAAGCATAGAGAAAGAATTTTTGATCAGTATTAAAAAAAGTGACCGCCATTTATTATGGACAGACGGGCAGACAGCGTAGTCTCAGTAAAAGGGTTCCTGCCTTTTTCCCTATAGGTACGGTACCTTAATTGAACTATATTAAACTTATTGTAACGACCTCATATTTTCAAAACCGATAAGTGACTATAGCAGCAAGCACAAAGGAAGTATTTGTCTTCTTTATATTATTAAAATAAATGGCAGTTAAGACAGGAATTTTGGTAATTAAACGCCTGAGGATGTAAAGCAGAGGTTAAACGCGAGCGAAGCCGCGGGCGTCCACTAGTATACTTATATGTTTCTCTATAATCAGAATCTCAGATTGAAGGTCACTACTTTGAGCGTGCCTCTTCTCATAAGAGCTTTGATTGGGTTTCAGAGACCTCAACATAGGTTATTTACGAGTACTTTTATTTTAATCTGCCCCTAGTCTAGTCTCGTTTTTTGCCAAGTTAGCTATCTCTTCTTTTAGAATAGGCATTCATGCATTTCTGATGCCCTGGAGTGTGTTTGAAAAAACTTTAGTGTTTAGAATTGTACAAAAAACTTGTTTTTGATATAGAGAGATATATCCTGTAGAGAGCCATAAATAAATTAATAGTTTACCTGTGAAGAATTCATCCTGGTAGGAACATTCAAAGTCTACTGTGTGCCTGGCAATGACTGGTGGAGGAGTGCTGGGTGGAGACTCATCGTGCTTGGCTATCTGGAGCTCAGGCATCGGCAGGAAGTCTATTGCATCTTTGTGGTAATTATCTGCAATGTAAAAGTATATTTGGTTCATAGTTCATACTGCCATCAAAAACAAGGGTTTTAAACCATATTGAATGAAGCAACCAGATGAAATGAAGATTTATGTGAAATCACAAATAAACCGAGAACTGATGAGCATAGTATGCAGCAATTAAGTTGACCCAAAATGGCCGCCGCGTACAACTCCTTGCACCTAGCTTTATGCACTTCCACTCGTGGCAACTGCATACACCTCATTTGACATAAAAAATTATTCAACAAATACACCTCCTAGGGTAAAGGCACCAGTGGCCAGCCAGGAACCAGTGGTCAGCCTTTTGCGTCGTTTATTGGTCATAAATATCGCTACAATAAGAATAAACGAATCACGTGTGCTTAAATAGAAACTTTGATTCCTCATCAATACATATAATAAATTAGTCAATATGCCACACGATAGGTGCGGCAGGGGATGAGGGGGAAGAAATAAACTGCGTTGCCATTTGGCAACTTTGGTTGCCATTTTGGCAACATTTGACCCTTCGTGGCAACCAAATGGCAACCGAGCTCAAATGGCAACTTTTTGGCAACTTTTCGACTTGTCGCGCGATCATCGGTAAAAAAATATCGAATATATTTCGCAGATGAACTGAACTCATCGAATTGAACAAAATCTATATCTTGAACGCATTTTTTTTCCCAAATGAAAACAATACTTATATAATAGACAAACAAATTTTACCCATATTTCTATCACGAAAAGGTCTATTTTGGTGAAGCTAGAGATAAAAGTAATTTTATGTAAACAAAAATGGAAGAAGCTTTGTGACCACAGAGCAGAAAAGATAATACCTAAATTCTTTGTGTGTGACTGTGTGCACTGTGTAGTGCGATGCAAAGGAATTTTTTTCGTGGTTTTCTAATACTTTTGGTTTTAAATCCTCTCCTCCTCCTCCGTAAGTCCTCTTTATTGTTTTAATCGAAGAAGCTACCTATACAGTCCGACAAGGCTCTCTTGGCACTTGAAGGAGGGCGCTGTTGCACAACAAAGGTAGCCATAAAATAAAATCTCCTCCATTTTACTTCAATTTTAGTTTAAAATAGTTAATAGTAAGCAAAAACAACATAAAGCCTGTGCCACACGGTTGCCAACAAGCCCGTATGCAGGGGTGACATTGCAGATTTCTGCCGTGTAGCCAGCGTTTCTGCAATGTTGGCCGATTTGACATTCAACAACCTTGGTCAGAAGTCTTGCTCTGCCGACAGTGGTCGGAGAGCGCGGTTGCTAACCGTGTAGCCGCGCGTTCCAACCAACTTCAAAGACAGTCGCGCTCTGTCTAGCAATTAGCGAGCACGTTTTTTCTGATAATAATTGATGTGATATTATTGAACTGTATCTGAGATCTCTATATTCCCTTTCAGTAGCCAGATATCTTAAAGTAACTAGAATTCGTTCTTCGGCAGATATAGCTGGTCTCATATTTGTATCCTTTTTTTCTATGAATGGTCGAACCATATCCACCAACTCGTCAAAAAATTATATAAATCATCAAAATCCAATAATCCTATTAAATTTGAGTGACTCAGGACTCTTTTTTCTTTATCTACAACAGACAAGAGTGCCAGCGAAACACCAACTTTTTGAATTTTTGATAACGCGGGAGCCATATCTACTCTTCGTGCTCCTACCGCAGTTGTAAACACACTGAAGTTTGCAGCCGTGTAGCCGCAACGCGCGACGGCAGTACCAACCGGCCCTCCAACCAGGTCACCCCTGCATACGGGCTTGTTGGCAACCGTGTGGCGCAGGCTTTACATACAATACCGACATACTGACAGAGCGAACTATCAAACAGTAGCACAAGATAGCGGCGTTAGTTCAGACTTTGGCCACGCGCCAAAATAGCCTTGTCGCACTGTAGACCTATTTGAAAAACCAATTTTACTGATTGAAGACTCAACAAGTGCGATCTGTGTTCGGTGTACACGTCTATACATTACAGTAGGTTCCAAAACAGATGCACTTCAGTTTTTATATTATATTTTGATAAACAAAAAATCTAAAAAATGCTCTAATAAAACTATGCATTGGAATTTGGATCTAACAAATCCTTCCTTGTCTTTTTTTGGTCTGTCCGCCCTTCTTTGTGACCATGGATACAAAGTCCTCTAGTCGGATACAATTTTCAAACAAACGAAAGAAGTAAAGTGTTCCCATCTTATTATTTTTAAATGGATGTACATGACTTTTGTCGATTTAAATTTTTATCAACCAAAATGCAGAGCAATAAAACGGTACTCCATAGGTAGGTATAAATATGTTTATATTACTAAAAGCCACAGAACGTTTTTTTACAGGTTTTTTTTCTAATGGCAACATTTGGTTTCAGATGGCAACATTTGAACCTACAAATGGCAACCTGGGCTGAGTATACTCTGGCAACACTGGAAATAAACTCGTTCATTCAGGTGACGGCGGTTGAAAAGAGCAGTTGTGTCATGTCCGCCATTTTTTTTACTTCGCGTGGTGTTCTCTTAAAAGGTAAGAAAAAACATGTTTTACTATTAAATGTGATAGTCTTTTATGAAATTTGGCTTTGGTATTACTTCATGTATTGAATTATATTAAATTTGAGTAAAAATATCGCTGCTTTGCGTAAATATTGTGGGGGCTGACCATAGGGTACTACTTTTTTATAAAAGATCCAGTGGTCGGCCCCCGGGGCTGTTCACTGGGTTCTTGAATTATTTTTAAAATTGCGACAAAAAGCGGTCATTAGAACCGTTAAATTTAAATTTTCAATTTTAGTAAGGCATGTTCTTCCATATTCCTCAAAAAACCCAGTGGTCAGCCGCATTAAACATTTTATTTAAACGCGGCTGGCCACTAGGTGTTGCCGATCCAGTATTCAGCCCCAATGTAGCTGGGTACAAACGAAGATACTGTTAACTGACCACCCATAGACTTTAATACGTTGCGACAAGGTTTATCTTCGTTTGCTAATGTACAGTGTCATAGAAAAATTTATAACAATGAAAATAATAATAGAAATTGAATTTGGAGAATAAATATATATTCCAATATGAAATAATAAAGATAGATTATCAATCAATACATATAATAAATCTGTAGAGGAGAATTATCTGTTTGTCTGTTTGTCTGTTTGTCTGTCTGTTTGTACGGGCTAATCTTTGGAACGGCTGGACCGATTCCAATGAAATTTTGTGTGGTGGTAGCTTATGTCCCTGGTCAACATATAGGATACTTTTCATCCCGGTAAAATAAAGAGTTCCCGTGGGATAGTTAAAAAACTGCAATTAATTTAACTGCTTTGTAAACAACAACTAATGAACTTAATTTAGTAAAATTTGTTATGCTGATACCTTATGTTGCCTCTTTAACAAAATATATATATAGTAAAACTTATTAATCCAATCGAGTTCCCGCGGGAAAGAAAACATTACAAAAACAGGCAAAGCAGGCGTCTTTCAAGTAACGGATTTAAATGAAATTTTATGATCCTACTATATATATATGCCCGGTCAACATTTAAGATACTTTTCATCCTGAAAAATTTGAGAGCACCCGTGGGATGTTTAAAAAAACCTATAGCTACTTATCTACGTAGCACAATCAAAACGGGGTCGAAATATCGACAGTTTAAATCGTCCTTTTGATCGTGCAACTAGGTATAACTATGCAAGATAACCCGTACGTAGCAGGAACGGGTTGCTACGTACACAGCAGCGCATCAGAATGCTTAATTACAATATCTGGGCGTTGGTATCATCTCAGAATAAGATAAGTTTGGTTAGTATAGATATTACAATCCACGATGACACGCCCCACTCTGTCTTACTCCATGCGAATTGAGTAACATAAGCGATTTCGACAGAGTGTATAAGTAGAGAAGAAGATATAGGTAAATTGTGTGAAAGAAGATAGCACGTTGACAGGAGAGATTGGAAGAAGACTCCTTTATGGGTCCATCGAACCCAGGGACCACTCATTTATCTTGGGAAAAATTAAGAAATTCCACGGGAAACATTTTTGTAAAAAAAAGAACTGCACGCGGGTGGAGCCGCGGGCAACAGCTAGTTTAAAATAAAAATGGTGTTGTTATTTATTCAAATATTAATAACATTAAATGAGCAGCATTCCTGTTTGTTTAAAAAGGGGTTGGCAAAATTCAAAATAAATATGAACAAAGATAGAGAATTAATTATATTTACCTCGGGCGCCAGCCAACCAACCTGACAGGAAGCCGTGCCGGATAGGGAGTGAGTCGACAGTCCATTAGACCTTTAATCTCAAGGCGGGCTTTGCTGTTTGCTTTTAAGATAATCTAAATATAGAAATCGTATGGAGAACAAATAAATATTCAAAATATTGTTATATATATTCCAAATTTATTATATAAATAATTTCCACATTTCTTTTCTCTTGCCTTATGTTTATATTAATTATGTTACAGTACAAAAGTTACTTAATTTAGTAGGTTGAAATAAGCCGAATAACAATTTACTTAAGGTTTATAAAAATAACCTAAAAAGGTTGCGCACATGGCTAAGATTATTTTAGGATGATAACTAAATGTCCAAGCCTATGTTGGGCCTATCACCTAAATGTTCGTATCACTCACCACGACAATTCACTGGTATCTTGGCTTGTGACAGCAAAATAAAGTTCAAAGTTCAAAGGTCATCGATGGAACGCAGCATCGCAGCGGAACCACCAAATTAGGGCATCACGCAGCGCAGTCCATAATCGATGTGGAACGATGTCTGGTTATACAAATCCTCACGATAAACTCATCTTGCGTTAAGTTATGCGTAGTTTAAGATTGTTAGGTTAGACTTAAAAAAACATGTCTAACGAAGCCGTAATCCTAAACAGAACGTATGAAAAACGTTTGGAAAACGGTACGGAAAATGAATCCATAGGGAAATAAAATTAATCCATAGGGAATTAGCTGTAACAATAGAAAAAAATGATTTTAATTTGGCGTCCACACGGCAAGACACGTGACTAAGAAACCAAAGGTAATTGCACTTACCGCAATTGCGCCTTTTTTATATATTGTGTTATACCATGTTGGCAATCTGCCTGATTAATAGGTTTTTATCATGATTTGCGATATAATATCGCTTAAAATAATAAAATTTTCACGACGCCATTTCACGCCTGTGAAATTCGATAGAAAAGTGAAGCACAGACTACGTACCTAAAACTTCCCGAAATTCCGTGACCACAGCATGGCAGTACACTCTAACCAAAGATTATGAGACCAATTAACTCGAAAGCCGAAAATATTGTTAATAGAAAGAGAAAAAAGATATGTTTTGTTCACATGTAACGTGAGATAAAAAAACACGTTACAACAGTTAACAGTGTCTTCGATTTCACCCATTTAGGTAGTATTTTTATGGATGTCGGTAAACTACATTTTAGTTTTAACTGAATTGGCTATAAAATGTATTTAGGTACTTGAGAAATTACCTATGTAAATGATTTTTGATAAATAAATCTGTATATTTTTCAGCCCAAAATGCCACCAAGACAAACGTATCCTCCAGAGAAACTCTCTTCCGCCATGGAAGTCATACGTAGTCATAGTCAACGGAATGCCGATAAGAGAGGCTAGTAGAACGTTTGGAGTTCCTCGAGGCACACTACAAGATCGGCTTCACCTACGTGTCCCAGAAGGCCCAAGAAAAATGGGTCCGGATTTCATTTTAAATAAAGCAGAAGAAGCTGCACTGGTGGATTGGTGTCAAAAATTAACAAAATGTGGGTTTCCCTTAAAAGCTGACAATTTATTGAATACGGTCCAAGCAATAGTAAAGGCTGACGGAAGACCTAATCCTTTCGTAAATGGCAGACCAGCAGGCCTAGCATGCGCTCATAGAGATATTGTCTTGAAGAGAGAGAGACATAATGTCTTCATAGACTTTTTAGTCTTTATACCTAACATGGTTGTCAAGACATACAATTATGTCTAACGAGAGATGATTTTGTCTTGAAGACAAACTGGTGTGGCCGCTTCAAAATTCTTTCGATATTTTAATGTTGCAACACCGGTTTCGTTCATTCAATTTTTACCTAAATTAATTATTAGTCTGTAATTTTTTATCTGCAATCTTTAATTTGACATTGATTGTCAGTTGTCATATGGTTGTCATTTGTCAATTTAAAAACTTGAATTATTTTCGAAAATACTGTACCTACCTAAATAACGAACAGAAATAAAAATGGAAAACACAAGGAAAACTTGTATTTATATATTATTTATTTGATGATTAGCTTGTAACAATTTTACACAGTGATAGTAGTGGTTCAAACGTCCCTAGGAGTATGTTAGTATGTTCTGTGCGTATGCCTCGGAGGCCGAACTCGGGGATTCGAATCCCATCCACGCATTAGATTGCCTTAGTGCAACTATATTAATGCCTAATATTACTTACGTCGCTTGTTGTGTGGTGAAAGTAACCATCGTGAATTTGTATGCGTGAGTTCTCTAAGATGTGTGAGAGTAGTAATTATTGTCCTTGTTATGAGATTCAGAAACCGTTCCCGGGAGCAGTTGGCTGTATAAGGGGTTGAGACACCGAGAGGGGCTACAGTGTAGTTAAATATATTATGTTAAATATAAATTTTATAAACTGTTTCAGTTTCCTAGGGAGCAATAAGAAACAAATAGCATACTGAAATCTATATATGGCAAGACATCAACAATTAAAGGCACTGGACAAGCTTGGTCAAGAAAGTTCAGTGGAATAGTTGAAATGATATAGTTACAGTACCTGTCTCTATTTTCATTTGCCTTATGTTTCTAGTCTTGCAGAAATGTATTTCAAGTTAACTCTTTGATATGTAAAAGCTTTTTGGTTTCTAGTGCTGGCGTGACTAGAATAAGAAGGCAGAGCTCGCTCTAGCACCAGCCACTGGTCATCACCCACTAAGGAGAGTTCATTGAGTGCTGCCTCCAGAGCGCTTCATAAGCACACAAAGTGAACTTAATAATGTAGTAAAAGTAAGATGATCCTCGGTAGCTGCATTCTGACATAATATTCATACTTGATAATATAACTACAGTTGTATTTGTTGGTTTTAGGGAAAGGTGAGGAGAGTGATGGATAAAAAAGTGTCCGAATTCAAGTAGAGAAGTTGTTGCTGAGCTCCGGGGGCCTCAGACCTCAGAGAGGCAAAACTTGAGTTGTTGTAAGTATCAATCTTGTTTAAAACTTTATTTAAATAAGTTGAGCCTATATGGCTTTGGAATCTTAAAACACACTTCCTGCATGCAGCGTCTGAGTCGCATGCAATAATAATAATGAACAGATCATCAAAATGACAGTGTCTAAACCATATAACATTGTATTTATCTTTTGCAGGCGAGCAGGCAGGCAACAGCTGAACGACTGCAACAGAAACTTATAAAATTTATGATTACTTGTCTAGTCTTCATCAATCAGCATGTTCATTTTCATCGTTGTCACTGTACTTGATTATATTAGATTAATTTATAGATGTGAAATGCAAAATCTCTATGTTGTGCCATGTATGGGTTCAAAAAATTGTTACTCTTTCACGAGACAACAATAGCTAGGCTTTCGGGTTATTTATCATTCATAGTTGTTGTTTTTCATGACCTAAGCATTTTATTTGAGTATTTTGGTTTGACTGTTAATGTTTATAAATATATATGTGATCAAGATTACTTATGAACATAATATTTATAATATTGTAAGTATAATAATATATGAGTAGTCTGATTTTTGAAGTATAAGGAAAAAATTATAAAATCCTGTTTTTCAAGAGTATTTACAAGAATTTATATTGAAAACACATAATAGTTTTTGTATAGTATACTTATATTGTAATAATATGTGCCCAGTGAAGTTAAAGCTTAGTGACTGGTGTAATTAAAGACAGACTTTTAAGGTAATAGTTAAGTCTAAAGTTTTATAGCTGTTGTTCGAACACAAGCTATGATTGTGATAATTAATAATGGTTCCTTTTATTAATATCAATTTTTAATTATATTCAACTTGACTTTGTACATATCCTAATATTAGCATTGAAAACCAAAGAATTTGTTTAAAAATTATATTGTCTATTTTTTTTGTAAGAATTTATGATAAATCTACATAATTTATTTTCATAATATTATATTACGATACTAGTACATGTACCAATAGCCTAATGATAGTTATATAGTTAACCCTGCAGCCTCCTGTTCATAATATTTACTAACTTTCTTTTTGATTATTAGTTGTATTAAAGGATAAATAAAATCTGAAAGTTGAGCATTTTTAGTTATCCCACCCTAAGAATAAAAGTGAAAGTTTCTGTATGTAACTCTTTTACTACATACCTGATTTATCTGAAATTTGGAATGAAGATATCTTTTTAGCCAACTTTTTATCGCCAATTTCAATTCGCCCTAGTTTCTAGACAACTAAAATTAGTTATGGGTGCAATAAAAAATAATATAGATATTTAGATTTATTGTGCGAGATAGTTCAGCATTTATATTTTTCAGCTTATATCTAAATTTATGAGTGTTTCAACACGCCTTGCACTAAGAAGAAGATCACAACAAATTCGGCCGGGTATTTATTTATCACCATTTTACAAAATGTTACTTAATTTACTAATCAAGATAGTAAAATTAGTATTTATGCAATAACAAGTCTAATTTTCTCGGTTCTTCCATTCTACTAGGCTGTCCCTGTGCTGCATCTTCAGAGTCAGCCTCCAATGTTATGCTGAAAAAAAAACAATAGCATTAAGTACATAAATATATTCAAGTGCAATCATTTTGAAATTTGCTTTATTGAAATAACTGGTGATGAGTTGTACCTGTGGTTTGGTTATGGGGACAACCCTACACCACACATGGCCCAATCTACCTTGTGGTTATAAGGACCGAATTGTGGGAGGGCACCCATTTGGTACTTGCTCTTGGCGTGTTCCTGGGGTGCTTTCTTGACTAGTTTTCTAGCCTAGATTCCACCACTGGACTAGGCTCATTTTCTCCATTACTTACAATTTCCAATGTTTCTTCAGTGGTACCCTAAAAATAAAAATGATATTACATAAGTCAATTTAATTAAAAAGAAGTACTTATTCTAATAATCGTATAATATTAGAGTAGTGTTGTAAAAGGAGTGGTATAAGGAATGTCTTTTGTATCTATCTCAATAACAATTTCATTGGCAAACACAAATTAATCCTTTGTTCACCCAAGTTTCCTTAACTTAGTTGTAGGTTGACTTATAGTCACCTACAATCTATCACCAAATACATATATAACAATTATCATAATAATCTTTCATAACAGCCTGTAAGTTAGGCTTGTGTAAAAAAAAAGACATTTTGTGATTTTTTTCAATTATATCAAATACATTTTATTTTATTATAAGGCTAATTCTGTCCGTTGTTATTGGCAGGCACTACAATTGGGAATACATAATCAAATTACATGAAAGAAAAAATAAAATATTGGTGTGAAGTTCTTGTAGAGACTGGACACATGACAGACAAAATGTTTAACAAGTACCTAATAAAAGCACTGATAGCCCAATGGTTCAACTCTGGGTTTCGAAACTTTTCCAAAACTACATAACACTTGCAATCTTCATAATTACGAAAGACAACATCGCAAGGAAATCTGCATAGCGGTGAGTTCACCACATTGCTCTCAAAGGTATGCAAAGCCTGCAGCAAGTGACAGTGTGGCGGGTAATGGCCTATAAACCACTGTCATTATGAGAGAAGTCTTGCCCAATTTGCCTTCTATATCCTCCATTAGCAAGGAATTGAATGGAACACAATACCTACAATAACTTTATCATTCAGAATTTACATATTGTTAAGTTAGTACCTTCCTACTTCTATAATTCCGAGAAGTAAAAATTTCCGCTTACCTTGAGATGTACGGGAAAGCCTTCACCGTAATGACGCTCCAAGTCCTCAGCAAGTTTCTCTATCAGATAGAGAGCCATCGGCGAGATCCTACAGAAGGACTGAAACTCCCCATCACTCATATCAAACGGGTCGCAGACGTCTCTAATTCGACTGTTGCATTTTTCGCAGCTCTAGGTCCTCTTATAGCGACAAAACGTAGTTATACTAATTTATCGCCATCACGCTAAGATAAAAGGCTATAGATTTCCATTACTTTGGCGTGAAGACATAATAAGTCTTCTTCAAAATTGAGGACGACATAATAACTCTTTTCAAAATGTCAAAATAAGACAAAATTACAGTGTCATGTTAGGGTTTGAAGAGATAAATACCACAGATAAAGTAAAAATTATTTTATTTCTTCATATGACGTAACGAGAAAGACTTATAACCTGCCATGTTAGTGGCAGTAGAGATAAAGACAAAAGTCGAGAAAATGAGAAGAGATAGATATCTCTATGGATGCATGCTAGGCCTACAGGAAAAAATTGGCTTAAATCCTTTTTTCGAAGAAACTCTTCTTTATCTGTACGAACAGCTGAAGAAATTTCTAAGGGACGAGCAGTAATAAAAGAGGAATATATTAGAAAGTGGTTTCAAGACTTGAAACAGTTTTTAAAAAACCATGATTCTAGAAAATAAGAACACAAGTAAGTACTGTGATTGTTTGCTTGCAATAATATTTCGGTCAGGTGAGACTTTTTTTGTTTTGATAATTTAGCTATAAGAAATAAGATAGACCTAAATAATATCGTTGATTTTGATATGAATAATGCTCATTTTGATCTCATGTTTATTTATAGTTATAAGGGCTGAATACTGGGTTCATCGAGGCTGATTATTGGATTTTAGAGGCTGACCACTGGGAAAAAGTGTCATTTTTTGTTCGAATTTAAATATATATTTTATAAAGAGAATGATTGTTTTTGACATATGTTGTTTAAAAACTATAATAAACAATTAATCCAATCATGTATTACGTTTCATTATCCGACGAATCTTGTAAAAATGCCAGCTTTCCAAACTTCAAAAAGTCGTTATGAGGCTGACCACTGGTGCCATTACCCTACTATACTTACTAAAATATAATAAATTAAATTGAATAAAAATATGACAAATAGGTACCATTTGTATACACAGGTTTTGTAAACTCCAATTCTTCAAAGGTGTACCCTTTCTCTATGGTATTTGTTTCATCGTTGTATATGAAAGGTAGCACGTTGTTGGTTCTTGGAGTAATTGCTGCCCTCGGTGTACTTTGTAAAGCTTTGCCAGTGTTGGAGAGGAAAGATTTCTTTGTTTCACCCCCTTTCTTTGCAGACTTGACTGGCTCATTGGGCTTGTAGGGCCCTGATGTCGCCATTTTGCTCATATTTTCTGCAACAGGTAATAAATAACAGTAAAGTAAATGGGAAAGTTTGAATGTTTGTTACGTTAATCCTTCACGCCACACTACCGATTCAGAAGACTCCATTGTCAGGCGCGACTCCGTAAGTTAAAATAGCATCAAAATGGACAATGAGTAAATGTTAAATGTAAATATGCTACTAAAGTGATAATAACATGATGGATTGTTATTTGTTACCAATATTAGTGAGGGCCGGCCTCGAGACATTTTTCTTCGTTTGTCTTGTAAGATGATCACCGAAGATATCGAAGAGTGCCATGATGTATAACTGTTATAACAATATTAATAAGAGAAAAAGCGAAAAAATTAAACAGCAAATGCAATTTACCGAACTCAATCAGTTTGTAACACAATTCGAATTTTTTAAATCAAACAAAAACCGTTTTTCTTGACAAGTTGACAGCGCATTGCGCAAACGTAGTGATTATATACTCTTTGAGCGCAATGACCAAAGAGTATATAATCACTACGTTTTGACCAATGACAGAACTACACAGAATCTGTCATTAACTTTAAGGTAGGTATATTTTTGTACCTGATCAAAGGTCAATCTGTGAACTGCTGTGAACTCTGCGTCGTTGACAAATTTGGAGTTTGGAGTAGGTACGACAGTTTACTACACTACTAGTCCTAGGCGGTATGCACTGAAATATCAATATGGGCAATGTTTGGGCAATGTAGGGGTCAATTTATCTCATAGGGGTCAATGCCCCTGATCTATAATATTCAACCCTAGACTCAACAGTATTCAACCACTCAACGCATGTATTTATTATCTACGATTCAACTATATCATAGTCTATAGTGATCTGTGGTTTAACCATAGACCACAAAACTAGATACCTAAAAATAGGTATAGGCTCTGGTACTATACCGTGGTCTATACCTATCTAAGTAGGTATCTAAGTGATATCTATTTACAAATAACGAGATAACCTTTATTTTATTTTCAATTATTTATCGATAACATAAATATTTTTTTATAATACCTATCTAAGCAGCGACGTGCGCGTGGTTATATATTAGTGAGTTTATTGGGAAGTGTAATAATTAATACGTGCGCGATTCTCATTCATATTCCAGTTTTCTATAATAACCATGTCTAATTTCGGAGAAAAATCCAACTCAAATGGTCTGGGCGCGGACCCCCTTCAGAGACTGGCGTCTCTCAAACCTCCCAGAGACCTCTCGCTTGGAGGAATGAAGCCAAATAAAAAAAATCTTTACCCCAAACCTTAACGTCGCTAGAAATAAAAATAAAGGGTAAGTCAGTGTTTCAGTTACCTACTGGATATGTTTGTTTTTCTTTGCCGGTTCAACAGACGAATTTAAAACAAAAACAAGTAACCCTCTGTCGTATGAGAAATCCAGTGGTCCTACTCTATTAGCATTTATTTTTTTATTTTTTTGGAAATTACAAGTTTTACATATTCTCTTAATTGACTCCGATCTTTTTTATGATGGGAAGCTTCAGCTGCGAGTGGTTATCCCTCTTGGCTCTACTACAGGCCCCATCTAGAAGTATATATCAAATATATCAAAGTACGAGTAAGGATTTTACAATTTTTTTACCAAAAACATTTCAGACTAGCTTCAGCGAGCAATCTTGACCAAAAAAGAGATGACAGAAATAAAAAAGATAGAAAGAATGACAAGAATAGGAACTCAAAAAATGGCCCCAACATTATTAAGTCTGGGGGTGTTTTCTCTGAAGGTAAGCATTAAATTTGTTGAGGCAAACTAAACTTTGTATAAACAGATTTATTATATGTAATCTGAAATGACATGGCCGGATTCTGCCCTCGGAAAAAAATATTCATGGCCATTGACAAACAGTGCGTCATATTAAAGCTTATAATTATGTCTTTACAATTGTTTAATTTTATGATCAGAAAACAGGCGAGAGACATAATATCAGCGTAACAACTTGCAACAAAATACTCTAAATATTTTAATAGCAATGATTTTTTATTAAAAAAATTGCTATTCAAAATGTTTACTCGCATTTTCTAAGCTTTGTAATATGAAAAAAATATTAGTTCATAACCAATACGCATCATTTTTTAATAAAAAAATCATTGCTATTAAAAATAGTTAGGCGCATTTTGTTGAAAGTTGTTATGCTGATATTATGGCTCTCGCATGTTTTCAGATCATAAAAATTTAACGATTGTAAAGACATAATTATAAGCTTTAATATGACGTACTGTTTGTCGATGGCCATGAATTTTTTTTTTCCAGGGCACAGCTCCATACAAGTTTCGGCCATGTCCTTTGTTGAGGCAAACTAAACTTTGTATAAACAGATTTATTATAATATGTAATCTGAAATTTGAACTGTTGAATTGTTTAGGTCTGGGCAGCGTGGAGAGGCATACAAGCAGGGTTTCGTACGGCAGAGACGCGGACGCCGCTCCCGCGCTGCAGCGTCCCACTATACGAGTGAAGGATGTTGTTAAGGTGGGGCAGTTAGTCAGTAAAGCTGTGCCCTCAGCTTCGTTCAGCGTATTATTTTGATGCCGCCACCTTAAGGTGTTGCGGCCCTACGAGCCCGCGAAATTCAAATTTTATTTGGTTTTTCGCAAATATTAGATTAACTACACATTGTAGATTTATGGCAATGCATTTTGCGGGCCTACTTTTTATGCATCTACACGTTTTTAATATAAACTTTGCTCGAAAGTTCCCACTCATCTCATATTGGTTCCCGAAAGATAATATTTTGCAATTTCCCAGATTTCAAGCTATCGGGAACCAATAAAGGTAAATGAGTATTGTTGAGCAGAGTTATTGTTAAAAACATGTAGATGCATAAACGTTGTGCCTGCAAAACACACTGCCATTAGCCTTTGATGTATAATTAGCCCACTATGAGCGAAAAACTAAATAAAATTTGAATTTTCGTGCCCGGATGGTACCCATCGCCCTTAATCCAGCTAGTATATATTGGTTCCAGTGCAGTGCGATGGGGATTTTTGAAATGGGAAATACCACCAAAACACGGGAAATGAATGAATGATTTTTTTTTTCTTGTTAGTGATATCTGCGATCAGCCCCAGGGCTATGAGCAAATTTGTTGTTAGCTGTGATGTTTTGAGAGGTCGACCCTCATTAGGAGACGGCACTCTTATTTGTATTGCTGGGCTTGCTTGTCCAGGTCCAGGATGCGCTTTCTTTTAAGACGCCTAGGACAGGAATGAATGAATGAATATACTTTTATTGCACACCACAAAGTCAAACAAAGGACATCACAAAAATTACAAAGAATAGGTACACAATTTGGCGGCCTTATCGCTACGTAGCGATCTCTTCCAGGCAACCAATGCTGTAAAGGATTTTTGTGTAAGGGAACTGTTTGTTTTGTAACAGGTTACCACACACACTGTTATGAAACATTGAAAAGAAAGCTTTTTTAAGAGTAGCGGTTTGAGATGGGCAAAAATTAGTGAACCCATTGTAAACGACACTTCACACTGCTACCGTAACTGACACCACTGTCTATGTTTTTTTTTGAGTTCAGTGTCTACTTTACCTATATTTTGGTGAACTTTGACGTCCATTCCTAAAGGATTTAGATGAATTTTTGTGAGTAGCTATTTAATACAGTTTTCAATTTAAATAATATTTATTTACCGACGACCTCTGTGGTTGAGTGGTTGGCGTGCCGGTTTTCAAAGCGCCGCCATCTCTGAGGTTCTAGGTTCGATCCCCAGTCGGGGCAATGTAGTGTCTGGGTGTTGTGGTACCTTCGGTGTTTCTGATTTCCTTAACACAAGTGCATAAGTTACTTACTAAGGGATCGGAGCAATGTATGTGATGTTGTCCACTATTTATTTATTTATTTATTCTTTAATATTTTCAGATAGACAAAGAGCTCGAAGAACAAAAAATCAAGGCAGCATTCGGCGACACCACTTCGTATGAAGATGAGAGCGAAGACTTCAAAAATGTTCTGGACGTTGAGGCACCCGTCAAACTGCCCGACGACGGAGGTATGTCCTGCGGCGTCCCTATATACTGTTTATTATAATTAAGTCCATGAATGCGAAATTAAGTAGCTTTGAAGACCACTTTGAGCTTTTTTTTCTTTAAGCTTATTAATAACAGCTCCATTGAATAATTTCGCAATGTAACACGTTTTTTTACACTATATAACGAGTACTTGACTGCGATCTCACCTGATGATAAGTGATGATGCAGCTAAAGATGTTAATTTACTAACTTGGAAGGGGTCAAGTAAAGTCACCCCCAATGGGTTCTACACAGCATCGCACTGGAACGCTAAATCGGTTGGCGGTACGTCTTTGCTGGTAGGGTGGTAACTAGCCAGATCAGACCTGAGCAAATTTAGAAATTATGAAATTCCATAGTGGCCCATAGTGGGAATCGAACCCGCGACCTCCTACTCGAATCCGAGCGCGCGTCCCCTGCGCCAGGGAGGTCGTCAAACTTGCTTCTCTCTAACAAGAGATGACAATGATGTAAGTAAACGTTCATAGGGTTCGATTGTTCATAGGGTGGTCGATAAAGTGTGGCGGGAAGTTGAAACCAGAGGTGGTCGTCAAACAGGAGCCGGCTGACGACGCGGACAGTAAGATCTTACTCTAACGCGACCTGTGGTTATGTCACACGAGACTTTCCCGCCGCGTTCCAATGTTCCCATCCCGTTCCAACATTTCCGTCCTATTCCAATGTTCCCAGTTCCCACAACGTTCCAACTTTCAATGTTTTCAGTTCCCACCTTGTCCAAGAAGAAGAATCAAATGATTTATTTCATATAGGCCTAACTAATAGGCTTTTATTCATCAAAATAATAATATAAAGCAGAAAGGTGACTGACTGATCAATTAATGCGATATTCTATCCACTTTACAGGTACCAAAAAAAAATTGTATACGGTGTCGGTAACAGTAACAGTTTCACGAGTTCCATGGGTTTTCCCTTCTCAAAAACGGCTCCTTTACAACATAATAATTGCATTAATGGGTGGCATTAATCACTTGACCTTTTTAGGGTTCCATACCAAAATGTTAAAAATGGAACCCTTATGGTTTATATAATCAACGCAAGCAAGTGAGCGAGCGGGTCACCTGATGGTAAGCGATCACCGCCGTCCATGGACATTTGCAGCATCAGAGGAACTTGAAATGCGTTGCCGGCTCTTAAGAAATTGGTTTATCCGACCCCCCCCCCCCCATTTGTACTCCTCCCTGTTTCGTGTGACCTAATTAATGGAAGATCGCTTCTATAACGCATCAACTAAAAGCCCGACGAACAGTTTCGTTGTGGTGATATTGATGCACAGAATAAACATACAAACATACAGATCGCTTACTGCCCCGCCGTAGAGCGTTCGATATTACCTTGTGTCGGATAGTTCTATATTGACATTATTCTGTATAAGAAACTTTTTTTAAATAAAATAGGCTTATTTGGTTAACGCATACTGGGGACGGCATGGCAAGAGATTTCAAGTTTTTACCAACGTAATAATTGAAAAGCATAGAAATTTATGACATATTTCTATGTCAATACGTTTCAATGTCCAATGGTAACAACTTGAAATTCCTTGCTGTGCCATCGCCATATTCGAAAGCCCTAAACAGACTGGCCACAAAAACAAATTAGGGAATATACTATGCTTCCCCTTATATGGATACTAATAACTTTACATTAGCATTTGTGTTTTATTTATTTAGTTAGTGTCCATGTTTAAATTATATCGACAAACTTACGATAAATGACTTGATTAATAAATAATAAATTCGTATTTAAAATTGACGAGTGACAAAGTTGTGCATAATCTCTAAAATACTTTGCGGCTACTTTGGAGGCGCCCTTAGCTTTATATTACTCAAACAAAATCTTACGAATACATACAATATGATAGTGTAAGTACGAGTAAAGTAGTAATAATGATGTATTTCAGGTCCGTGTGTAGACAAAAAGCCGCCACTGGTGGACGTGAAGGAAGTGTTCGAAGAGCACAGCGTGGCAGACTTGTTGCGGAGCGACAAACCCGCTCTCATACTGCTACAGGTTTTGAGCTTTTTATAACATCGACGACGACCGACGACACTCACTTCTTTTTATTAACTAGTCGACGAATGAGCGCGATGACTAGTTATTTGTCATCGTTGACAGTTGGCTGACACGCTGCCGGGGCGCGGCGGCGGCGAGGACGCGCGCCGCAAGCACGACCACCCGCCCTGCGCCTCCACCTCCGACGACGCCGAGCGGGAGGGCGACGAAGATAAACAGGTGAGATGCTTTGAATGAACCTAAGGAAGAGTCCATCTGAACATTTTACCTGTAGAAACGCGCGTGCGCACTAATGACTTAGTGAACTGATCCGTGGCGTGGATCGCGGTCCATAAACGGTACTGCGGTCGGCGTACTACTGACGCCGTTGGTGTCAAAACAAACTCCTTTGACCCCAGTAAATTGACTAATTTTTTTCACGCGGTTCGCCGGGTCCTGCGTATATTTCTATTGACCTGCGTGGAATGCGCTTAGTCAATGGTTGTGCGGGTGGTACTTACACGCCATTGTGTCGTCACGCGCTCAAGTCTCAACTTATCGCATTGTCAACTCTTGAGTTCTAACAACTCTAATTAAACTGTCAATCAATTTATTTATTTGGTTGATAACATGGTATATACATTATACATACAAGTATAGCTATTTCACATCCTATTACAATAAAACATCGACAGAAATACGGAAACAACATTAAAAATATTTTTAGAAATTAATTATTAATTTTATTTTTAAATTATCTCATGCTCTTTTTTTTTATCTCGCAGACTGATAACAGATGTCGCCTGTCGGACTTGGAGGAGGGTAGGATCGGAAAATTACGAGTGCACCGCTCGGGTCGCGTCACGCTCGCCTTAGGAGATACCATATTTGAGGTAATTATCATCTTTATTATCCTGTTTAGTGTTATTTTAAGAGTTTCGGAGGGTTTTCGGCAATTGTGGTTTTTAGGCATGAGAAAGTATTTAGTGAATGTTCTCATGCCTACGAATATACACAAAAAGACGTGATTGCATGCGTGCCCATTCTGTTGACTAGCAAGAGAAACTTTCAAATCCCGTCACGAAGAAATTTTTGATGATGTAGAATGAAAGTTTCAGTTTGGATTTTCGAATATTTTCAAAATTTTTCTTCGTGACGGATCTTTCGCCGAGATGCGAAAGCGCCCACGCTTTGTGCGCGATACCTTCCAAAAATAAACCTGTTTAATAAAAATCTGAGGAATTTGGTTACAAACACTGTGATACGACCATTTTATGTATTACAATCATTGATTTATAAACTAAGGATTGCGAGTCAGCGTTAAAAAGTGTCCGAACCGAATGACATACAAAACGCGAAAAGACTTCCAATTCCGAAGAATTACAATCGCACTTCAGTCTCGTGTTTGAAAATTAGGCTGTATAGTAATGGTTTAAGACATAAATTACAATGTATTAGTTTGTTTACAAAAATACTCATGTACCCTCGTTTATAAAGGTTTTCTCTTTTTTCGTGAATTTTGTATTACACCCGTCGTCCATAGATTAATAAGCCTATGATTACGATGAAGTTGTTGTCCCGCAGGTATGCTCGGGCACGAAGGCGTCGTTCCACCAAGAGGCGGTGTCGGTGGCGGTGGACGAGCCGTCGCGCTCCGCGTGCATGGTGTCGCTGGGCGCGCTGCAGCACAAGCTCAACGTGACGCCGCACTGGCGCCACATGTTCCACAACATGACCCTCTGAGCCGGAAGTCGGGACTACCCTCAAACCTCAATTTTTTTTATACACTATAAGTTAAGGGGTGGGCTGGTATCTCCATCTGATTGAAAGAGACGGTCGATTTAGTAACTTGGAAGGAGTAAGCAACCCCTAACGATTTCTACTCAGCATCGCGCCCGAACGCTGAATCGCTTGCAATGCGTTTTTGTTGGTATAGGGTGGTAACAAACCACCACCACAACATAAAATAAAATTCTTCACTGGCCTGTGGTGGGAATCGAACCCACGACCTCCAAAATCGAATCCGAATTCGCGCCAGTGCGGTCTTCAATACTACATGGCAACAACACCCTCGCGAAACCTTTGACCAAAACATGTCCATGGCCAAAACGCACGAGGACACCCAGCTGAAAACAATAAGCTGGAATACTGTTAACATCAACAAAAATCGGTTAGCAATTAATCTGATAATAAACTGTTGTTATACATTAAAGTGGTTTTATTTCTGTCATTTTTAAATAAATTCTAAAAAAAAGTTAGTGATGTTTTTAGTTGTTTATTGAAAATAACTTTTTTTTGTTGAAATTATTTGCTTGTACAGAACAATGCTTCATTTTATAGATAGCTTGATTATTGAGCTTTTGCTCTTATGCGAAATGTTTATTGTAATTCGTCCTCCAGTCAATTCTCCTGCCTGGAAAACTTCATCTTTGAAGATGAAGCTCTTTATTTATCAAAGACCTATAATATACAATATTAAAACAAAATATTATATTACATAATTTATTTATTTCCTAAACAACTTACATTAGAATTTTAACAATATGTCTAAGCACTGGCTTTTTCAGCATTCTTCTCGTATTTAATAGGTGTATCCCTGCCTGGGAATTTATTCCCTTTTAAATCTATCACGTAATTGTAGTCAACGGGATTGGCCAGTGCGTGGTCTATGGCCGCTTCTAAAGTCTCTGGTGTGATGAATGTTGTACACAGTTCCTGTAAACAAATACTACATATTACAACTTTTTGAATCAGCTTTAAAAACAGACACCAGTGTTTAGTTAGATCAATGATGAAATACCCTACGCTATACGCTATACCCTAATGATATCGTCCGCAGAGCCCTCATATCGGCAAACGTACCCTGCACGCTCGAACCGCCAGGTCTGAGCCGAACAGACGGTAAGCGTCCTGATGGCTTAACTCTTGTTCCCTGGCAAAAGGGTAAATGCCTTCTATGGGATGCGACATGCGCCTGTACATTGGCACCAAGCCATCTGAGCCGTACTTCACGCGTAGCCGGTTCCGCTGCAGAATCCGCTGCCATGAGGAAAAAGGCCAAGTATGCGCCACTCTTGGGCAATTACTTATTCGTCCCACTCGCAGTGGAAACCATGGGATGTTGGGGTGTGGAAAGTAAAATCTTTATAAGAGAAATCGGCCGCCGTTTAAGAGAGAGGGGCTACGATCCACGCTCTGGAGCCTACCTGGTCCAAAGGTTATCCATCGCCATTCAGCGTGGCAACGCTGCAAGCTTGATGGGTACCTTTGGCTCAGGTGCAACCAGGGGTGGCCTTTTTGATTAGGTCCCTTTCATGTATTTTTTAGGATTTAGTTTTAACGTATTTTATAGTTTATGTAGTTTTATTATTTTAGTTTTTAATTGTATATTTTTATTTAAGATATTTTATAAGAATTATTTTAATTAATAAATATACTAGAAATTCTACACTATATGCTAATATATCTTTAAGGAGCACACCACGGATGTGCCCGCGAAATTTAAATTTTTCGTGGTTTTTCGCGATTTTTAAGCTAATAAGACATAATAGACTTATGGCCGTCAAATTGCGATAATCCTAATATCTTCTTCACGTGTTTATATAAAAATCTCTGCTCGATAGTGTGGAGTTAAAGAAATTAGTCCGAGATTTGCGAGTTACTTACATAAAACTCGATACTCGGACTAATTTCCTAGGATACACATTTTTATGCAAAGATTTTGACATAATCATGTAAAGATGATACTGCATTTCTCGCAAATTGATTGCCATAAGCCTATCATGTCTAATTAGCGTACAAATTGCAAAAAAACACGAAAATTTTGAATTTCGCGGGCAGACCCGTTGATTTCACGTTAATCAATGAGTTACAATATAATAATTTTGGCAGATAGCATGTTATTTTCAAAAAAAATGCCCTGAACTACGGATGACTGCTTTGGCCTAAATTACTTATTAATCCTAATCCTAATCCTAATCCTAATCCTAATCCTAATAATATTATAAAGGAGAAAGTTTGTGTGTACTGTGTATGTTTGTTACTCCTTCACGGCTCAACTACTGAACCGATTTAGCTGAAATTTGGAACATAGGTAGCTTATAACCCGGATTAAAACATAGGCTGCTTTTTATCCTGGAAAAATCCGTAGTTCCCGTGGGATACTCAAAATACCAAATTTTCTAGAGCAATCTATAGCTACATCTATAGATAGATTGTTCAAGCGAACTTGCTTGAAAGCATGTTTAAAGGTTGGAATAGGTAACGATAACGGGAAAATGACGTTTCCCTTAGGATTCATGAAAAAGCGAATTTGACGCGGGCGGGGCCGCGGGCAAAAACTGATGATATTATCACTATAAATGTGAAAATGGCCACTATGTAGGTTCTGAACATAGCACTGCACGCATTTAACAAGTGTGTTTTAGTTGAACAAGGGGATATGGGATAGTAATGCTATAAATAATAATGCTATAATGCTATAAATAATGCATAATGCTATAAATGTGAAAATGGGTACCCGTATTATAGGTTCAGACATTACAACTGTTTCGCTATTAGCATTTTGTGTTTTAGTTGAGCAATGAGATACAGGTAAATAATATTATAACTGGTACCTATATGATACCTGAAAACGGGTACCTATATGATATAGGTTCTGAACTAACATCTGTTTCGTTACTGACAATGTATGTTTTAATTGAGCTGTGGGATATGGTATAGTAATTAGTAATGCTATGAATGTGGAAATGGGTACCTACCCATAAAGGTTCTGAAAGTACAATTGTTTCGCTATTTATAATGTGTGTTTTGGTTAAGCAATGGGATACAGGTTAATAATGCTATAAAGGTGTTCCTGTATAGTTTCTGATATTAGAACTGTTTCGCTATTAAAAATATGTGTTTTAGTTGAGCAATAGAATATGTGATAGAAATTATGCTATAAATGCGAAAATGGATATCTATAAGGTAAAGGTTCTGAAATTATTTCACTCTTAAGCGGATACGTTGATTTTCGCTGCTAAGCGATAAGGCCGCCTTTTGTGCCTAAAATTAGTTTATTATGTACCTATTTCTGTTTTGTACAATTTCTTGTGTGGTGCAAATAAAGTGTATTTATTTATTTATTTATACGTTGATTTTATTTTCGTCCTTCTCACTCTTATGAATACGTTGGCGGGTTAGGTTAGGTTAGGTTAGTATGCAGCGTTGCGGAAGAATATAACAGAAAAACGTTGTTTTACCTAATTACTGCAAAAAATAAGCCAGTTATTTAAATGTCGTTCTGAGCGTTTTTGGGAATTATTTTTTACCGATAAATTAAAACAAAAATTACAATTATGACCATCGTAGTTTTCGATGGAAATTAGAAAAATGGAGATTTTGGAGCAATTTTTGGGAGAACTTTTTGGCGAGAAATTTTTATCCAATCGTGTTTCTGAAGTTAGGTTAACACATGTGCTGTTTTTTTCCCAGAAAATCCAGGACTCCCACGGGATTTGTAAAACCCCGAAATTCACGCGGGCGAAGCCGCGGGCAAAAGCTAGTGAGATATAATTTCAGTTTACACATAGTTGTTTGAGATTAAATTATAATTAAAATGATGAGATGCAGAAATAATATTTAAGAAATCCAAAATCTTCCATGCTGCAATATTGAGTATATAGAAGTTGTATAGATTCATTCAGAAAAACAATGAGTTCTGTCTTTTAAGGCGAAATTAACGAGTCTGACCATGAAACTCAAAATTTTCGTGGTTTTTTGCAATTTGTAAGCGAATAATGCATAAGGCTTATGGCAGTAAAATTGCAGAAATGGCAGTATCATCTTTTGTTCTAACTGCTACAAACAAATAGCAATTGCTGCATACAAAAATGCTCAAAAAAATTTTTATTTGGTGAGCACACCAGTCGCATGCTCAGGATATTAAATTAGGTTTGCTTTAAATTTGTCACTTTTAGTTGGTCACTCGACCATTTTTACAGACCTGTAACGTGTTTTTTTTTTTATCTCACGTTACATGTGAACAAAACATATCTTTTTTTCTCTTTCTACTAACAATATTTTCGACTTTCGAGTTGATTAGTCTCATAATCTTTGGTTAGAGTGTACTGCCATGCTGTGGTCACGGAATTTCGGGAAGTTTTAGGTACGTGGTCTGTGATCCAGTTTTGACATTTCACTTCACAGACCAGGAACCGAAAGATAGACAGCCGTGCTCCATACATACGTTTGTGCCTAGTAGCGAGCCGCCTATATACTACACACAAACTAACTAGTATACAGAAAAAAACAATATAGACATAATAATGAACTTTCATTCATAATTGATTTTCCATTTCACCTCCACCATGACAATTCCACACAAGGACCAAAACCTCTCTCTTTCCCACAGTATCTATAGATGTGAAAAGTATGAATGGGCAGTTGAGTAACGTAGTAGTTTTATGGATGTGCTAAAAACCGCTTATTTAAAACCGTAACCTAATCGCAATTTAAAGTGTTGTACTTTATTGTAAACTACCGATTCTTTTCGGTTTTCGATATTACCGATTTTTCATTCATTAAATAATTCCTTTAAAAAAATAAAACAAAAAGAAATTATTTTACGAAATTTATTCAATATTTTGAAATCTTTAATCTTTAATAATTACAATAATTATGTACCTACGCTTAAAATTAAGTTTTGCTTTGCTGCAGTGTTGGCCACATCTCTGCTCTTCTCTCATCTCTGACTTGTGCGGCATACTTGGCCTGAAAAGTTAATTTTATAGAATTAACTATTACAAAAATAAAAAATACGTACATCAATTGCCCAAAGTCAAAGAAAATTACATACAAAGTTATAAGGTAGCAAAAACAGATGGACAGACAGATGGAGAGACAGACAGTAGAGTGATATTGTATTAGACGGAACAAAATTGTTTTAAATTTTGGGACACTTGTATAATACATATTTTGTCCACTAAGTACTTATAGATTAAAATGTCAAAGCTCGGTATGGTATTAAATCTTTACATACCTTCATTTTGTCATATGAATTTGGTTTCAAATACTTGTCCATCAGTTGATAGTCTAGGATCCCGCTATACAACGACCTTCACCGAGCTGCTTATTGGATGAAAACTATTTTATATCCAATTAAATATGTCAATAAATATATCGCAAGTGGGTTGCCTAAAAAATTTCAGTCCAGGGTATGATTAATTAAGAATTAAAAAAAAAAACCATTGTAACATGGACTCCTATTTGTTACAGTTTAATTGACATTGTAGTTCAAATTAGATTTTATAAATAGTGGTTTTTGCCAGAAATACTTTCCTGGCTGAGGAAAGTATTTCTGTTCTATATTTTTTGGCAAAAGAAAGTTAACGGATAATAAAATCGTGGGTTTTATGCACAATTATGCACAATTGCAATTTGCGACCTGAATCGCTCATCCAATCTAATTTGAACTAAGATGTCAACGGAACTCTAACAAATAGGAGTTCATGTTACAATGGATTTTTTTTAAATTCTTAATTAATCATATCCTGGACTGAAATTTTTTAGGCAACCCACTTGCGATATATTTATTGACATATTTAATTAGATATAAAATAATTTTCATCCAATAAGCAGCTCGGTGAAGGTCGTTGTATAGCGGGATCCTAGACCATGAGTATTCCTTGCAGCGCCGCATATTCCCTCTAACGCATACCACTTCTCACAGGTCTCCCACTGAGCCCCTAGACTTCAAATCGTTTTTCTGAAAATTGTTGCAAAAACATTTGAATCAATGTCGAAGTACATACATATACATCTTGCTAATAATAACATAATAATAGATATTGCGGCCTTATTGCCACTGCGACAGTAATCTTCCCTTGCATATGATATTAAGTTTAGCAGCAACATTAGCAGAGCCTTGATCACATACAATTAATCTCCGAAAAAATCCTGTATTATACTGCTTCAATGATTTCTAAGCTATGCTTATATTTTGATCTATTTATATTAGGAATGGTTTGTCCCTGTACAGAAGACTCTATATTGGAAGTCATAGAGATGTGTTAGGACTTTGTTTTGGGATGTATTTAGCCCTCTAACTGGCTGACTAATTAATCATTATGAAAATACTCACTGCTCATGGAAATAAACTGACTTTTCATCCTCATCCCGGCGGCTGTTGGACGCGATCGAGGCTATGTGGTTTCATTGGGTCCGGCCTCAACACTTGGGAATATTGAGTAATATTCACATTTGGTTCTGATTGTTCATGACTCATGAGACACTTCGGAGACACGAAGTCATTATGTCGATTTCCAAATCCAGGAACAGAACACTAATTCCTCATCGTGCAATAAATTCGCAAAAACAACATTCGTTCAAACATGAAATACAAAACCTATTATTATTTATGAGCGACAAACAATATTTCTCAATGTGTCACACTCATCTTTACATTATAGTAACTTTAAATAAAAGACAAACATTAGAAAAGGCATTCTGAACAAAGAACAGCTTGATTTTGAAAAAATTAAAATAATTTTTGGATCGTGATCTACTTCTGCAAATAGGATGTTGCCAGATAAAGGTTTTTTCCCTATTTAAGACTTAAAAAAATTGATCAAGTGCGAGTCCGGCTCGCGCACTGAGGGTTCCGTACTATCAAGACCAATTTGCAATCTAAATTAAACATTCAAAAACGAGACTACGAGTTTTAATTTATAATGAGGATATTGTATTAACTGATCCATATTTTCACACAATGTACCATAGACTTGAATTGTGGTTTTGTCTGGTGGGAAGCTTCGGCCGTGGCGCTAACCACCCTACCAACAAAGACGTGCTGCCAAGCGATTTAGCGTTCTGGTGCGATGCTGTGTAGAAACCGTTTGGGGTGACTTTACTTACCCCTTCCAAGTTATACCTTCGGCTGCATCATCACTTACCATGAACCATCAGGTGAGATCGCAGTCAAGTACTAACTTGTATATGTAGAATAAAAAAATTGTCTAGTGGTGTACTAACCGCGCGTAATATAAAATATTTACCGTGCAACGTGGTGCAACTGAGTTAGAACCTTACTTTCCTATCGTAGTTTTTTCTTTTCCTATTTTTAAACTTCATTTTATTAATTTTTAACTACCTATCTATTTTTAAAATGAGTATATAATTAAATATTCTGTGAAAATTTAAAGCATCTACCTTGTACTGTTATTAATATGGAGCAAAGACAAGACATTTGTTGTATGGAAGCCCCCTTAAATACTTATTTATTCTATTTTTCAGTATTTGTTGTGATAGCGGCAACAGAAATACATCATCTGTGAAAATTTCAAGTCTGTAGCTATCACGGTTCCAGAGATACAGCCTGGTGACAGACGGATAGATGGACGGACGGACAGCGAAGTCTCAGTAATAGGGTTCCTTTTTTACCCTTCGGGTACGGAACCCTAAAAATCATACTGAAATCTGCTAAGTGCTAAAATGAAACTAAAACTATAGTACCTAAAACAATAACTATGATTATAGTTATACTCATTTCTATAAAACTCGACAGTAGACACGTTCAAAAATTAATACCTAATGAATGGTCTTTAGAATAACCGTATTTTCAAAAAAAATTAAGACGTATAACTTAAAAAAATGTGTTTTAATTGATTTATTTTCTAAGTATGCACTGTTAATAAACTTTTAAATTATTATCTTCCTATGTTAAAACCTAGCCACAGATTTTTTCCTACTTTAGGGCGAAAATCCTTAACCTGGCTACACAATTTGCGCGGCCATCTTTTATAATTTAAGTACATATGTAATAGGAATTGTAAATGTGTGCGTACATTGTGATAGTGTTAGAGGAGTGAGATAGCATTTGTATCACGATACAAAAAACATGAGACAAAACATAGGTACTTGCAATGTACATAAGCACATTTTTTTGCCTTAGCTTGGTCGGCCCTGTTTCACTTTTCTATCGAGATTGGAGGCGTGCAGATGCCGTCTTGAAAATTTTCATAATTTAAGCGATATTATATCGCAAATCATGATAAAAACCTATTAATCAGGCAGATTGCCAACATGTTATAAAAAATATACGGCGCAATTGCGGTAAGTGCAATTACCTTTGGTTTTCCTAGTCACGTGTCTTGTCGTGTGGACGCCAAATTAAAATCATTTTTTCTCTATTGTTACAGCTATTTCCCTATGGATTCGTTTTCCGTACCGTTTTCCACACGTTTTCCATACGTTCTGTTTAGGATTACGTTTTCGTTGGACATGTTTTTTTAAGTCTAACCTATCAATCTTAAACTACGCATAACTTAACCTACGTATACGCAAGATGTGTTAATCGTAAAGATTTATATAACCTGACATCGTTTTACACCGATTATGGACTGCGCTGCGTGATGTCCTAGCTATTTGGTGGTTCCGCTGCGATGCTGCGTTCCATCGATGACCTTTATTTTGCTATCACAAGCCAAGATACCAGTGAATTGTCGTGGTGAGTGATACGAAACATTTAGGTGATAGCCCCAACATAGTCTCGGACATTCAGTTATCATCCTAAAATATAAACTTAGTCGTGTGCGCAACCTTTTTAGGTTATTTTATAAACCTTAAGTAAATTGTTATTCGGCCTATTTCAACCTTCTAAATTAAGTAACTTTCTGTACTGTAATATAATTAATATTTCCTATCATAAGGCAAGAGAAAAGAAATGTGGAAATTATTTATATAATAAATTTGGTAAATTTCATATTTGAATATTTATTTATTCTCCATACAATTTCTATATTTAGATTATCTTAAAAGCAAACAGCAAAGCCCGCCTTGAGATTAAAGGTCTAATGGACTGTCGACTCACTCCCTATCCGGCACGGCTTCCTGTCAGGGTGGTTGGCTGGCGCCCGAGGTAAATATAATTATTTCTCTATCTTTGTTCATATTTATTTTAAATTTTTGCCAACCCCTTCTTAAACCAACAGGAATGCTGCTCATTTAATGTTATTATTACCTATAAGGAAATAATTTGTTCTTTTTGGTTATAAATCTTAATATCTCAATAAATAACAACACACCATTTTTATTTTAAATAAACTATCTTTATTTTTAATTATATTTTTCTATTACAGACCTTTTGTTCTTTAATTTTTTCTGATGCCTTAGCGATTTTTTCTTTCATTTTAGCGTTGTTCGCCTCTATGCGCCACAGAGCATAGTCCTCCATGGCTGCCAACTCAGCCTTCCTCCTCTCTTCTCTTACTGCAGCAACCTAAATAAAAATAAATTTAGTTTTTGAAAGATCAGATATATCAATGTGTAGATTTCAGTATTTTAATCCTGCTGAACCCTGTGGTTTTTACATAAATGTTTTTTTTTCTATATATTATTTTTTCTATTTATTTATAAGATAGGCTTGCGCTTGACGACAATCATGCCTGATGGAAAGCAATGATGAGGTCTAGGATGGAGCGCGCTTGCCTAGAAAATGCCTATTCACTCTTCTTTTGAAGGCACCCAGATTATATATTGTTATAAATCAGAAGCGGAAATGATTTTTTAAAAATAAGAAACGAATGCCTAATCACAGATTCAATGATAATCAAAATCACACAAAAAATAAGACACGATTAGCACTAGAAGGCACGTCCGATAGGTCCAAGCGCTCGAGGCAAAGTGAGCGAGCGCTGCGCCTCGCCACCTGTCGTGACTAGTTTCACTGCGTGGAGTGGCCGGGTTGCGGAAAATCTCTAAGACGGCTTCTCCTGACAGCTGTACGTCCTCGTCAGCTTGATTCTGTTCATCCTGGTCAACGGTGGATTCCTCAGCTCCTATCTGCTCCTCATCGACGTGAGCACTTGGGGCTTGATTTGTATGTGCTCCATTCAATTCATCATCATCATCTAAAACTAAATAAGATTATTAGAAGTGGTTCCTTAATTCCTTAGGGTTTATCACCGTCCATTTTAAAATGATCACACGCGTGCACTTCGAGCGATCACATCAAAATAGGCGGCCGGGACTTGTGTCCACATATAAGAGCTTCACATGCTCTCATACGTAACGAACAATAGCCACTGTCGGGGCAAAGATTACTGCCTCAATGTCGGGGCACATACGACTGCCATAGTGTCGGGGCATATACGACTGCCACAGTGTTGGGGCATATACGACTGCCACAGTGTCGGGGCATATACGACTGCCACAGTGTCGGGGCATATACGACTGCCACAGTGTCGGGGCATATACGACTGCCACAGTGTCGGGGCATATACGACTGCCACAGTGTCGGGGCATATACGACTGCCACAGTGTCGGGGCATATACGACTGCCACAGTGTCGGGGCATATACGACTGCCACAGTGTCGGGGCATATACGACTGCCACAGTGTCGGGGCATATACGACTGCCACAGTGTCGGGGCATATACGACTGCCACAGTGTCGGGGCACGTATGGATACCTCAGTGTCGGGGCATCATATAAACAGCAACGTCAGAGCAAAACAACAGCCACAATGTCGGGGCAGAGTAAAAGCCACAATGTCGGGGCAAGGTAAACGCCACAATGTCGGGAGCCTCTCGCACCAGAGGCGCGCAGACAAGCCTTTCGCACCAGACGTGCGCGGGCCAAAGCCTCTCGCACCAGAGGCGCGCAGGCGGAAGCGCTCGCACCAAGGCGCGCAGACAAGCCTCTCTCACCAGACGTGCGCAGGCCAAAGCCTCTCGCACCGAGGCGCGCAGGCGGAAGCGCTCACACCAGAGGCGCGCAGACAAGCCTCTCGCACCAGCGTGCGCAGGCCAAAGCCTCTCGCGCCATACAGATGCGCAGCCTTTGCACACAGTTAGGTAACTGTAAACAAAAGAAAGTCAAAAGTAACACGCACTAGTTATCTGGGGACCGCTCGTCCAGCCTGACCACAGACCAAGGAATAACTTTATCCTGACTTCTACACATTACACAACTTAAGAAAATAAACGTCAGAACAAAAGGGCGAAAAGCTCAATAATCTGGATCAACGTGTCAGCTGTGCTTTCGATCAGCCCTCTACGTTTTATCTCACTTCATAGCGGCATGGGCGGACTACACTCGACCACCGTCCACTCACTCTTATAAACATGGACCGCCACACGGGGAGACACAGACAGTAAACAGGCAGCTATACCACTCGCAGGCGCGAGCCGTACACGTCGAAACATGTAGCCACGCGCTGAAGCGAGCTGTACACGTCGAGACACTCGGCACACACGAGGCAACACAAATCGAATGGCGCCGTCATCTAAAGAATTAGTCGTACATAGAACATAACAAAAACACACGTTTTAGTGGAAATGGTCTCTAACTCTTGTACTATGGAACGAGACAAAAAACACGCCAGCACGTCTATCGTACCCAAGACGTACACCGGGTGTAGACTTTAAGACCTCAAAACATGAAAATATCAAAATACTCTTACGTAGATAGAACTCATCAAACCCAGTAAAAGCGCATGACAACAATTTGACGCAGGCGCGTAGTCGCACGGTCTGCAACTCGGCATACGAGTACTAGTAATAATTGTTGAACATCTAATTTTGTTTGCTGCTTTTGCGGGTAGGACGCGCAATACTTATCGCTCCAAACATGAAAGTTACGTAGTCTAGTCAAGATTGGACACGTAATAATTTACCGGCTTCACTTTCGTTTATCGCACCGATCGCGTTTGTAAGTGCTTGCTCAGCAACGGATAAAATGCTACTACCCTCACATTGAAGTGTTTTTTTTTTCTCGATTGAACGATGGAGTTCGCGAATTACTAGCGGTGCCATAATCGATAAAATCAAGTCTAGATGTTATTGAAGCTAATGCTAATTTTAAAGAAATGTCTTTAGGGCTAGAATCGTGAGCACATGACCGCGTGCAGGAACGTAAACCAGAGCGTAAACGGGACCGCTAGCTCGACGATATGCGTAATCGCGAGCGAGTATTGTGATCCCTACGGCGAGACCAAGGCTTATGGTTGGCGTCGGCGCAATCTGCTACGAATGCGCTGAGCACTGCGTGATCTAGCACTTTTCTCACATGAACGGGGTGAACGTGGCACTATGGGTTAACTAATCACTGTTTGTTTGTCGGGCAGCACGTGGGTTTTAGTTGTTTAACACGGATCACATTTTTCACTATCACGACGGCCAAACGAACTATCGCGGAGACTGCGTCGGGCGCTTAAACACGGGGATTTACTGCGCGCGTTCCGAGAACGGGTTTGCCTGCCCACGCGGTCGGCGGCATCGCGACTATGCGAAGCATAACGGTGCTTACGAGAATTTTGCCTCCTATCTCGTCTTTCAGGTGGCGTATAGCGATCCGTAGACCTAGACTCACGATCAGACATGATTATTGAGACCGAAAAACGACACTCAAATTAATAGCAAACCGGTTTCTTAAATATTCACGGCACGCAAAAGAAAAATAAGATGGCGAACGGTCGCAACGCGCGTTTCGATCCCACTTCTGATGTTATAAATCAGAAGCGGAAATGATTTTTTAAAAATAAGAAACGAATGCCTAATCACAGATTCAATGATAATCAAAATCACACAAAAAATAAGACACGATTAGCACTAGAAGGCACGTCCGATAGGTCCAAGCGCTCGAGGCAAAGTGAGCGAGCGCTGCGCCTCGCCACCTGTCGTGACTAGTTTCACTGCGTGGAGTGGCCGGGTTGCGGAAAATCTCTAAGAATATATATAGGACATAAATATTTATGTCCTTCCAGTCTCTGTCATATTAGATTTCTTCTTTTTAGCAATATGGTTATAATCAGCCACAGCCAAAGCCTACAAACAATTTCTAAATTGCAAGTTTTTTACCCTATTGAGGTAGCTCGAATAACAAAACCAAGGTTCTACTAAAATAAAGGGATACAAATTAGCCTAATCAAAAATTACAAAGGGGTAGTACTCCAATGTATCTGCCTTTCAGCACTACACCATGGTTTGTAGTAGATACGCAGACATCCATACTAACATATAAATTTAAATGTGAGTTCCTTTGTTGTTCAATCTACAGTGGACCCCCGGTAATCCGGCAAACATTATGCAGGGCAGTGTCAGACTAACGAATTTGTCGGATTATAGACCACTGCCTAAGACCCCCTATAGTCCGGATTTTTTTACGAAAGAGTACCTTGTAATCCGACAAATTACATATCTAATGACAAGAATCTATATATTATACGTACATATGTATGTACTTTGAAGTACAAATCAGACTTAATCAATCAGACATGTAATTCTAAGTCATGTCGGATTACAGGGGGCGCCGGATTAGACAGGGGCCGGATTATCGGGGGTCCACTGTATCATTATATAATCACTATACTATACAACCGATCAATGTGAATTTTTGCAGACATTGTTGATATCCCAGAAAAATCAATTATTTCAATATGGGATATGTGATAAATCGGAGCAGGTGGCACCACAGGCAATAACTATAGCTAGACCGCTATGAACTTGGCCCTCTAATGGTCTGCGGGATGCAGGGCGGGAGCTACTCAACCACTGATCTCTATTCTATGGAGTAACATTTTATTCAATTCAGGCTAGGTTCACTGTGGATCCATAAAATAGGAATCAGTGCACTCTACTAATCAGCTGTCAGAGACTGACGTGAATTACGCTACACACGATGATATTAATCTTGCGACGTGGATAATGATACATACTATGAAAATACCATAGGCGAATTCTCAAGATGCGAGTCATTACATCGTATCGTGTATAGCCGATCGCACACCCGACCCGCGTCCCGCAGACCATGGGAGGGCCAAGATTATAGCGGTCAAGCTATAGTAAGCGTAATCCTTACCTGTAAGTTCCACTTGTCGTTTAATTGAACACATTTCTCCCACTCATCAGCCTCCAACCGTTGCGACATCTCCGAACTGGCGCTCTCAAGCGAGGACTTCTCCTTTATCATTTCCTCGTGGTAAAAGCGTCTTATCGCACGCATTTGAGTTTTATAGTTGTTGTTAATACGCAGCAACTCCAAACGTTCCTCTTCGGTAATCACAGGGCGTTTGGGAATGCGATAGATTTTACTTTTTGCCACCGGTAACCATCTCGGCTTTCGATGAGCTTCGGCGATTTTTGTGATCAAAGGACATGTTCGTTTGAGAAACATATGTTTAAAATTCATTTTTCTTAAATAATAAATAGGTATAATATACGATTTAACTTAACCTAAGAACTGTTTATTTATTTTAGCAATTATGTAGCTGATTTTTTTTGACTTAGCTGACCACAGCAGGTCGATCGGCTAAGAAATATTTCTATCATTGACGAACATTACTCATGTCAAACCATGGTTTTGGCTTCACGTAAGATTGTGACAGTTCCTAAAGAACCAATGCAGACAAAATACGAATTTGCATTGATGCAGTACTCTATCGATATACAAAAATTGGTTTCACGTAAGACTTTTGAACTTTCATATCGCATATGGACCTTAACAAAAGTCACGTCAAACTGGGTTTTCATTGATACATAGCGGGAGGTGTTATTTAGCGTTGACATAAGGTGTATAGCTTTAATTAATTAACTAATTTGGCAATTAAAGAAATTGAAAAACAAAGGTAAATGTAAAAATATCTTCTTGCGTAACCTAGCTTTAATATAACAAAGGTATTGACTCTTTCTTTCAAAGTTTTAGGGTTAAATTCTTACCTTAAGGTAGGGTTGATTTAAATATTAAAATAGTGTGTTTTTGAGGATTCACACTCGCAGTTAGCACTATAATTGTTGTAATTACAGAAGTTTTTTCTCTGTATATGTGTAAAAGGAACTTATATAAATAATCCTATACCTTTAAACGATCAATTCTTGTATATATGTATATTTCTATATAATCTGGATCTCGGAAACGGCTGCACCGATTTTCATGAAATTTAGTATACAAGGGGTTTTGGGGGCGATAAATCGATCTAGCTAAGATTCATTTTTTTTAAATGTCGTATTTACCAATAAAAAAAATGTTACTCTATTCCTGACATCTATTGGCAAAAAGTTAAACTATTACAGTAATTTTCTGCTGCCATCTATTGGTGAGTGGCTGTGATATTACCAAGCAAAGCTTGATCAACCAAGTATAATCATTTACTTCATATTTTTTCCCGATGGCTTGAAATCTGGGAAACTACATGACATCTATTAGCGAATAGTGAAACGAATTTTAATGACCGCGGCTGGCATTTGTTTTAACGAGAATAATATTATAATGCTAAAGGTAAAATATGACTTCTCCCGACATCTATTGGCGCGAAGTTATATTATTTTTTTATGGAGTCAACGAACTGGGCGCGAAAATTCAAATTTTATTTAGTTTTCTGGTTTAGTGGGCTTATACATCGTAAGTTTATATAGTTTATACACAACATTTATGCATCTCATATTTGTAATCAAAACTCTGCTCAACAATACTCATTTACCTCATATTGTTTCTCGATATATTGAAAACTAGGAAACAACGTGACATCTATTGGCCAATAGCAATACTATTATAATGGCACAGGCATCCAACTGTTTTAACGACACAATAAATATGACTCTTTCTGCTGACATCTATTGACGAGAAGTACTTAATACTAATTTTTTTATGGAGTCAACGAATTGGGCGCGAAAATTCAAATTTTATTTAGTTTTTGCTAATAGTGGGCATAGCTGGGCATTAACTCGTTAATCCGTTAATCGTTAATTTACGAAGTTAACATTTTGATTAACGGTTTAACTTTTAACTAACTTCAACAGGTTTTATTAATTCAGTAACGCAACGATATAAAAAGGCAATTTTACATAGGTAGGTATATTAACGGATTAACGATTAACGTTAACTTGCGTTAATTCTTCCGCAAAGTAACGCTTTAACGTTTAACGAAGCTTACTTATTTTGTAACGGATTAACGATTAACGAAGTTAAGTATTTGATTAACGGTGCCCAGCTATGATAGTGGGCTAATAATTATACATCGTAAGTTTATGGCAATGAGTTTTGCGGGCACAACATTAAAAGGGGCAAGGTGGTATTCTCTCGTTCAAAGCTAGCTCCATTCGAAATAATGGGCCTTTGAAATTGGTTTTTAATCGTAGTTTCCCAATATCAAAATTATCGTGCCATCCACAGAGCAAGATAATCCATGGCACAATTGGCAGGGCACTCAGCTGTGATAGCTAGGGGGTACGGGTTCAATTCCCGTTGGCAGCGATAATTTTAAACACTCGAAATAAAATAACTTACGTAATTGGTTGATGTAATGTAAAAAACCGGCCAAGTGCGAGTCGGACTCGCGCACCGAGGGTTCCATACCATAAAAGAAGTAAAACATTGAAAGAATCACTTTTATTCATGAATTTACGAGTAAAATTTACATGTAAAACTTTTGTTGGCAAACCGCAAACGTAACTTTGTTTTTGGCGGATTATTGTTATTATCAAAAAAAGTATATTAGTCAGTGAGTTGATTTTATTTTTCCTGTAAAATATACATTAACTTCTTTTGATCATAATTATTTCAGATTTTTCGATTGGTAAATTTCGGAGATAAGGGGGGGGAACGGTATTTTTTTCAACAGTTTGCTCAATAAATCAAAAACTATCGGATATAAAAATAAATAAAAATCGGTTTAAGACTACACAAGTAACGCCCTTTCATACGATACCCCACTCAATATTGTTATCTCATTTTGAAAAATCGAAGGTCCGGTTTTCCCCCCTTTTTATATAAAAATAAAAATAATTTTCAAATTTTTACGATTGTTATGACGTCGCGTCACTATTACCTATAACTATTCCAAATTTCAAGTCGATAGCTTTGATAGTTACTGAAATAATCGAGTGTGACAGACGGACGGACGGACGGACGGACGGACGGACGGACGGACGGACGGAGAAAGTCTCACCATAAGGGTTTCATTTTTACCAAATTGGTATGGAACCCTAAAAATAAAGTATTAGTATAATATATAAATATTAAACTAATTACACTCGTGATTTTTATTTAAGGAGCACACCACGGGTGTGCTCGCGAAATTCAATTTTTTTGTGGTTTTTCGCGATTTTTAACCTAATAAGACATAATAGGCTTATGGCAGTCAAATTGCGATAATCCCAATATCTTCTTTACGTATTTATATAAAAATGTCTGCTCGAAAGTGTCGAGTTAAAGAAATTAGTCCGAGATTTGCGAGTTACTCACATAAAACTCGATACTCGGACTAATTTCCTAGAACATTTTTATGCAAAGATTTTGATATAATCATGCAAAGACGTTACTGCCATTCTCACAAATGCGTAATTAGCGAACAAATTGCAAAAAAACAATGAAAATTTTGAATTTCGCGGGCAGAGTCGTTGATTTCCCCTTAACCATACTTACGAGTTCATATTTTTTTTTTATTATTATGTCGATAAGATCGAAAAATATTTTTTCATATTTCATCATTACATTAGTACCTATGTAATTCATATTTAAATATAGTTTCTACTCCAAATTACAATTTACAAAAAAAAACCGAGCGAAGCTCGGTCATCCAGGTACTTATTACTAATATGTTTCGGGCCTACCAGCCCGCGAAATTCAAATTTTATTTAGTTTTTCGCAATTTATTAGACTACACATTGAAGGGTTTTGGCAATTAATTTTGCGGGCATAATATTTAATACACTTTGCTCGAAAATTCCCACTGACCTCATATTGTTTCCCGAAATTTCGAATTACTATCGGGAACCAATATGAAGTAAATGAGTCAATACTCGAGCACTTTTTATTAAAAACATGTAGATGCATAAATGATGTGCCCGCAAAACTCATTAACATAAGCCTACGATGTATAATTAGCCCACTATTAGGGAAAGTAAATAAAATTTGAATTTTCGCGCCCGGATAATGATGATGACATTACACACATCGCGATTTAGCCCCCCAAAGTAAGCGAAAGCTTGTTTAATGGGTGCTAAATAATTAAAATACCCAGACATTAGAATTTAGAATACATTCATTCAAATATTTTCATGGCCCAAAAGCTCAACGCTCGGAGCCAAGATAATAACCATAGATTGTCGTAGAACGGGGCAGAGACAAGTATTACAGCTTATTTCAATAGGTAACGCAGTCAGATTTAGGAGGCTACTATGTCCATATAAATCGTTAGGTTACCATGGATATTTAAATTAGTCGGATTATATGTAGATAGACCCCAACACTATGTCGATTGTCACCTATAGTTACAGTGATAAAAAAGCTTACGTGATACCGTTGTATGTGACAATTGCAATCATAGTTCTAATGGATATGAGATACTGACAAAAGTTAGCCGATCGACCTGCAGAACATTATTACTCTGACATATCTGTCATCTGACATCTCAGACAAGTACAACCAACAAAGTTAACGTAACTCAAAATCCCAGACCACAAAACTAGCAATGAATAAAATAATGTCGGATGTCAAAATGCTTCGACAAATGGAATGAAATTACGAAATACGCTGCGCTAAGAGGACGGGAAAGATATGACGTATATTGAAGCCAAAATTTTCTCAAATATGGCGTCGCGCTTCGTACATTTCGTTGGTATCGCTGTGCGCTGACAGCACATACAACATTAGCGCCATTTTACAGTTTTGACAAATTGAAAATCAGGCTTCGGGGCGGATAAAATGTATTCATGACATCAGTAAGTGCTGTAATGATTCTGTGGCATAGAAAGGAATTACCTACCTATGTTTTTCCGTGTTTTTCAATGGTTTTTTTGTCAACACTCAACAGTCAAATGTCAATGTCAAAAATTGAGGGGTTTTCGGCTTCGTAAGTTCGTTTGTTTTGATGAAATTCGGCATTAATTTTATAGAAAAGAACTGAACTGAACGTAAAAATGATTAAAATATCGGCGTTGAACGATGAATCCGAGGAGAGAAGTGACTCAGAAGTCGAAGTTTCGCGGGAAACGTTGGAGCAGATCGCGTTGCAACAGTACGCTAAAGCTCTCGATCTGCAGAGAAAAGGGAGTCTTACTGAGGCTACGCAGCTACTGAGGGACTTATTGGACACGGAACTGTTGTATGATGTCAAGAAACCAGCCCCAGGTGAGAAGGTATCAGGTCCACTCTTCAATTTGAAATATCTTTGCTACAAAAACTTGGCGTCGATACTTACTACTTCAGGAGACATCGAAGGTGCCATTGAGGCGTATAACTCGGCTGCCGAATTAGACGACACTGACATCACATTGTGGCACCGTTTAGGAAATGTCTGTTTGCAAGCTAAAAACTATGAAACTGCTCTTTACGCTTTTCAAAAAGGTGTGGAGCGTAATCCCCGACATTGGCCATGTCTGGACAAATTAATAATAGTCTTACTTGGCCTGAATTACAAAGAACAATGCTTGGCGACAATACATGATGCACTGCAACTAGATCCTGGCTACTTGAGGGGTCTAGTATATAGAAAACATATATACAAACTTTATAATCACATGAGAGAGTACATGGAAGGTATAAACCCGATTTATAAATGGGATGAAGATGAAAATGAGGTGTTTGATGAAGAAAAGGCTGAGAAACTCTTGAAAGATGCTGAAGTAATCCATGAAGAATACATAGAGCAGCAGAAGGCAGAATCATACAAATATATAGTTCCAAATCTCAAATTGAAGAAGCCAATATCCAGAATGACTTGGCAATCTGTTGGAGAGTCATTGGTACACATGCACAATTACATCACAGATAACTGTTTTAGTCATGCTTGCTTTGTAGAAATCTCTTCTGAAATTGGGTACGATGAAGAAAAGATGGATGTGTGTGAGGAACAACAGGAATCTGGTGATAACAAGGCAGAAGAAAATAACACTGATAATGAGAAAGTAACAGAAACTGGATCAGAGAATGAAAACAATGATTTGTCAGACAAAGATAAAGCAACAGATAATGAAAAGGTAGAGAGCTCAGAAATGTTGACATCGGAACCTACAACAGAAAATGGTCCAGATAGTAAAGCACAAAAGAAAGCTGCGAG